>QEPC01007158.1:7447574-7465880 GCA_003113815.1 Sphenodon punctatus
TTTTGGGTTTATAAATTATTTATTTTAAGCTTGATGTGCATGTAGACTGTGTTTTCTTCCATCCAATGTTAACCCTGGGAACTCCTTGCTGCTGGGTTATACCATGCCACTGGCCTGCTGTCCCCCTGGCTCCGCCCCTAGGCCCACCGGTCTTACTGCCCCAGTGCCCCTCCAACATCAAAACCCACCAGCCTCCCCTGATGTTAGCTTCTCTTGTAGCTAACAATTCTCAGTGATCTACACTGAGCATTGTTCCACTCTTAAGAAAACAGATGTAGTTAGTTTAGGTGATTGCTGAACAGACCTATTTGTTGTCTGTCTTTTAGCTCCTCCCATCATTCTAGCACTCCCCATCCTAGCTGGCTGGGTGACAGCAATCCCGTGCCGATCACAGGTAGAGGTGGAATGCACTAGGTGCTCTATGATTTTGTGAGACCATCACTGTCTGCCCCAGAAAGCTATTTCCACCCAGTTTTTTATATACAGCTGAAGTTCTCAACAAAATGCCTTTGAGATGCATGCAGTTCTTAAGCAAACCATGGGACTGCCTTTCCAAATGCACTTCTTCCTCTATTGTGTGGATTGTGGGTCACCTACATACTACAGTTCTGCTTTGTAATCTGCTGGGAACTGTTCTGCAGCTGTTATTTCATAACCATGGTGAAGTCTCGGCAATGTGAAATCCCTCTGTGCTCTTAAAAACTTTAAGAAGTAGGAGGAAGTTGTATCTGGGCATGAAGGCAGGATCAATGGGGTTCAATGCTTTTTGGTCATGGGCTCCCACAATGTCCAGTTCACTGCAGAGCACAGCTGCTCTACAAACACATGCTGTCTTGACTTCCTCTCTTCTAATTCCTCCCTTGACCCACTTCAGTCGGGCTTTCACCCTCTCCACTCGACTGAGACTGCCCTTGTCAAAATCACCAATGATCTTCTCTTAGGGTCTAAGGGCCTCTACTCCATTCTTGTGCTCCTCGACCTCTCTGCCACTTTTGACACTGTTGACCATGGCCGTTTCCTGGATTCGCAACACTCTCTTGGTTTCTGGGACTCTGTTGACTGGTTCTCTTTGTATCTCTTGAACTGCTCTTTCAACATCTCTCTTGCTGTCACCTCCTCTACATCGCTTACCCTCTGTGTGGGAGTTCCCCAAGGCTATGTTCTGGGCCCTCTTCTCTTTTCCCTTTACGCTTTTTCTCTGGGTAAACTCATTGAGTCTCATGACTTCCAGTACTACCTGTATGCTGATAACAAGCAACTCTGTCTCTGCACTCCCATGCTCTCCTCCATTCTGTCTTATATTGCTGATCGTCTCTCTGACGTCTCTGTTTTGATGTCTCGCCGCCAACTCAAATTTAATATGGCCAAGACTGATGAGGGTGTCGCCATCCAGCCTGTTCCTCAGGTGCATAGACTGGGGTTCATTTTTGACTCCTCCTCTTTTACGCCTTAGATCCAGGCTGTTGCCAAACCCTGCTGCTTTGTCCTGTATAATATTGCCAAAATCCGGCCTTGCCTTACTGTTGCCGCTGCAAAAACTCTAGTCCATGCTCTAGTCATCTTTCCCCTTGACTACTGTAATTTCCTACTTACTGGACTCCCCTGCTCTGATCTCGCTCTCCTCATCTCTGTTCAATGCTCTGCTGCCAAAGCCATCCATCTTGCCTGTCGCTTTCACCACATTCAGCCCCTACACTGGCTCCCTCTACAGGAATGCATTCCGCACAAGCTCCTGGTCTTCACCTTCAAGGCTCTTCATGGCCTTGCCCCTCATATCTTTCCGCTCTTGTATCCCACCACACTCCTGCCTGGGAGCTTCACTCCTCCTCTGACCCCACCTTCCAGGGGCGTAGCTACCATTGGACAAACAGGGACATTTGTCCCAGGGCCCGTACTGGCTGGGGGCCAATATCCAAGGTAGCTAGGCCACCATCTCTCCCCCCCCTCTTTTTTTTCTTTTTTAAAAATTGCCACCAGAACTGGCTGGAGGACCTTCCAGCTGCTGCGTGGACCCCCTCCCTGCCTGTGGTTGCAACATTGTGTCTGACATAATATTGCAACCGCAGGCAGGAAGAGGGAGGGGGCCCATGCAACAGTCTGCATCAGGTAGGGTGGCCATACCTCCCCTTTAAAAGAGGACACTTATTAAAAATACATGGTGCAGAGCTGCACTGGAAGCAATGCAGCCCTGCAACATGTCTCTTTCATAAGTGTCCTTTTACAAAGGGGAGGTATGGCCACCCTAGCATCAGGTCAGGTCACACTCGCAAGCCGCGCAGCTTGGCTTGCCCCCCTGGCACTGTGTCGTGGAGGAGTTCTCCTCACCAGTCCGGACCCAGTTCGGTCAGGGCTGGCTTGAGGGGGTCCCAGCCCGAGCAGGAAGGTGGCCGGTGGCGGCTCCACTCAGTAATGGAACTGTCGCAGGGCACCTTCCTGCTCTGGCGCTCCCTGCATCAAGCCGGCCTCCAGGACTGGTCAGGTGAGCTGGGACAGCAATGGCACTGCTGCTGCTAGCCACGCTTGGCCCCAGCAACGGATGGGCCCAGCAGCACACTGCAAACTCTGCAGAGAGCATGTAAGTCCCAAGCACCAGCAGCCCAGCACCCCTAGGCTGGCTGGCAGGAAAAAAGAGGAGAGGGGCCCACGGACATTTCTTGGCCCTGGGCCCATCCCAAGCTAGCTATGCCCCTGCCACCCTGCCCTACTTGCGACTTCCCTGCTCCTTCTAAACGTCTTCACCCCCTTCCTTCCTTGCTGCCCCCCCATTTCTGGAACTCCCTTGGATACGTTCATTCTGCTCCCTCCCTTCTAACTTTAAATCCCTCCTGAAAACCTACCTCTTCTGTCAGACTTTCCCCGGTCATAAGTCAAAGGCTCATCATGAGTGAAATTGCATCCTATCCCTTCCTCACTCAGAATCTCTTCCCTGTAACTAAGCTAAGCATATGCACCTGCATTTTCTCAACCTCATGAATGTATCCTTGTCTCTTCTGATGTTCACCTCTCCCTCGTCTCCTCCTTCCTTGACTCTCTCTGATTGTAAGCCCTTTGGGGTTAGGGACCTGTCCATAACTACTGATTGTGCAGTGCGAGGTACACCGCTGGCTGCCTGACTATATAAATAATAATAATAAATAATAATAATAAACTGGTTGGGCTGTGATGTATTCTGACACTTCCCCCCCTGAATCAGGATGAAATGTCAAAATGGTTTTCAAGCACCCTTCTGGGATGATGAGGTTTGTCATGGGAGATGTAGTTCCAGACCCTTTTGCCCTACAAGACTTGCTTTGTTACAAACTTTATATCCCAGAATCCACTGCAGCAGCCTGGCTGCGCACCTGAAACAAACAAAATGAAGACTTTCGTTGTAAGCAGCCCTTTCCAGTGGAAAATACTATTATTCATTAACCCCTGTGTATTCTGCCAGAAAATTTGATTACAGGGACTATCCCTGGGTGGGCTGTGCACTCAGCAGTAAAAGTAACCTATGTAAGGAGTGTGTCTTGCCTCCCAGTGGTGGTTGATTTACATACAAAGATAAGAGTCTACTACAGTCAGTGGGGTAGGGATTACTCCATTAGATCATGTGGTAGAAGCGTATTCCTGCATTGTTGCAGATCCCATGCTAAGTGCCCAAGCGAGTACAGGGTTTCTGGGAGCTCAAAGGGGCACATGTTTGCTGTTGCAAGATTGCTTGTTAGCACTGGGCTGTATGCACTGGTTTGTGACTGCAGGGTCACTTTGGGAGCGCTGAGGCCACCCACACGGGGTCTCTGGCACTGGTGCAGGGTTTATGTAGAGAAAGCACTGGAGTGTTTGTGTTGGGACGAAGGCATAGGCAGATTGACAGAGGCTGTTAAAATAGAAGAGGGGAAAGGCAGGTGAAATTCAAGCAACAAGGTCAATTGTAACTGAGCTGTGAGACATCCCAGGCCATGCATTTCGGGAGGATTAGAGTGGCTCTCTCAGATCTTGTGAAGCACTGAGAGCTTGGGCGGTGCATTCTGGGGGGATTAGAGTGCGTCTCCAGGGTGTCACGAGATTCCTAAGCCTGATTTGGATCCTAATCTGCTCCCACTTTAAGATTCCGCTCTTGATACCAGGGAGAGGGGTGATAGCAACCCTGATTCCATTTGCAATAACAGAGGATAAAACCTCAGCCTGCCTACCTGGCATTCAGATGCACTGAATTATAGGGCATAATGACAAACATGGCATAATGGGGAAGAGACAATCTGGTTTTGCAAGTGGAAGTCATGCCTCACCAATCTAGTGGAGGTTTTTTTTAGTGTCAACAAGCAGCTATCGGCTTTTTAGAAAAGGTTATTGAACGGGCGGTTGTCCCACAAAAGCTATGGGGGGATGTTGGTCGGATGTTGTTGGATTCCTAGACCCGTTTCAGTCAGCGTTTCGTCCTGGGTATGGCACAGAGACTGTGCTTGTGGCCTTGGTCAGTGACCTGCGCCTGGAGATTAACAAGGGGAATTTTACCCTGTTGATCTTGTTAGATCTTTCTTTGATACAGTTGATCACGAGGTGGTGTTGACAGAACTGTGGGACCTGGTGGGGGGTGCATGGGACCGCTTTTGAGTGGTTCCACTCCTTCCTATCAGGGAGATCCCAGAGAATGGCGATGAGTGATTGCTTGTAATTCTCTTGGGACCTACCCTGCGGGGTTCTGCATGGTTCTATTCTGTCTCCCCTCTTGTTCAATGTGTATATAAGGCCATTGGGCGAGGTGTCATCAATATGCTGATGACGCCCAGCTCTACCTCTCTTTTTCATTTAACCCAGATCCTGCAGTCTTGGTGCTCACCCGATGCCTGACTGCCGTTGGGGACTGGATGAGGGTGAACAGAATGAAGCTGAATCCAGACAAGACCGAGCTGATGATGGTTGGCCGGCCTTGTGACCTGAAGGGAATTGGGACTCCTGTTATTGATGGAGTCTAGCCCCCTCTGATCAACCAGGTTCACAGCCCTGGAGTGCTTCTGGACCCCCTGCTGTGCCTGGATTGTCAGGTTGTGGTGGTGGCCAGGAGCGCTTTTCACCAACTTCATCTGGCAAGGAGGCTGCAGCCTTTCCGATTCGGATCTGGCCACTGTCATCCATGCTTTCATCACCTCGAGGCTAGATTACTGCAATGTGCTCTACATGGGTGTTGCCCTTGATGACTGCTTGGAGCTGCAGCTGGTGCAGAATGTGGTGACTCACCTCTTTTTGGGGACGGGGCGCCGGGAGCTGTGAAATCTGCACTGGCTCCCTACAGTTTTCTGGGCGCAATTCAAGGTGCTGGTTTTGACCTTTAAAGCCCTAAATGGTCTGGACCCCACATATCTGAGATTGCCTGTCCTTTCATGCCCCACTGCAGCCCCTGCAATCGGCCGGGGCACCTTCCTGTGGGTACCGTCTGTTATCCTTGTTCTTACGATGGGGGCTCGTAGGGAGGCGTTCTTGGTTGCTGCTCTGACGCTTTGGAATTCCCTTCCCCTGGAGGTTCGTTTGAGTCCGAGCCTGGGCGTCTTCCGGAGGCGGTGCAAGACTTTAGTTGAAAAGGCATTTGGTGGGCAGGGATAGGGGATTAGGATGGTTTGGGAGTTCGTGAAGGGGGGTGGTATTAGGTAGGTTTGTGGAGGGTTTAGGGGTTTTTGTATTTTAATGTTTTTATTATTTGTAAGCCACCCTGAGCCTCTGGGAAGGGCAGCTTATACATTTAAATAAATAAATATATGTAGATAAGGTTGACCTAGTTGATATTGTGTATTTGGACTTTCAGAAAGCATTTGGCAAGGTCCCTCATGAGAGACTCTTGAGAAAACTAAGTGTTCATAGGAGAAGAGGCAGTGTCCTGTCAGGGCTCAGTAACTGGTTAAAGAATAGGAAACAAAGGGCAGGATAAATGGTAAGTTTTCGCAATGGAGAGAAGTAAATAGCATGGTGCCACAGCAGTCTGTATAAGAACTGGTGTTTAATATAATCATTCATGATCAGGGAGTAAAGAGTGAGGTGATTAGATTTGCAGATGACACAAAGTTTTTCCACCTAGTTAAGACTGAGACATAGACTGTGATGATCTGCAGGAGGACATTGCACAACTGGTCATACAAATGACAGATGAAACTCGGTGTTCACAAGTGCAAAGTAATGCACAAGGGAAGAATAACCCTAACCCCTACATGCACAATGCTCTGCTACCGGTATTTTGTCTTATTATTATCTTAAATTTTGAATCTCCCTCTTAGTTTTCTGATGATGTGTCTCAAAGTTGAATGTAAGGAGGTAATTAATGTAAAGTTTATTACGGTCTTGGTTTTTGTAATATACATTTATATTAAAGAAAAAAAAAAAGAAAACATCAGCTCAGTGCGCAGCAGTGGTCAAAAAAGCAAACAGAATGTTAGGACCTTTTCAGGAAACGATAGAAAATAAAACAAAAAATATCATAATGCCACTATATAAATCTATGGTGCAAGCACATCTTCAATATTGTGTACAGTTCTGGTTGCCCCATCTCAAAAAAGAGAATTGGAAAAGGTGCAGAGACGTTCCCTCGGCACTGGAAAAATAAGCAAAGGCTGGGGCAGGGTAGAATAGTAGAGTAAAAGAAATACTATGGCCTGCAGTTTGTGAGACTTGAGACTCATTAGACCCATCATTTTAGAGTGGAAAATACAGAAAAAGGAGTCAGAGAACAAACAAATCCACACATGTGAGCCTTGTACTTCTCCATTCATGGAAAATACCTGGCTGCACAGCCATCCTTCCCAATGGCTCTTTGTAACCCAAAAGCAAGGCAGCCTTAGGCTATCTCAGGGTTGAGCTCTGCCAGCAGAACGCCCAGCAGGCGCTCCTCAGTGCCCCACCTCAGGGGTGTTGCTTGGGCCTTTCCCCAGGATTCTAGTCCATGGGCTCGATCTCTTTCTGGATTTGCTCATGAAAGCAGCTACCCCAAGGTCTTTCTCCTGGGGTAAACAACCTCACTTTGCATCAGGAGGAAGTCTAGATCTGAATTTGTCCCCCTACCGAGGATCCATGTGAGCACAACAAACTGAGATTGCTACTCTGCTGTGAATCACCAGTTTAGAAGAGGCTCTGAGTTGTCTCCTCATGTGAACAGAGCCTAGGTTTTTGTCATCTGGGGGAATGGCCAGGTTGATTGGTCCCAGTGTCATGACTGCAGGAAAAAGCCAAATATATACGTGTGTGTGTTTGTAAAATGTGGAGATGAAAGAGAAAGGATTTCACTCTGTCTGTGCTCTCCTTTTCCCTTCTAGGGCATTTGTTTGTAAACAAAGCAAAAGAGGCCCCCAGAGAGCAGACATTGTCTCATTGTATCCACCATGACCCTGGACAGAACTTTCTGGATTTGTGTCACACTCTGCCTTGGTTCTGTCCAGTCCTTTGGAAAGCACAGTGGGCAGCAGCTGTCTGCTGACCCTGTTGTCCAGCATGAGCCATTCATTGTGGTATGGAACATACCGACAGCCCGGTGCCGAGAGCGCTTTGGCATTCCCTTGCCTCTCGGGGACTATGGCATCATGGAGAACCAAGGCAATGCATTTCAGGGCCAGAACATGACTATCTTCTACAAGAACAAGTTTGGTTTCTATCCCTACATCTCCTCAGAGCACAGGTGGCACAATGGGGGATTACCTTAGAAAGTTTTCCTGAAGAAACATCTAAAGAAAATCTCAGAGGAAATCACAGAGCTCCTGCACCATAGTTTCCAAGGCTTGGCAGTGGTTGATTGGGAGGAGTGGAGGCCACTTTGGAGACGGAACTGGGGCTTCATGAAGGTATACCAGGAGGCTTCCAAACAGTGGGTTCGAGAGAGGTTCTCAGAGCTGCCTGTTAAGAAACAAGCTTACTTGGCTGAGGTTGAATTTGAAAGGGCAGCCCAGGCACTCATGGAGAGGACGTTGATGGTGGGGAAAGAACTGAGGCCACAAGGACTCTGGGGCTTTTACAGTTTCCCTGACTGCTTCAATAGCAACTGGGAGAAAGTGGAGAACTACACTGGCCAGTGCCATCCCATAGAGGTCCTGTGGAACAACCGGCTCATGTGGCTCTGGAAGGCCTCCACAGCTCTCTACCCCAGTATCTACCTTCCACCCAAGCTACCATGGTATAACCGTCAGCATTATGTCCATTACCGCCTCAGGGAGGCCTTCCGTGTAGCACAATTTAGCCAAGAGTTGCCACTGCAGGTGATAGCATATTCCAGAGTCTCTTACAGACGTTCTTCCAGGTACCTGACTGAGGTAAGAGCTGGGGGATTCTGGGAGGAACAGCTGTCTGCTTGTAAAGGGCCAGAGGATCTTCCATTAAAGGGGAAAGGGATAGGGCCATGTAAAGAGCTAAAAAAATTCTAGTCAGTTTAATCTACTTCCTGGTCTGAAATCACCCACAAAAGTTATGGGATTGTGTGTGAGGGAAGCCAAAGATATCAAGATCCTAATAGGCTGAGCTCACATCCCTGCTTATTAGCTGTTCCACTAGTTTAGAGCTTCCATGTATTCTCAGGGACATAGAGCTGTGCCATATGGGTGTGTGCGTGCCATGCCAACACACCCGGGAATGGCAGTATCCTCTGCAAACCATGTAACCATGACCCCACCACACAAGCACAGCCCCACTAAAAGCCACTTACACAGTCCTGTGTGCATGTAAATGACAGGAGGAGTTCTGCTGGCACTACCTCTGGTAAAATACATACAGGGGCCTGTCGAGATGCTGCATGCTCAGTGATCCAGCTATTGCCCAGACAGTGTTGTGGTTTGAGAGGCAGGGCAGCAACACTGAAGGGAGCTGAATGGTGATTCCTGTGGGCACCAGTCCCCTTCTGTCTGAGTGCACCGGCCCTGTGCAGTGTTTGCTCCACCAGCTCTTCTCATGTCTAAAACTGACTCTTCCAAGCCCTGCTTTGTTTCCAAATCCTGGAGAGCCTTCTCTCATTTCCCACCCTTTTTTCATTCCTTCACCTCTTTCTTTTCTCGTGCAGGCCGACCTGGTCCATACGCTTGGGGAGAGCGCAGCACTTGGAGCCGCTGGGGTGGTGCTTTGGGGGAACAACTCCTACTCCCACTCAGCTGTAAGTAACTCAGTGACAATGCCTTGCATCTGGGCAGGGCCAACCCTAGCTGTTTTGGTGCCCAAGGTGGAAAGTGAACATATGTCCCATCTGCTGATGGCTTGTGGCTGCCTCTGCTCCAAATTCAGGAGTGCCCCTTCCCCCCCACCCCCCAAATTTCAGTAGGATTTGTGGTAGGACCAAATATTCCTAGTGCTCCGATTGGAGCATCTGCTCCGATCGGCTGTCCCTAAGACCAGCCGTACATAGGTTGAGGGGCAGGATGGCTCCTGGGTGCCAGAGCTTTGACCTGCCTTCTCCCCATGGTGCACGAGCAGAGTGGCAAGACCTGGACTGTGCCCTCCAGTCTCTGACACAGAAAACGTGCCCTGTCTCTCCCCTTCTCTGCCCAATTTCTGGAGGGGGTGGTGTGTGCCCCTTGCAAAGTCACCCATCACAATTGGCATGTTTTGTGGCCCTTTCTGGCATCTCAGCAGAGCAGCCCTGGGGCAAATGGGTCCCTGAGATGCAACTTAGAGGTGGTGTCTGTGGTGGACCCCAGCTGTGCCACGTTGACCGGAGTGGGGCAGTCGTCCATGCCGTTGGTGTTTTGTAGCTAGAGGTGTTTGCTCTCTGGCGCGGTTGATTAAGCCCATTGACTGTTCCAAGTTGTAAGCCTGACTCTCTCTCCCCCAGGATAGCTGCAGGAATCTCCGCAAGTACATCACCACCACCCTGGGGCCGTATGTGGTAAATGTGACCATGGCAGCCCACATGTGCAGCCACCAGTTGTGTCACGGGAATGGACGCTGTGTGAGACGGCAACCCGGCGAGCTGCGAGCCTTCCTCCACCTTGCCCCGCAACAATGGGAAGGGGAGCCCATGCTGACTAATTTCTTGGACATGGATGGGCCGGCATGGGAGCTGTTCCAGTGCCACTGTTACCCCAGATGGATGGGTGCCAGGTGCAATAAGCAACAGTGGGTGGAGCCCATCCAGAACCCAGACTGCCCCATGGTAACACAGCATCAGGACACTTGCCTTGCAGCACATGACTGTAGCAGTGCAATGGGGCTGGGGCTCTGCCCTCACCCTGACTATGAAGAAAAGACAGAACTCAGATAACTACAAGGCACAGGGAGTGGCTACAGCATCTCAGTAGACTCGACCTTCTAATGGGGACAAGCCAGGGGCAGGCAAGTGACCTCTAAGGTGTCTTGCTCAGGAAAGTGCAAGTTCCTGTGTCCTGGGTAATCCAGGATAGACTAGATCTGCCAGCTGCTCCTCTCTTCCTCTCCCACCCCTGCACACAAAATATAGCAACACACCCACCCACCTCTCTGTTGTACCTCCAGTGATTTCCATTTAAAGAGAAAAAAACTTGGTCTCATCCTTTATGGATTAATTACCAGACAAGCTCTGAGCTTCAAGTTCCCATCCAGGCCACCACTTTGTAACATGCCCAGCAGAGCTCAATACCAGTGGGGAAGCAAACCTGGGACCCTCAAACACAAATTTCTCACATTTCAGCTAAAGGAGGGACTACAGAATCCGTTCACAGCACCAGCTTCCTACCTCTTTGAGGATCAGCCAACTAAGCCTACCATTTAATTAGCCAATGTGTCACAGGGGCACAGCTTGGATTAGGGAGAAGCCACCTCAGACTTCACTGGCTGTGCCCAGGGCAATCTCTCTATATCACAGGGGACTCTCTCTCCTTGCAGTGAGAGTTGCTGGGACCATGGAACAAAAGCGAGAGAGACCCAGCTCTGGGCAAAATTCTCCCTGCCATTTGCCTAGCAGTCCCTTCACCCCCATGGGCTATGTCCATGCCATTCTCCAAACAATACACCAGCTCACCCAGGCTGCTGGATTTCGGGGTGTGTGTGTGTCACTTCACAGCTCCATAATAGCCACTTCTGTCCTCCCCGTAGCCTACAACTGTCTTAAGAGCAGATTGCCCCAGGTTTTATAGGGTGTTGCTGAGAGGCCACCTCATGCCAAGCTTCTAAGGAAGGAAAGAGATACCAATGGGTTCAGTCCCCTCAGCCCCCCACCGTGATGTGACAGAGAAAGCACAACAGTGCCAACTTGACCATCCACAGGGACCTTTGGGAAGGTTCATCTGATGAGCGAGACTGTCATAGGTGCTTTCTGATGAATCCGTTGTGTCACACTGGGGCGGTAACCTCTTGTATTAACATGTTTGCATGTACAGATGCACAAAGATGGGAATGGCTGCCTGAAAAAAATAGTTCTGTGGTTCCAGAAAAATGTGGGGTTGCAGACCTGGGTTTGGGTCAACACAGCAAGTTGTGTGTATGAACCTGTAGCGGGGGGTGGAGGGGGAGGGACTGATCTGCTTCCTGCTGGAAGCAGACTAGCCCTTCCCTGCTCCCCTGTCTACACGGGGGAGGGTTGTCCTAGTCTGCTGGCAGCATCGTGTCTTATGGACGTGCTGCACTTGCACCTCCTGGACTTCACATGGCCATGCCCTTTTTGGAACAGTGATGTTACGATGCTTCTCAAAGGGTGTGGCCACATGAAAAGGGGTCAGTATAAAGGACCCAGCTTTCCCACCCCCTTTCCAACAAGGCCAAGCCCCCCCCCTTGAAGCATTGTGACTTCATGATGCTGTGTCAGCAAAGGTGTCTTGGAAAGTGCTGAGGCCTGTGGTCTAGCCCCAACTCCACTCCGTCTCCTGAAACCCACCCACCTGCTCTTCCCTCTGACCCAGAGAATCCCAAATGCCTCCCAGTGGCTTCAGCTCTGATGGGAACAGCTCCAGTGCCACACTAGTGCAGCTAGAGAGAGCAACTGGCATGGAACCAACCCACTGGCATTATACAGCAAAAGAAGGATGGCAGCTAGTCACCACAGGGAATACAATCCCTTCCTAAAGCAAGCGGAACCCTTCCTGCGGCCGGACTGCCATTCACTCGTCTTGACCCTCCCTCATGCCTAAGCAGTTATGCTCTCTAAGCCCCACCTTACAACTCTGGAACTAAAGGCATAGTCAGAGAAATGACATTTGTTACGTGTCACCACAACTGTATTTAAATAAACAATCTTTAGTGTATTTCTGTTGGTGTCATTTTGGCAAACACATTAGGAGTGTGAGCTGTGTCCTTTGCCCAGCAGCCTGTGTGCTCATTCTCAAGACAGGTCATCATTGCTGAAGAGACTAGGGACGGGGACCTGTGTTCACTGCATTTTCCCTATTGCCAGTGGGGAAAACACAGTCCCTGCTTTATAGGATTACTATTGTGTACATAGAGACTTAGGCTGTTTTTACACAAGACACATCCACTTATGCCCACGCAGTGGGCGTGGGTGGGTGTGTCCCATTTGAAAGTGATGGCTCTGTGTGTGTGTGTGTGTGTGTGTGTGTGTGCGCGTGCGCGAGCGCATGCTCCCACAAAACACGCCCCTCACCCACTGCCCTCACATGGAACAACCGGTGAAAACACAGGTTGCTCTGTGCATGGGTGGGGATGGGCATGTGCCCGTCCGCACCCGCCTCCTTACACTGCCCCTCCAGCGGCACAACCATGGACCACTGCTGGGAGGGGTGGTCCATTTAAAAACAGCCAAAGTAGCACAGTCGTCTCTTTTATTGGACCAACTCCAGCTGGTGGAGGTGTGCGAGCTTCCAGACCTCGCAGGCTCCATCCACAGGCAAGTCAGGAGTTAGAACTGGAGTCTGAGCAAAGCAGCAGTGAGGTTTATACAATTATTGGAAACAATGGCAAGGGGAGTAGAGGGGAGAGATGCGACTTTAGAAGATGCTTTGTTTGGCTAATCATATAGAGCCCTCCGAATAGACCAACTTAGGGGAATGATTTGATTTAAGAGGGACAGTCCATCCCTCTTTGGGTGCTGAGTCCCACTGTCTTGGAACCCCCATCCCTCTTTATGCACTTGGAATGTTGTGTGTGTGTGTGTGTGTGTAACTGCATGAGGGAGCAGAGCTTATTGACCTCTTTGGCTGCTGGAAATGTTGGGAGGTATGAAAGTATATGAGTGAAAAGCTGAAATGCGCAGTTCTCCCAGCCATGAGCAGGATACTGGGGCAGCACATCCAAGATAGCTAAAACTGACATGAGTCATTGGATCACGTTCCAGCCCCAGGACACTCTCACAGAATGGACCCTACTGATTGTGACAGTTTTTAAAACCTCATCTAGGAATGGCTGCCTACTGGAATCAGAGAAGAATCTGGCAGTTTTAGTAAGGGAGAAAAACAAAACTTTGCACTTGTAACTAGAGCGTATCAAAAAATCGCAACAAAAGCATTTTTAAAATTTTTTCACAGGAAGCAATTGATTGTGGTTACGTTTTTTAGTCTAGAAAACAGAAACAATTTTTTTAATATATTTTGAAAATTTACAATCTGGGCATTTTTTACATGTCAATGCATGCTAATTGCAGGCCTTGCAGTACAAACTGGTGTGTGGGACTATGGATCTGTAGGGGATAATGGTACTCGAGCTTAATAAGGACTCTAGTTTCCAGGAACTATCTGTGGCTCAGGGAAACAAAACTGGGGTGAAAACAAATTTCAGACTTCCAAAATTTCATATGGGGTGAAAACAGGTTTTTTGGTGCAGTGTGATATGAAACACAGTCCTTGGCTGGCCCACCTGCAGCAGGACACACTTGTAAACCTGGATCCCCCCTCAAGGCCCAGTAAATTTACAGCATAGCATTCTGCCGTCTGTGACCCTTTGATACGTTCTGATGACCCAGTTTTGGATCGCAGCCCACAAGTTTGAGGAACATCAATCTACAGGACAGGGACACTTGTGCGAAGTAGTGGGTCCACTGTAGGCAATAACATACTCCCAAATCTCTCAGTACCAGTAGGGGACAAAGAGCTGAAGCCAGGGACAATTGGACCCACTCTGAAGAGTGCTAAGGACACTCTAAGGCTGCATTCACATGATCGCACATGCAGCACAGGTTGCTTCCCCCACATTTTTATTACTCATGTAAATAACTTAGCTCGCAAGAAGCTAAGCCTCTCCCATGCATTGCTGATAACGTGTGAAGAACAAATGTACTTTTATTGCCCTTTCTTATTCCTCCACTGTCATAGAGACATGTTTTGGGGGACTGTGACAGGGCTTGTGAAAACAGTAAACAACATACACCGAAAACATGTAACATACATGTTCCTGGTATGGGTACACTAAATTCATGTATCCTAGGCATGTTGAGTATCAATCAACTCGCAATTAAGAGATACATACAATCATGATGAAAGCTTGTGTATGAGAGCTGTGTAAAGCAAATAATTTCAAAGAGTCGCTTGTGAGCCCACAAAAATCATATTTAGCAGGCTGTCTGGGACAGATAACAGAAATGTAAATGTAGCGTTTAGGAGTGGGACGTGACCTACACAAGAGACAAGCAAAGCTCCTGGAAAGGTCTGGAAGGCCATCAAGGAAGTACTTCAACAACAATCAAGAGAGAGGAGGGGGACATTTCAGGCATTTTGCGTGATTCAAGCAAGGACTATGGACTGAAAAGCTTCTTGTCAAAAGAAGATGGCAATGTACCTGGCACTGTACAATCCAGTCAGAGACAGGTCCCTACCCCTAAGGAGCTTACAATCTGAGCGACAAGGGAGGGAGAGGTAAACATCAGGTAGACAAGAGGCCATTCATGAGGTTGAGAAGTTGCAGGTTCACATGGTTTGCTTAATTACAGGGAATTAGGTTCTGAGTGAGGAGGAAAGGCTACAGTATCACTCATGACAAGCTAGGGAAGGCCTGACGGAAGAGGTGGGTTTTCAGCGGGATTTGAAAGTTGGAAGGGAGCGGAGCAAATGTATCCAGGGAGCAAGTTCCAGGCATGAGGGGGAGCAAAAGTTCTGGATTTTTCAATCTGGTTTACAAGTCCACAAGTAAGTTCTGGATGCATTCTTCACATAGAGGCAGCCTAAAGTAGCTGCAGCTGTAGATGTGACAGGCTGCCATGGAAACCAAAGGACTACACAGCTGCCTGGAGCAAAGCAGTTTACCAGGAGAACTTTTTTACACACAAAAGTTCTGGGAGAAGTTCTATGCAGATTTCAAAGAACCGGATGTTTAAGATCTGGACGAGTAATTTAGACACACAGAAAGATCAGGATGTAACAGCAAACTTGCAGGAGAAATGTGTGTGTAAAAACACCCATTTAGAGGAGCAAGGGGTTCATGAGCAGGAGAGAGTGGGGACAGAGGAGGAGCAAAGCTCCTGGGCAGGAGTGTGGTGGGATACAAGAGCAGAAAGAAATGGGGGAGCAAGGCCATTAAGAGCCTTGAAGGTGACGACCAGGAACTTGTGCTGAATGCGTTCATGTAGAGGCAGTCAATGCAGGGCCGAGAGGAGGGGGCTGTACATGGTCAAAGTGACGGGCAAGGTGGATGATTTTGACTGCAGAGTGTTGAATGGAGATCAGAGCAAGGGAGGCCAGTAAGGAGGAAGCTGCAGTAGTCAAGGTGAGAGATTACTAGAGCGTGGACTAGGGTTTTTGCAGTGGGAACAGTAAGGCAAGGCTGGATTTTGGCAATATTGTACAGAGCAGTGACAGGATTTAGCAACAGCCTGGATTTAAAGGATCTGGCTGAATCATATGGACATTAAACAAGAACTCAAGTAGGATAAGCTTTGCGTTATCACGTTATCTATATTCTTTTCTTTAACTTGCACTCTTTCACTGTAGCTAATTTGATTTTACAAATATAAAATTCTTTAACTAAGCCTTGTGTGATACTAACATTGGGTTATCACCCCCTGAGCCCCCTGCAAGATGTGAGGGGGCCCAGGGGGAGTGGATCCCCCTCCCTGGCATGCTGTGAGTGTGTGCCATGCGGGGGGGGGGAATAAAGGGGGGCTTCCCTGGGGTGGGCAGCAGGAGGCAGTCAGCCTCCTATTGGGGTGGTTTGAGGGGAACCCTGAGGTAGTGGCTCGCCGGCTCCGGCCGCCAGCGGGAAGAATAAATGGCGGACAGTGCTGGCCAGAAGAACAAGAGAGCACCCCAGCGGCATGGGCCAGCAAGATCAGCCTGCTTGCCCTGAGCCCAGGTACCTACCGTCAGCCTCCCAGCAACCTTCCCCCGGCTTCCCCCCTCTCAGCAACCTTCCCCCCAGTAACGCTGCTCCGGCTCCCCACTCCCAGCAACTCCCCCCTCCTCTCAGTAACCTCCCTCCCAGCAACCCCTCTGGCTCCTTCCAGCAACCCCCTGCCTCCTCCTTCCCAGAAACCCCCTGCTTCCTCCCAGCACCCCCCCCTTCTGAGCAAACCTCCCCCCCCCTTAAAGGCTTCTCAGAGTAATGTGGGTGTGTTATCCCCAACGTTTTTATGTACAAACTTGCGTAACTTGGGTGTGTTACCCCACAATGTTTTTATGTGCAAACTTGTTCAAAGGTTTTCCAGGGTAAATTGGGTGTGTTACCCCCAATGTTCTTATGTGTGCTGTTCAAAGGTTTCTAAGGATGACCTGGGTGTGTTATCCCCAATGTTCTTATGTGCAGCGTTGCTCAAAGGTTTCTGAGGCTGACTTTGGTGTTAGTCCCCATAAAAAAGGAAACAAAACCAAAAGACAAATAGAAAAATGAAAGTTGGTTGAAATGGTAGAGAATCACTGGTAGTTATTACCGGCTTGATGAGACACTTAAATCATCAGTTTCTCCTCGCAGTGAGCCTGGGCTCTATTTTTTTCACACTGCTAGGGAGAAATGGGACTAGTGGGAGAAAGACATTGGATGGGACCTTAGTAAGAGAGCTCTCTATCCCCCAGTGGCAGAACTTCACGCAGCAGCAAGGAGTTCACAGGGTTAACTAATGTAATCTCCCTCCAATGTTAACTCTAGGAACTCCTTGCTGCTGGGTTAAGTCACAGCACTGGCTTAACTGTTTGGTTGGCTCTACCTACCACTGGCCCCGCCTACCATTGGGTTGGCTCCGCCCACTTCCGTCACAGCCCTCTGTCCCACATATTTGCATAAAATTAGCATATGTAAATTTCATGCAAATTATTTCCTCTTTTCTGCTGCTGCATCAGTGGCCACCTTAATGTGGCCACAGGCTCATCACCTTTGCCTCCCTGTGCCCATAAAACTACTTTCCAGATTGCATAGGGGGAACCAGGAAATGCTCGGAGATACAAATGCTCAGGGTGGTTATCTGGAGTGACAGGGTCAGAAAGCAGCAGGATCTGGCAAGGAAGGGTTGAGCTGCAGCCCTATCCCATGTTCCCATCCAAGGACCACACCTCCTTTCCACCTACAGGATATAGACCCTTCCACACACATCTCTTCTGCTCTCCATCCCACCCTACTGCACCCTCAGGGAGATACAGGTCCCCAGCGCCACATCTATCCTGGCTCCTCTGCCAGTTCTTTGTCCCATCCAAATCCTCACCTAATATAGCCCAGCCTGCCCCCTCCCAACCCAGCCATCCTGCCTCTATTTATAGTTCCTCCTTGGCCTCCTCTCATTCCTATTTTAAGCCTGAGCAGTTGGTGCAACAGGAACCAGTGTCTGCTGCCCAGCCGATTCCCAAGGGATCCACACAGGCCCTTCCACGACTCTCTCTTTGCTCCTCACCTCACTCCTCCTGTGTCCCCCCTGGATCAACTGCTGGGAGAGACAGATCAGCTGCAGTGATGCCCAGGGAGGCTGGAGAAGGTACCGTCCACCCAGGGGGCAGGCGGGCTGGAGATGGAGGCATGAATGGTGGCTCAGTCCCAGAGAGTAGGCTCTGTTCCTCTGTCCGACACTGGGTTCAGAGAAGCCCTAGCTGAGGTGTGCCACAGGCTGCGGCCTCCGAGGTCTTTTAGGGGAACGGACAGAGAAACACAATGATAGGTTTGTGGTGAGGTGATCCCTGGCACTGGTCTGGAAAGAGAGAGAGTGAGAGCAGCTTGGTGAGGCAGGATCAGCCTCACCCAAGGGTGGAAGCTCCAGGAAGAGACGAGGTGTGGGGAGAGGCTGGAGGTCCAGGCTTGAGAGTGGGGGGAGGCAGGCCTGCATGAAAATATTTTTTCACTCCACGTATAATTGGGTTGTGGAATCTACTGCCAGAGGTTGTGGTAAGGGCCAGTACTATAGCTGAGTTTAAAAGAAGTTTGGACAAGTTTCTGGAAGATAGGTCCATTAGCAGCTATTAGCCAGACAGGATCAGGGAACATGACAGGAGCTGGGGGAAAACAACAGGGAATGGATCCCCCATTGTGACCTGTTGG
>QEPC01007158.1:7466692-7561709 GCA_003113815.1 Sphenodon punctatus
GCCTTCTGGCTCTGGGCTGAGCTGACTGTGCCTAGGTTAACAGGGGCTGGCATGGGGGTGGGTGGGATGGTGCTGGGTTTGAGGGGGAAATGCCAGGGGCTGGGGGCTTTTAGAGGGTGGGGAGGGGGGTTGATATGCTTCTGCATGGCAACTGACTTTTTAATCCCCTCTGCCTGTCTTCCCCCTGCCCCATAGCCACCTCGTTCCCACCTGCGCTACATCCTGAGGTCAACTGCTTTCTGCTTGTCCCCAGCCACCCTTTTCACCTGCAACTGGGGAAAGCAGAAAGCAAAATTGATCTCGGGATGCGGCACAGGTGAGATGAGGGAGGTGCGGGGTGATTGGTGGGCCTGAGACTGGCCAGGGAGGGCCAGCAGTAACACAGGCTGGAGAGCGGAGCTGGGAGACCGAGCAGCACAGGAGAACAGTAGCGCTGCCAAAGCCCAGGGGAAATTGATCAGGCTGTAATTAACAAGTGGGGAAAGATGCCGAGCAAGTCGAAGAGCCCAGCAGATGGCAAAGGCGCCTTTTTCAAATTTAAATACTAAGCAGAATTTTGGTATTTGCTGCTCACATTATTAGTATTCATATTAAAGTGCCCACTTTAGTGTACTTTAGTATTAATACTAAACTAGTATTCCCATCCCTAATAGTTACCTACCTCCCAAAATGTGCTTGTGGGAATAATACCTAAGAAAGCAGATCAGCATGTTGCCACCTGGAGGCATTTTTCTATTGCTACCCTGAAGGAGGAAGCAGCTGCTTCCAGACACTGTGCTTCCTGATTTGGCTCTCCCCCCCCCCCCCCCCTTGTATACATCTACTCATGCTGTCAGCCCTGCACCCAGTCCCTTGCTGGATGTGTGAACATAATGACTGATCAAAAGTGCAGGAGTGTTCATTTATTATATCAGGCCTTTGATAAGTAGTATCTTTACCTAATAATAAAATTTAAAACTATCCCAGTTGAGCTAGAGCCTGTTTGTTCCAGTTTTAAATGCAGGGATTACTGCTGAATGCAGGGCCTGCCCTCCCAGTGCCACACACCCAGGCCAGGGAGGCAGGTTAATAGCCATCTTCAGTTGGGGTGAAAGCTCTCGCCAGTTTTACTCTGTATACAGAGACTGCTGATTTTCACAGTCTAGTGTCTTCAGGATCTTCCAGTAGCACCCATGATTTGCCTATAAATTTTGCTGGTGGCTAGTTGGTCGGCCAACCCACCCTGATGAAATTTAGAGCAGTAGTGAGTGAATGCAATACACAACAGCGAACCCTAGAGGATACTGTGATGAGAGGCGCTGTGGGGAAGAGCGTACCAGGAAGACAGCAGAACTGTTGTATTCCACTAATAAGTAGCTTTAGTACGGGATCTCCTTTTAGCAAACCCAGCCTTGCAGGGGAAAATTATTATGATCCATAAAGCTGCTGCATCCAGCAAACATGAAGCTAACCTCCCCACTCACACCAGTGTTCATTTTTAAACTGCAAATGGGGACAGAAGTTAGAAATGCCACAATGGGCAGGATGGAAGTGAGGTGATTACATGTAACTTGTACCTTTGAAAACCAACCTCCAACCGTTTAACTCTGAGCACAGCGTTAGTTGGCCACAGCCTTTTACTCAGAAAAGGGGAGCAAAAAAGTAAACCAGTTTCAGCCTCGGTGGCATTTTAGGTTCAAAAGCATGTGTCGGAGGCTGCTTGTGGTGCGTGTCCTGCTGAGACACAACATTGCCTGACCTCTGGGATTAGGCTGGGAGTGGAACACAGCAAATTAATTTTCATATAGGTATGAGGCGACAGGGCTAAATAGGATCCAGGGATAGGTTTCACTTGGCCCTGCTAATGAGACTCTAGGATTCTGTCCCTGGGTGACTTGCTGGTGCTGCTAAACAGCCCAGGCCTGAAATTAGAGCATCATAAGGAGGGGCAAGGGCAGCGTGTTTTGTATGTGGCAGAATCTGAGGCATTCAAGCCAGGGCCCTGCAGCTGTCTCAGGGGATTGGTAATGGGAGACAGTGCATCATCTTGAGATCACAGGTAGCAGGCACCCCAGGGAGGCAGGGGCTGGATCTTTCCCATCCAGTGGCTCTTTGAGGCCCCCTTGTATGCAGTGAGTTTGTGGTGGGGAAGAGTACTGGCACTGGCTTATATTACAAACAGAAGCCGCAGCTTGATTACAACTGACAAGAGGCCAGGGCATCCGGCTCAGCAGAAAGGAATGGGGACTGAGTGCCCCAGTCATGCCAAGGAGGGGGTCCCTGAGCAGGGATTGAGAAGCATGCTCTGATGCCTGCTGGTCCAAGCTCTCTATAAACTCAAACATCTCTGCCTCCTTAGTTATACCAGGCTTAGCTTTTGGAGATCCTCTCCATGACTGACCGCTAGAGAGCTGCTGTTTATGAAATAAGCAGGGTGTCGATTCAGAGCAGCCCTGTACACGGGTGTGGGAGCGCCGGTTCCTGAGACTCTCTAAGCAGCAAGGGGTTAAAGAGTCCCAGGGATTCTGGGAATATCATTAAGGTGTGGAGTAGCATCGCTTAAAACGAGGTGGGAGGCCTATTCCTTGGTAGCTTTGAAGCCACACAGGGCACAAGGATGCAGACGAGACTGTACAGTGGTAGCAAGGCTGTGGTGGGCCCGGGCTCATGTCTCAATCATGGGCCCCCCAGCTCAGTTGGGAGGGAGGACCTCCAGGGCGTGGAGGCAGGGCTTCCCCATGAAAACTCCCAGCAGACCCTCTGGAGCAACAGGAATCTTGCCATGGAGATGGAGGAAGCACTTCAAACCCACCCCAACCCTTTCTTGGTGGAGTCCTTTGCAAGTGTCCAGTACCACTGGGAAACTTCCAGTGGGTAGGGGCAGAGTGCTTGCTCTGCTCCCTTCCCTGCCCACTCCGACAGTTTCCTAGCAGTGCTCAGGCCACAGCCAGAGGACCCCCTCAGGGTTTGGGGCCTGGGCTCAACTGAGCCCCCTCGCGCCATGGAAGCGACCCCCCCTCCCCCAAGGCTGCCTCAGTGCCTGAAGAGAGAATTTGATGGGCTATAGTGGAGTTTCTCAAAGTTGTATAACAGTGGCTAGGATGTGTGTGTGAAACTGAGCAGCCTAGTTCCACTGGCTGACCTTTGACCCAAAGTCACATACCCCCTCCTCCCCGGCCCTCACAGAGCCCATGGTGAAGGCTGCTGCTTTCTCCGAGGGGGAGCCCATCGACCTCAATGGGAACGACCTGGCGGAGATCGACCTGCATGCAGTGGAGTCCATCAGTGACCTGCACTGGGCATCCAGTGGCCATGAGGCGCTCAAGGCCACAGATGGTAAGGCCTGCCGCACTAAGCTTTGAGGCAATACTGGCTGGCAATGGAGTGCCCCGTCAAGCTTCAGGGAAGGGTCGGAAGGGAATCCCAGCCATACAGCTCCAGAGAGACTGAGCATGGCAGAGATCCCGGCTGTCTTGCTTTGGGCACCTCAGCAGGGAGCAATGATTGGCTGGGAGAATGATGCGAGGGTGTGTGTGAAATCAGAATCCCCTCTGGAACCATGGGTGTGGATCCAGCCCTGCTGAGGCAGTTGCGGGAGGGCAGGCTAGATAAACCAATATCCTTCTGACCAAGCAAAGTGATGGGTGGGGGAACCATTCATGGGGACAGAGCTGGGACACAGCCATGATGAAGAGTCACTGGTGTAGGGTGATGCCCTAGTGAGACCAGGCAGAGCAGCTATTCTCTAGGTTCTGAGGGGTGGCCTGGCTGCTGACGAGTCCAAAACCAATCCAGGGGTTTCCATGGTACTGAGCCAATTTCTATAGAAATGCTATGGCCTGCTTGGCACAAGGGAGGACACTATAGCAAGAGAATCCTGGATCAGGCCCATCACAGGGGCACCCTCTGCTGGACAGCACGCTGCGGCAGGGATGCTCATCAGTAAGACAGCCCCCTAGTGCCTGCCAGGGCCCTGCAGGACATTGACCCATCTGCAGGCGCTTCCTAGCCTCCCAAAAGGCACTACCCAGCAGTGGAACTGGGGGCACTGTGCTGGGGGGGAGCAGAGGGCAGTGGTTTTCTCACTGTTTTCTCACCCCTCTTCCCAGGGAGTGGATGGTCTCGGTCTAACATCTCCCGAACCTCTCATGCTGCCTCTGCCAATCGCTTCACTCTGCACTACAGGGATGAGCCAACCCTCCTGCCGACACTCCAGGCTATTCATGCAGTCCCCCACTGTCCCTGCTGTGCTCCTACCTGCTGCCATACAGGTCTCTTCACCCTTCTGGGGGTCCTGGTGCTGGCCTGCCTTGCCCTTGCCACGTTGGCCGTGTACCTGAGCGGTACGTGAGGCCCAATGGGCCAGTCTTGCCTTGAGACAGGATAACAGAAAGCTCGGGGAGCTGGGGTGGGGCTTATGGGGGTCTATGCAGGGATCCTGCAGGTATAGGTAACTGGTAGCGAGGGGGGGGCACAGTAGGGGCTGGGCAGGGGTTCTATAGGGCTTCTGCAGATCTGGGGGGCACATCCCCCCTCCTGCATTTCCTATGTCTGCAGGAGGAAAACACTTAGCACCCCTGCTCTGAGGAGTACCAGATTGGGGACTAGGAACTCTAGTAAGAATTCAGGGAGCAACAATACCACTTAGTGGTTGCTTGGGGTAATGCACAAGCAGGTTCCAAAATGGCATTGCTCAGAAATCCAGTTACACAGTCCAAACAAACAACTTGATTATGCTCCTAAACCAAATCCCCAAAGGAAACAAGAGCCCATTCCCATCCCAAAACCTTCTCCCATGTAATATGAGTAGCCTGTTCATCAAGCGTCACAGGGGCTGATATATGCTCATCTTCCCAGCTCCTCTGGACTAGGACATCTAGGCAGACCCCTGGGCATAGCCCCCAGGACACCTCACTAACTGTTACATCTCTGGGTTAGTGAAGGACACAGGCTAGATTCCTGGTCACAGCCTTTGTAGCTGGGGAGGGGAGTATTCACCTTACAAAGGTTCTGGTCTGAGAAGGGATATTTCTTCAACATTTGTTCTCCCAACTCCCTGCTACTGAATCAGAAAACAATCTGTCAAGAATGGGCTTCGGTGGGAGAGGGGCAGCAGGGTCTTTACTCAGTCGTAGTGTTGGACCTGAACTCTGCTTAGCCCCATTTCCTGGTCTCAGCCAGCCACAACAGGGCTAGTTCTTGCAACTGAGAGAACACTGAGCAGCAGGCCCTAGCCTAATCAGAGTAGGGTGTTACAGTACATTGCTGTGGGGAACCTTTGGCTTTTGGCTGCAGTCCCAGCTCCTTTCCACCACCTAAGGCACATTCACACAACTCTCCAAGTAGCAGGGGAAACAACAGGGTCTATGTCAGGTTTCCCACATTGGGAAAAGGAGAGCAGAATGCTTTGTGACATGGGTTTGCACAGCAAGCAACCCTTTTTCAGTCCCACCACCACCACTCATTGGCTTCCCCTGCTCAGAAAGGATTTGGTGACCATAATCTAAAATGCACCAGCAAAGGAGTATTCCTTTGTACACTGCTGCTCTATGGTGGATCATCCTGGTTCCTTGTGCTAGAGGTCACATGCATACATGACACATGGTGACAGTAGCATTTAGGGGGAGAGGGACAGAGCCTGCAGAGATGGCGTTAGAAAATGCATGCCCCTGCACAGGTCAAAGTGGACTCTGAGACTAGGAGTGTCCTTCCCAGCACCGGGGTCTGGGGTGGCAACATTAGTCAAACATGTGAGAAAACACTTCTTAGAAGCAGGTGTGAGAGTTTCTGCTTCTCTCCCCCTCAGTCCTGCAGAGCGAGTCACTACGTGTCCTCTCCCAGTGGTTGGAGTCCCAGGATGAGGCCATTCGACAGATGAGAGCTTCCAGCCTGCAACTGTGGATTCGACTGAACACTAGTGACCCTGGGAACCAGACCTGAGCCACCCAACCCTGGCTATTTGTCACTCTCAGCTCCCTTGGCTCTCCACCCCAAGGAGCCCCTGTGCTACAAGAGGAGAACCACTGTGATGCCTGGTGCCTTTGGAACATTGGTGTGAGAAGATATAGACTAAACAGCCAAAAGGAGATGACTCAAGAAAGACTCCAATGGGCTGTACACCTCAGGGGGCGGCCACTTCTGGGGCCTGTTGGAGGGCAGGTAGGCAGAAACCTAGGGAGGCTAACAACCCACCCCCCCATCAATCCCTGCCCCCATAGCTGTTCCCTGTTTATAACCTCCTCCCCCCTGTGACCCTGCCAGCACCTTATTTATAGCCCCCAACTTCTACCCAGACACTCCGTGCTCTATTTAAACCCATTTCTATATGGAGATTTTGTAATAATAAAGCTAACATGGCCACTTGCTCAAAGGGCCTAGGGAGATGGGACAGGAGCAGGATATGGAGGTAGAAAGGGACCATGGAACAGGATGCCTGGGTGTGGAGAAGCAGGTACCCCTACCTGCTACAGAATCTGCTCTTGACACTGCAGAGGACGGACTCTCTCACCTATGCCCACCCGCAGTCAGACTCTGTTTGATATGCCACCCCAGCACAAGGGTTGGCGCCAAAACGCTGCTGCACTTTGGCTATTCCACCTTCCTAAACAGCCCCGTTAGTAGAGTACTGCTTAGGAAAACCCTGGGGATGCTGTAACCTTGTTAGACAGGCCCTAGAAAGTGGGAACAAAGACCCCTGAAGCTTCCCCTCTCTCCCAGTACAAAGTTCAACCCTGAGTGGAAGCCAGTTCAGGCCAGGCCCATCTCTTACCCTTATTTCACTGTTCTATACCCTTACACCTGCTCCCTTCCCAAACACACGCAGGAAGCACAGCAGGTTGGGACACACATGGGCTAGTCACACACAAACCTGCAGAATTTAGCACCGCTATTTGCATATCTAGCTGCACTTAATCCTTTGCCAGTCAAGGTCACTTCCTGAAAGAGCAGAAAACACCAAAGTTCAGTAGCCTTACATCTGCTGTTTGAGAGTCTTCCAAGCTGCTTCTACTCCTCCATAAAGCAGCTTCTCCCATTCAGACAACAGTTTGGAAAAGGCAGTGGTTAATGGCACTAGCAGTACAAAACCCTACTGTGCACTTAAGACAGAAAGAGCACTCTGCCTCTGCAGGCTGCTAACTACAGGGACTGGAGTGATAGAGGGGTACAGGGGATTCAGACGTTCTGATTTGTGCGATTTTAAAAAAACCCCGAATGTTTCATGCCTGTCTGAACACTTAAATTCGATTAAATGGAGTCAATATCGCACTAAAGCAATGCGTGTTGAAAAGCTACTCAAACCTACCTTTTTGCTGTCCGTTTTCAATAAATCCGCACTTAACAGCAGTGTGAAAGCAACATCGTACTGGTTTTAACTAGTGTGTAATCTTTTCTGATGTGAATGCAACCGTGCTTCCAAGTGCGCTGTTTTACTCCTGCCCCTACCGGAAGCAGTGAGACCAGCTGGAGCCCTGTAGTTGCCTCGCTGGGTGCAGGCTGCAGCCAGCTTCTCCCCAAAAAAGTTCTTCCCCTCCATGTTTCCCCTCCATGCTTCTCCCCAAAAAAGTTCTTCCCTCCAAGGGACTTTCAATCATCTGCCTCTGCCTCTACCGTAGTGCTGCAGCAGTAGCAGCAGCGGGATACCGGAAAGAAACCAGGGAGAGAATGCGAGGGGCTTCTTTCCAGCAGCCTCAGGCTCTCCCTCTTTACTCCCTGATTCTACAAAGTAGCAACCTTTGCTACAAAGGTTGTAGCAAAGGTTGTTGCAAAGTTTGCAAAGTTGCAGCAAAGGTTGTAGCAAAGTTGTACTTTGCTACAAAGTAGCAACCTTCTGGCTCCCCACAGGCCACTTCCTGTAACTGAACCGTACTGAGCAGCCGGGTAAGCACGCACTACAAGAAGGTCTGAATGCATTATTTCGCTGTACTTAAAATCGGTATGGCATGCATGTGAATGCAACAGGACTTGTTAACAGCGAACTATTGAGAACCAGTTTTTAAAAATCCAGATAATTGCTGCACGTGTGCTCAGGCATCTCCCCATTGCCATCAAGGTGAGGCATAAAAAAGGCTACAGGAGAGCCAGTTGAAGGATGGAGTGGGGTGTTCTTTCCCCTTGGATCATCACCCTAGTTTAGCCTTCTTTCCTGAGGCACAGAACTCTCTGTAATCCTTACAATACAATACAGGCAGCCTCTTTTGTGCTGCAGAGGGGCAAAAGATGTAGGCGGGGCAGCAAAGCATCTTCCCCACCCTCCCAGCACTTCAGGAAATTGTGCTGTTCACACCATGCCTCGCCCAGGGCAGCATGATTTGAAATGGCATTTCTAGGCAAGCTTACCAGGACCAGCTGTTGCACTTAATCAGTGACCCTAACAGGAGCAGGATTGAGTTGGGGCAGAGAAGCAAGCACACACTTTCCTCCAGAGTAAAGGGATAATACTGATAGGAGGGGTCTGCTGTGTGGTGGCAGGAGAGGTAGGAGCTAGTTCCAGATCAGAAGGTCCACACTGCAGCCACAGCCACTCCTGGTTTCACTTAGTACAGGCACCAGCCAGACACAGGAAATCCCAATGCACCAAGCCCCATGTACAGTACTCACCCCCCATTTATTAGAACCAAACCAATGTGCAATTAGCCTTTTTAAAAATAATATCTAATGATCATGTCTTATACAGCCACATCAATACGCTGCAGCGACATCCCATGAAGGGGGCAGGGGAAGAGGTAAGGCAGGCCTGGTGGGACAGAGGGCTCCACAGATTCAGATGACAGCCCTCACACCCCTGCAGTCTGCATTGCGTCCTCTAGAATCACAGAGTTTGAAGCGTCACCTCAAGGATTATCTAGTCCTCCTTGCTCTGAGACATTATCATACCCTATGCCTAAAGCATCCCTGACAGATGCCTGCCCACTCCTTTCTTGAAAGGCACCAGGAATGGCAGCTGCACCACCTCTCTTCACTGCCTGCTCCCTTGCTGAACTGTTCCAACAGGCAGGTTTTCCTAAACCTGCCTGCCTGTCTTTTAAAGCTATTTCTTCTTGACCTATCCTCTGTGGAAAAGGAGAAGTTTTCCATCTTTTCTATGGCACCCTTTTTGAGATCTGAACACGATCAACATGCCCTGCCCCCACCTCCCAAATATTTTTTTTCCCAGCTAAACATGCCTAATTCTTTCAGCCTTTCCTCTTATGACTTGTGTTTTAGGCACCTGACCACACTTCTTGTTCTTCTCAATTCTTTCTAATTTGAGAACATCCTTCTTGAAAGAGCCCCAAAATGAACCCAACTTTCCAGAGAAGCTTGACTAGTGACAACTACAGGATTACTATAAACTTCCAAATATTAGATAGGATTTTGTTAATACAATCAAAAATGGCACTGACTTTTTAACATCATACCATTGACTAGTGTTAAGTTTGTGATCCACTATAGCCTACAAACCCTTGATACTGCTGCCTAGCTGTTATCACCCACCTTGTACTAGGTGTAACATTCTGATTTATTAAGCTTTATTTTATTGTTTTTAGCCTAGATCTTCCCTTTGTCAACATCATTTTGAAATTTTAGCCGTCCTCTTAGGGTGGGGAACCTCAGGCCTAGGGGCCAAATATGGGCCATGGCAAGTTTTTATGTGGCCCCTTTCCAGTTCCTGAATGCTGCCCTTGGATGCAGGCATTACAGCTGCTCACTGAAAAATTGATCTGAAGGGAGCAGAGATGAGGTCATGTATACAAGGAGAAGGGACAGTTCCATGGCACAGATCCATGATTTGGGCCCTCCTTTCCTTGAGTGCATCCCTTAAGCACCCCAACTTCTGTGCGGCCCTCGGAGCTTGGGCAAGCTTTCAAAGTGGGCCCTGGGAGGGAAAAGGTTCCCCACCCATCTTAAAGTTGTTTGCAAATTTGCAGTCTACTGTCCACTCCTTTGTCTATGTTGTTAACAAACATAGGTGAGCACTAACCCAAGACTGATCCTTAAGGAACCCCATTTTATACCTCTTGCCCGTTATTCCTTGTGTGATTTCTCAACCTGTTCTGTACCCACTTTACTGCAGTTGGTTGTAGCTTGTATTTCTCAGTCTTAGTTCAGAGACAGTTGTGTAGAACTAAATCAAAAACCTGGCTAAAGTCAAGATATACTTGTCAACTGCATTCCCCCCATCGACTAAGCTAGTTACCTTCTCAGAGAGAAACCAGGCTGGTCCTGCATGATTTATTCTTAACAAATCCATGTTTACTCTAAGTAATCAGCCTGTTGTCCACTAGGTGCTTATAAATTAACTGTTTTTTTGTTTGCTCTGGTATCTGCCTGGTACAGAAGTCAGGCTGGTCAGCCTATAATCCCCCCCAAGTCTTTTTTTAAAAATCAAAGTAGATACTGAGCAATTCAACTTTCTTTGCATTATCTGAAATTCCCTTTCCTTCTGCATTGACTAGTAGACCCAGATTCCTTTGTCTTCCTTTTGCTTCTAGCTTACTTTTAGAAACCTTTCTTGTTTGTAATAGTCCTTACTAGGTCTGATTTTGTCCCAACATGCTCATTCTGCCCCTATATACGCTTCAGAGATCTGAACTTCCTTTGATTTCACGCTTGCTTTTTAGTTTTCACAGCATTAAAGAGCCTTGTGTAGCTATGATGGTCTACTAAGATTCTTCTCATTCTCTCCCCATTAGTACAGTTTACAACTGTGCTTTCAGTATTACTTAACTGCAAGCCCTCCTGCACATATTTTTATTTCCATCCAAACTTTCCTAGTAATTAAATTGATTGGCATCAAGTTTTTTTTTGTTGAAAACCATAGTTTGACCTTTACTGTAATATCTTATCTTTAAAAAAAATAAATAAATACACACAACAAATGGACTCTGGTAGTACAGCATATGCTATCATGTACAAGGTTCCAAGTTCAATCCCCAGCATCTCTGCTGCAGGATCTCTTAGAACAATCCTGGAAGGTCTGCGGTAGCACACCTGGGTGAGACCTCTACTGCAGCCCCTAGAGAGCTGCATTTGAAACCCTGCCGCCATGTCAGGTTGTGACACTACTGGGCTAAGAAACCACAGAGTTCGGCAGCTCCTTATATCACACACACAAAAACAAGGAGAAACTCATTTTGTGATCACTATCGCGCGCCCCCCCCTTCATATTCTCAAGCCAGGTTTTTTCTTTTGGTCAGAACCAAATCCAGAATAGCTGAGACCCTAGTTGTTCCTTCAACCTTTTGAAAGGAAGTGGTCCTCAACACAGGTCAAGAGCTTTTTTGGTACTCTACATTTTGCAGTATTAGTCATCCCAAAAAACCACAGGATGATTGAAGGCTCCGCGTAGTATAACATCTTTCAAAAAGAGTGCTTCATCCACTTCCTCTGCTTGGTTGAGTGGGCTACAGTTAGACTCCTAGCCTCTACAGTCACTGCCCTGTCCCTTCAAGGCATTCATTCAGATGGGCCCAGCTCTGGGCTTGAATTCTTTTGCCTCCTCCAGAAAAGCTGCTCTCGCTCCCCCTTCCCCTCCAGAAACAGCAGCAGGGCAAGGCTGCCGTAAGCCTCCTGCCCTGTTATCTTTGCCAGTAGTTCTCAAGCAGGGGAGAAAGTTCTCCCTTCCCGCAGAGGACTGGATTTCTGTCCAGACACAGTAGTCGAACACCCAAGGGCCACAGCCAACTCTTGACAGCAGCAGCTGGACTGTATGGGAAGAGCAGGGGGGCTGCATGAACCACCGCTATGCTGCATGTGATCTAGCCTAGCTGGAATTGTGTAGGGTAATTAAGGAAAGTATGAGCAGAGAAGAAATTCAACCTCAGCTCAGCCTTTAATGGACTACATTCATTTCAGATTGCCACTTCATCCAACCTAACAATACCTTGACATCAGGAGAACACATACAAGGCACCCAAACTAAAGCCAGCCCCCTCATTGCCTCCAGCCTGGACTGCACAAGCTGTACCCTGGTATAAAGTGTTTCCGTTTTAGTCTTGGAGGAGGCAGGGAGGCATTGTGTTTATGGGGAAGCAGGGGGGTAAGATGGTCTTTGATTACAGCATGTTCCAGTGGCAGCAGCAGACAGAACTCCACAGTGGAGAGAGCAAAGGCAGCTAAAGACACCAGCTAAAAAGGGGAGAGGCTTCCCTGCCACCCAAACCTCGCTTAGATTTTTTGGTTAAAAAAATAAAAACGGCACCTGCCCATGGCCGTCCTGCTGGGATTCATGGTCCAAGCCATTTAAATACTCTTCTGTACATATTTAAAAGCCCCCAGAGCTTGGGGGAGGAAGGGGCATGGCACAAGCCCTGAAATTGGATGAGCCTGGGCAGCAGTGACTTGCCCCAAGCTCCTCCCCGGCCTCTACATCACAGTGGTCAAGGTCTATAGTTCATCGGTTTGTGCAGAAGGGAGCAGAGGAAGCTGCCTCCATCACAGGACATCAGCTCGCTTGTCTCGCACGCGGCTCCTCGCTTTCGTGCGGGCCTTGAAAGCAGCTGAGTTGTACAAATGCTGAGGGGGTGGAGAAGAGAAAAAAAGGGTCGTGTCAAATGAATGGATTACAAGGCTCAAGGGAGCCAGCTCCAACTAACCCAATCAGCCTCCCACAGCAGAATGCAAGTCTCAGCACTGCGCACCTTCCCACAGATGGAGTCCCGTTTCACCCACAGAAGGAGACAGCAAGAGCTGGCTTGCAGAGTCCTTCTCCAGGGACCTCAGGGTAGTTGGGCCTCAAGCCGAGATGGGATTCCCATCTCATAGCGGTTGGGTGGCCTGCTGGCGAATCAGCCAGCCAACTTCAGTGGCCTTTGTCCACAGGAGCCAAGGCCATTGCCAGCATGGGGACCCCATCCCCAAGTAACAGGGATGTCCCTTCCCTCTGGACTGTTCTGGCCATAGGCACAGCCAGTATTAGTAAGGCTTCCCAACCCCTGCCATAGCCAAAAGAACCTTTCTCCTGGGTGGAAAGGGTAGCCAGCTTGTCCTGCACCCAAGCTCTGAAGGTGGCCGTGAGGGGAGCCCACACTAGAGGGAAGGCACACAGTAGGCACTCTGTCCTGCCTCACACAAATTTCTAGGCTCATTCCAGCCCCAAGTACCCACCGACTAAGCTGCCCAGTCAGCCCAGGGAAACCCCTTCAGCACCACCAACATACCTTCTCAAAGCGGGAAATCTTGCTGGCTTTGATAGCGGCAGCATCCAGCACCAGTGGGGGGCCCAGCTCAAAGATCTCCCGCAGCAGCTCGTTGTTCTGGCAAGGAGAAGGGGCTGTCAGACAAGAGCGCTGCACAGCAGTGGTTGGGCCAAAGGGTAACTTCACTGGGCCTTGGCTGGGCTGAGAGTCCAGGCCCATATGTCCAGGTGGCCTTACCACCACCTCATGACATGCAATAGAGCCTAGCAGAAAAGGGGGTTGGCCTTTGATCTAGGAGACCAGGTTCAAATCCCATCATGCACAAGGCCACCCAAGCAAGCTCCTCTCTCTCAGCTCCCCATATGTAAATTGGGAACAACCACCTACCTCCCAGGGTTTCAAGGATGAACTAGATAAGGATTGCAAGAGACTTTGAACACTGAAAGTACTATGGAAATAATAATGGAGCACAAGGGGTGGGGTGGGGAGATGACATAGGGAAGGGGTTTGGTCAAGTTGTTCCCTGCCTCTTTTCCAACATGGCCTCCCCACCCCCCTGTCCCATCAGCACCATGGGGCAGGGTCTCCGACAGCATGGGAGACTTGTGCTGGGAGCGTGACAACCCAAGACCAATGGGACAAACAGGCCTGGCAGACTGGTTGGGTGACAGGCTTCTTGAGTCCTAGGGACAGGAAGCCTTAGGGAGACGACTTCTCCTGACAGACTGGACAGGATTAGAACAGCCCCCCGTCAGTCCCCACCCCCATGCACACGATGGGCTGGAACCTGGCACTGGACAAGCAGGACTGACATAGGCCGACAATACCTTATTTCTACCACCCACTGGGAGCCCCCCCCCCGCAGCAGCTTCATACCTGCAGGTGGTGCCGGACCCCGGAGCCTAGAGCCTCTTTGAAGGCATGGTATGTTCTCTTCCTGGCCCAGCTGTCCACGTACATGCATTCCAGGCCAAACTTGATGGTCTCCTCATGACACTCCCCATTCTGGGAGCAGAGAGAAGAGGCATTTAAGACAGCCTGGTGAAGGACATCAGTTTCTATCCCCATCTCACCTACAGCCAAGCTAGGACTCTGCATAGGGTCACACTAACCCAGTTGCTGCATACACCACATGCATATTAGAGATCTGGGGGTGGGGTGGACAGACATGGGAATATGGGGATGTACTTTTCTGTCCTGGGGCTAATGTATTTATGTGTGTTGATGGCACGGTTATTGATTATGTATTTTATCTATGTATTATGTTATTTCATTTATTGTAATTTATGTTTAAAATGTTTTGTAAACCGCCTCGAGTCATGATCAGTGAGAGGGGTGGTATAGAAATAATGTAAGGTAGCCCCAAGTATGCAGACAGCTGGGCCTTCTAGCTTCAGGGAGAGGCCGGCCCACTGTGTAGAGCTTAGGGTCTCTCTGCTCCGAGCCAGGGACCAGGACAGATCTGGTCAGAAGCAGCCACCCTTGGCAATTCTGGTATTGGAATCTTCCGGCATCCTTGCTGGCACATGCTCAGCCTTGGAACTCTGCAGCGGCATATCAGCATCAGTGAGAGTCCAGCAGGGAGGCAGCCACCTGCCTCCTTTCCCTAGGTGTGGTGCCCCAGAAGCAAGCCACTAGTAATAAGTCTCCAATCCCCCCTTCCCCATATCTACGCAACGGCAAGAGCCAAGCAGCACCTCAATAAAATGCAGCACGTCGCGGAAGATGGAACGCTGCTTGCGCCTATCTGTCTTGGCACGGTACTTGTTGCTGTCAGTGGCCAGGGCCTTGAGCTTGGTGCACAATAGGTCAGTGTCTTCGTAGAAGAACTCCTCCTGTGCAGGAAGGAAGTGGAGAGGGTGGGGTGTTGCACTTGGCTGTCAGGCACCTACTTAAAGTAGGTTGTCCCACCTACTGTAGCCCCCCCTCTCCCACCACAGAGATGTTGCTGCTGTTGTCTGCATGGCAGAGAGGGAGGAGCAAGCAGGGCCCTTCCAGTACCCACTCTGTGCAACCTAGGCTTTGCTCACATTATCACCATGCCCTGCTTATGTGGGGCAGGAAGGCATGATGTTGACACCTCTCTCTAACCTCCAGGGCCCAGGAAGGGCAGTCAATGGAGAGCAGAGAGGACATTTACAGCTGGCAAGCACTGGTTCTGAAGACAGCTCATGTCTTCCTTGGCTGCTCTCAACATGGAGTTGCAAGTCGCAGTAACCCCAGCCAATGACCAACACTCCGCACTTGCAGGACCATAATACATGAAGGGTGCTGGGGGGCACTTACCTCCATGTCACGGGCCAGCTGAAAGAGCAGTGCAATGGTCTCGCCTGCCACAATCCGCAGATTGACATCATCACTGGACAGCATCAGGGGCAGTTTGGGCAGATGGCTGCAGAAGGAACAGAGGAGGAAACAAACACAAAGCACTACAAGAAGCCCTTTCCTCCCAGGTCCATTCTCCCTTCGCATGCACCAAACCCACTCCCTCTGGTCACACAGTTGGACTCATACACAGCCCTAACGTAAATCCAAGCTGGAGTAAGTGGATGCGGGCATTCAGACTGTATAGTTCCAGCATTCCAACTCCTCCCACAAACACACAGGAGCCAACACAGCTGTCACTCACCTGTCCAGGATCTTCTTGATCTGGGAGCCAGGGCATATAGTGAGGAGTAGGGACCAAGACTGGAGGGCATTGCAGTGCAAGACCCGGACTGCTGGGCTGCGATGGGAGGGTGCTGAGCTGCCATCCTGGGCACAGGAACTGCCAAAGACACCCTCCAGGCAGGTGAGACACGGAACTAGTTCCTGGGGGGAGGCAAAGAGCACAGAGTTGAAGAGGCAAGGAAGTGGTCAGGAGGAGCCAGGAATCAATGGGGCAAGCCAGGGCAATCTCTGTACAGACAGAGGGCCTTCAAGACTGTGTTTCTGCCTGCTTAAGTCCAGTTTTCCAAGGAGCCTGGTGTTTCTTTGACAAGTGCGTTTTTCCAACAGGGCTAGGCCAACAAGCACACTAAGAGGGGAGAACCTTTTTTGGTGCCCTCCCAACCCCAAACACTGTGGAACAGACTTGGGCGGGGGCGCAGTTCTCCGCTTTATGTAAACCAAAGGCTGGCTCTCCTCTGAACAGCTGCTATAGCAGCAGCACTTGTATTGTGCTATTCTCTTAGAAGGAGGGGAGGAGATAGGTAGTAAGGTTTTTCCAGAATCCTCCATGCTGGGCAGACATGGTAGCCAGATAGGACACCAACTGTCAAGGTGCACTAGCACAACAGACAAGTAAGCTACAATTACTCTGTCCATTACATGAAACTAGATCCTGAGAGAGGGGGACCACTGAGCTGAGGGCAAGGGAGGGCAGAGGGAAGGGAAGCACAAGACCCTCCCAGAGGAGAGGAAGTAGTTTCTAGCCATTTCAGCTGAAGACCAATTTGATGCATTCTGTTGAGTTACCTCCACATCAGCCGCAGCGATATAGCAGCACATTCCAAGGGCCGTGGCACACTGTGAGGAGAGAGATCAGTCAGAACAAGCCAATCCCTGCCCATATTCCCTCCTTCTCCCAATGGAGGGATTTGCCTCACAAAGAGGAATCCTGTAGGCTCTACTGCCCGATACTCCAACCTACATTCCTCTGGCTAGGTCACAGCCTGAGCCTGTCAGGATGCAAGAAAGCACCTGCCAAGGAATACAGATTTTTGGGGTGACTAAATGGTGAGAAGGTGGGCCTGACAGTATTCCCCCAAAGCAAAAACAGCCCAGAGACAGAGCCAGCATCTCCCATGCCATTGTGACCTGAAGTTAGGTTTGAATCACTCCAGTGTCATCCTGCTTCTCACATACCACCTTTACAGCAGTCTAAACCAGCCACCACTGGAAACACAATACTGGGTAGATTGATCTTCTGACTCAATGTGTGGGGTATGCCTTAGAAAGACCCCCCACATCTGCTAAAATTGAGACTTTCCCCCTCACTTGTGAATGGTTTCAATCCCCCAAAGAAGGAACTGCTTTGCAAATATGAGGATTCAGAATGCAAGAAGGAGGGGAAGAGACTTCAGGGATAGGGAGGGAGGACAAGGGGAACCCTGCTAACTCCCTCCTAGACCAGACTCAATGCTGCCTTCCCTATTCTCCAAGCTCCTGCTGGAATTATCCATCTGCCTCCCAAGCCCTTCTCCCTGCCATTGCAAATCCTACCGCTCCCCTGCACCCATCTCCTGAGGGGTCAGGGCTGGCTGCCCAATAGCGAGCTGTAAGTTCCACAGTCCCAGATGCGCGACAGCTCCTAGCATCTGCTTGAACACAAGAATGGAGCCAAGGAGACCTGTCTCTAGAGCACTTCTGCCCCATGAGGCCTGCTGGTCTCGCCTTCCTGGTGGACTCCCACAGCAGGGGAAAACAAACGTTAGCTACTTACACTCTGCCGAGCAACAGGGCTGGCTGAGGAGTCTGTCAGGATGTTGATAAGGAGAGGCTTCAGGCTTTGAAACACCTCCTCCCCTTCAGGCCCTGAGCCCATTTGAAGGCACAGTAGTGTGAGAACAGTAGCAGCAAGAGACTGCTCCTCTCCTTTACCTGTAGGCAGAAAAAGACAATCAGCTTCCAGAGAGTGTCCCCCATCCCTGACACTAATTCAAGAGATATGCAAGGCAAATGGATGCTTAGACTGCAAGAAACCAAAACAGATGCTTGGGGGAGCCAACATATCATTACTCAGTAGCTTGGTTAGACCAGTGGAGGCAAGGAGATCCCAAGTTTAAGAGACAGCCTAAACAGAGCATAGCTAGGAAGCTTGCAATTTCTTATAGGACAGTGTTGGCACCCTAATTATCCAAGGAATGGCCCTATTACTTCCTTATAGTGCCTTCGGGGACGTGGGATGGCAGCAGCTTAGCAAGACTAATAGACAAAGTCCTGCCAGGCAGATTTACAAAAGTTTTATTTCAAGATCTTTTGTTTCACTAGTGAGGGGGTCTTGGGAAGGCCCCCATGGCACCCAATGCTTATTCGTTACTGAAACCCCTAACCCTGTGAACAGTTCTGCAATGGTTGCCTGATCTCATCATGAAGAGAGATCTCACCTGCAGGGGTGAGTTTATGCCCACAGCCCTGATCTGAAAGGGAGGACAGGGATTGCAGAAGATGCTGGATACACAGAAAGACCCCCAACTGAGCAGGGGCAGAGGGGAACCTACCTTTCTTCAGGCACTTCTCCAGCGAGTCTGTGAGTGTGAGCCTGCGCTCCAGCAGGAAATCAAAGAGTGTCTTGGAGGAGAATGCCAGCCGCAGACTCTCCAGGGCCACTTGTCGTGTCTTGGCACTGGGTGAGAAAGATTGACCAAATGCTAGACAACGAGAAGGAATCTAGAAGGGTTGTCTTAGCAAGTTTATTGGGATGGGTAAAATCCACCTGCAGTCACACATGCCACACTCCTCAAGTAAGTTTCCGCATGGGAGCAAGGGATGAAGAGAACCACATGAAAGCCCTGAAAACAATGCCATATAATGCAGCACTATGGCAACAAAACCCACAACTGTGGAATCCATTTCCCAGCAAGGGCAAGGAGCTGTCAGTCCAACATGGATCCCTCCATAGTGGAGAGCAAGCAGGATGCCAGCAATCTTCCCTGGCTGCAAGGGACAATGTCAAGGGATGTAGAAGCCTCCCCTATAGGCACTCTCAATGAGTTCTGCCCATTCTGGTTCAGTTGGAGATTAGAAATTGGTTGGAGGGCTCGGAAGAACAGAAGCATCTTCAATGGGAAATACAGCCGGAGACCCAGGGGCACGTTCCTCCCCCATCCCTCCATACCTGACATGGCTTCAAACTGCAATCCCTCCCTCACAGGAGAACAAAAAGGTATGATACAAAGTGCAGCCTCTCCCTGCATGGGAAAGCATGCTGGCCTGTGTCACACCAGGGAGCCCTCCACTTCCTCAGTCTTGAGGTCAATCTCGCCAAGCAGCACATTTACTACATCTGCATTGCTGTGATCAGAACACTGACAGCTTTTGGGATAGGTGTGTGCTGCCTTCAGAAAGAGAAGGGCCTGGGAAGCCACCAGCACCTTACTCCCCCCTCTTACCTCTTGTCCATCACATTGTCGATGCACTCCTTCAATTTGTCTTCAACCTCATCCTGCTGCGCCTGCTCATCCACGGCTTCATTTCCTGCAAGATGGAGCCAGGGTGTCACAGCCAAGCCCAAACTAGGGAGAAGCAGCTATGCAGCCTTACATCCACGCACCTCTATGCAGATGTGGAGGTAGCTCCATCATCACCTAAAGCTGCTGTGACTAAGAAAAAAATCCCATCATTTCCCCAAATCCCCCCACTGGAGGCCATCTATGCAGCACCTCCAATGCAAACCCAAGACTCCTCTGGGGATTCTGTAGTGAGAAGGGGGCTGCAGGTCAGGACAAAGGAGCATTAACAGAGCTGCTTACAGGCCCAGGACTGAACAGCAAGGTCAGGATGGAGGGGCTTTGGTAGAGCTGGGGAGAAGCCTGCACAGGTCTTGCCCTACCCAAGGCTAATCCTTTCAGTTCACCCCAACTTTTATGTCCTGTTAGAATGCTACCCCCTTTGAGAGCTAAGAAAAGTAGGAGACATTTATTTATAGATATTTCTATCAGGAAGGATCAGGGTGGGCAGCATACAATGTACAAGATAAAACCCATGTAGATATACATTACATAAAAGTCTCCCCAAATCCTATTCCTGCTTGCCAAACAGATATGAAACCTATCTCCTCCAGAGAACGTTCAGGTTTTGGCAAACTTCCTGGGGAAGAGCGCTCTGGGCTCTCCATGCACCCTTGCCATGCAGACTTGGGACACTGATGGAACTTGCAAGAGGGCATCCCTGGCTCACCTTAGGAATCACAATGGAACATAGGGGGAAGAGGCGGTCTTTTAGATATGCAATGCTTTACAGGTCAACACCAGTACTTTGAGTTGTGCTTAGAATGCTCTTGGAAGCTAGTGCAAGCCATGGAACACTAGGTAAGCGAAGCAAGGTAACTCTGCCAAGTCCAAAGGAAGCTCCAGGACATGGGATAAGGAAGGATGGCTGAACAGAAATGCTCTGCGGCTTAACTAAAAGAGAGATGAGGCAGCCCAGTAACTGCGCTTGGCTTGCTGGGACTTTTCCCTGCTACTGGGTATATAATCCTAGCTTTCTATGGCTAATCCCACCCTGTCCCAGTAGGATCACTCACATACCTGCAACTTCCTCAGCTATGCTAGTGCTCTCGCTGGCACTGCTGTAGTGACTCAGTACCTCGCTAGCCACCTCATCATCGCTGGCCTGGGAATCTGCTTTGCCACTGCTGCGAGCTCCTAGGAAACAAGACAGGGAGGTTAGGGGGATCAGAATTTGTCTTTTTTCATTAAACCACCTCTAACCCTATATTCCAGCCTTATGCAGTGGCCAGTACCCCACACTGTGCAAAGTGATGCTCATGGTGCCACACAACATGCTCAGAGTACTTTATTGGAGCTACAGGTGGAAGGGAATTCTTCTTCCACATGGCAGTCATATCCGCCAAGTTGCCAATGGCATCCTCATATCTAGCTCATACATTTAATATGTAGCTCTCCCTCCAGACAAAGATTTTCGCACTCACCGTTCTGCTCCCCTTCATGTGCCATGGTCCCCACTGTTTTGGATCTCCCCAAAACCCAATCCCACCCTAGATAGGGACCCTGGCTTTGAAGGGATTCCACACCTTGCTACTCAGTGCACAGTCCTTAAAGCACCTAGCCAACTAGCCAGAAGGCATGAGGATTAGGTAGCTTCCCGACTCTCTTGGCAAAGATGCTGGCAGACATTCGCTTGTCCTGAAACTTTGCTGTGACATGTAGCTTGCAGACAAGTGGCTAACATCTGCCACACAACACTGGATACAGAAACTGTTGCTAGCTATGCCTGCCATTAACAAACCTGTTACCAAAGAGAGGAGACAGTGTTTGATAATAAGCACCATAAGGAAAAGCAAAGGGAGTGGAGCAGAAACCAGAGAGAAGCAAGCTGAAACGGATGCTGGGACAGTGGGAGAAGGGGCTGCTCCAGGAATTCATGACTTAATCCAGTGTTTCTCAAAGAGGGAGGTACAGAAGGTATTCACGGGGTGGGGTGTACAAGGAGGAAGCTAGGGGGAATTTCCAAAGCGATATGAGAGCAGGGAGAATGAAGGGAAAGAACATCCGAGAACAAGGAGTAATCCTGAGAGACTGCATGGTTGTCATGTTGGTTGCAAATGAGATGGCAACAAGGTGGCTTGAATGATATATTTTATTGGGCCAACTGTTGGTGAAAATGAGCAAGCTTTTGGGCCACACAGGGCCCTTCTTTGGGCATGTAGCATAGACAGTCAAGTATATAAACTGCACACGTTCAGGGTGTATAAGGAGGCATATATATACACCTGCCCTGAATTTGCTCAATTTATATATTTCCGACTGGCTATGCTACATGCCCAAGAAAGGGCCCTGTGTGGCCCAAATGTTTGCTCATTGTTACCAACAGCAGTTGGCCCAATAAAAGATATCATTCCAGCCACCTTGTCTCCAACAAGGAGCGAAAGAGAGAAGGACCAAGGCACGTGTGTGTATGTGGTGGTGGTAGGACATCAGCCACCACAGACAAAATGCAGATACGGTTTAAGAACCACTGCTCCAATTGCTGCTTCCTTAGATGGGTACAGAATTGCCCCCCGTGGTGGTTTTTTACACAGCACTCCCATAGACCAAAATGGAAGTGTCCGGTAAAAAAACCCAACTGAAGGTGGCAACCCTAGATGGGTAGTTCTTTCAGTCAAGGCCCATCTTTGCTTTATGCAGTCTCAAGCATCTCAGAAGCACTTTATTAGTCAACTAATTAGTGATCTTAATGAAAACATAAGTAGCAGTTAAACTGTGCAATGTGTTGGTTGTGATGTTGAGAGGGTCGGTGTCATCCTGAGTTGTCAGCCCAGTTTAGAGAAGCCTCAAACTGAGCAACCTCTTCTTCCTCTGTGCAACAACAATGATGGGTGCAGAGGGCAAGGGTGTCCTCAAACTATTTAAGGCAAAATGAAAAGTGTGCATAGTTTCTCTCTTACTGGAGGACACTCGTTTGAATCAGTGCTCCCAAGCAGAAAGCGGGCAGGATCAATGCCATGGAGAGGCTCAGGCTGCAACCAGAACAGGCATGAGTACAACATTTGCTCTGGAGACCATGTGTGTCGACCCTGGATGGCAATAGGTTAGACTTTAGAGTCTAGCATCTTGTCAGCCTGTGTGGCTGGCTCCCACTACTGGGGTGGACTAGATGGTCTTCAAGGTTCCTTTGGATTCTATGATGTTCTGTATGCTGCAGACACCATTCAGAGTAGATTGGAGCAAGTGGCCTAAATCGTTTACCTAGTGAGACTCAAAGTAAAAAACATAAGCCTGATCAGGAAAGGACTATTGTGCCACACTGCACTTGGGAGGCAGGGAGAGAAGAGATCACCGATAGGAGCCAAAACAGCCAATGACAGACTACAGCACTTATCTCCTTCTAAAATAGCAGAGATCGCCAAAGCATCACCCAGAGTGGACCAAAATAACCTGGATATATTGAAAAGAAGTCTGGATTTTTCTGCCCTGCAAAGTTTCCCCATCCCCAAATAATCATCCAGGGCCATATATGAACAACAACAAGGTGCTGCTTCTGGCTGCAGCCAACCAGTGGCCGATCAGAACTCCTCTACAAAGACCTACAATGGTCCAGAAAAAGTTCAAGACAAAAGCTCTTAAGAACACCACCAAGACACCAACTGTGAGAACTGGTGATTTTATTCCTAATCCCCCAAACATTTATATCAATCAGTGATGCAGACAGGATTCTTGTACTGGTCTGAAAAGCACTCTGGGGAAGAGAGGTCCTATAATAAATACGGGGGCAAGTCCTCAAGAGAAGCTGTATGGAAGGTCTGTTCATAGTCAGACTCTAGACACAGCAGGCTGGCTACAGTGCAGAGAATGTACTCAAATACTACTTTTGCTACTTTCACTGCTCTACAGAGTCAGAGGCACAAAGGCCCATGGGAACTGTATGCTGACGTGGCCCATGGTCTTGTAGAAGTCAGAGAAGGCCTCACCTTACATGACCCTATGCAGAAGGAGCAAAGCAGCCTGGGAAGACAGCCAAATTGCTGTGCTGAACAGCCACCCTTCCCATGCCATGATCAAAAATCTCACAGAACCACACTACAAGGCTACCCGCAGGAGAGAGATCAGCAATAAAGCAGAAGGGCACTGGTAAGTAGGCAGGGTACAGGTCAGGGTACAGGCTTACGTGGATTGGGAATTGGATAGGAGCTATGACAGAGATGCCAGAAGTGGGAAGCAAGAGTTACCATTTGGCTTTTATTTTTAAATCCTTGCCATACCAACAGCCTGGGTCACCAGGCAGGTGGAATGCAAGCTTGAAGCGACTCACTGAACAGGAATACTCCTAAGGAGTTAATATTCCCATGGCCCATGCCTGCCACAAGAACAGAGTGAGCTGGCCAGCCAAGCTGGCAGAGATGAAAGCTTATTGCTGAGTACACAGCCAGACTTCACAGCAATCCCTCCCCCGGAACAGGCTAGCCGTGCACTGCACATACAGCATTCAGCACTAGACCCAGCATGGCCTATCAGTCACACATACACCACAGGCCTTCAGACCAGAACCCCACAGGCTGGCAATAATCACAAAGGAGTATGGGGCTGTGAACACCCAGCCTGTTGCAACCCACTTGCAATAACCACCATCCTGCAGGATGTATGCGTGAACTTTAATACATTAACTAGCTGTCCTCATGTTTATTTTAAGTGCCTGCAATCTACCAGTTCCACAAGTGAGTGTGCACAGACTTCTGGGTTGGACTGTTAAGAGGCAGCTTTCTATTATCTAACATGACCACCTCTTCACACTTCGCTGACAGATCATGGCCCAACATCACGCTCGAGCTCTCTAGACAACAGGTTTTCTAGCTCCAGCTCAGAAAGCAATGAAGTCCAAGAAGCTCTTTTCCTCTCACGGCAACCAGGGCAAGCAGCACTCCCTGCTAACAAACATCTCCACTCAAAGGCCTTCAGGAGGAAGGCATTGACTGCCACTAACCAAGGTCAAGATTAAAAGCAGGGCTGCATGAAAAGAGCCCTGCTCATTCCCAGCAAGCCAGGGAAGGAGTACACTGCCGATTTCAATTTCAACAAGGACACTACCCCCTCCCTCTTTCTGCATAATAAATATCTAGAAAGTTTCCAAGCCCTGCTTAACATGCTTGGTTCACAAATAATTTCCCAAAACACATTAAAGAACATTTTTAAAATCCTGCATTGGCATGCGTGCAAGCCTCACCCAGGTTTCTATTAAACACAGTCACTAAAACTGGTTTAATCTGTTTAGAGTGTCTCTCACATTCCAGCTGCCGTGCAATCTAAATAATAAGCTGCAAACATAGGCAGTGGTCAGTCCATGCTAGCCAGTCCTCCCAGGGAACGCCACAAGACATGCGACACCAAGTAGTTAGCTTGTTTTTGTAGCAGGTGTTTGTCCAGCATCTGCTTTCAAATCAGTAGGCAAACATAAAGACTAGCTGATCTCAAAGTTGCATGCACTTGACACATGCTGCACATTCCAGCAAACACCTGTGTTAATAGCAGATCACATACGCAAGAGAAAACAGAGGGTGGTGCTTTGGGTTTTTTTTTCAGTACAAGAAGTTTCCAACCATGTCATTGTATGACATCATGCAAATGCAAGTTAGTACAGAATGTACATGCAAATTTTCCTTTTTCACCAGAAAAACATCACCCGCTTTGGGGGAAGGGGTCACTTTAGTACCAGTTATGATGCAGGCAGCTATCCACTAAGAGCTATAGATGGACTAACAATGCATTCCACATAGTCTGCTAAACTGCAGCCAGACCAGACCCCAATGGTTCTTACAATCTGTCCATTTGATGAAGACTCACCTGTGTCTATAGATGAGAAGTTCTGTTGGGTGTAATTCTACACCAATATTTAGTATATGTTCGCTTTTGTCACTGGTCCTCCCAACATCATTAATTATTATTTATATATGCTTTGGTTTCTAATTGTCTGGCTCTCCTAGGGCAGAAGCTATCTTTGCTTAAGGTACAGCCCATCTGCTGTTCTACATAGAGCAGAGGGGTTCCCTGTTGTTGGGAGAAGGGGGTCTCCATCTTGCAACAGCCAAGGAAGAGCAACACATGCAGCTGAAAGGCAGCAGAGTTGGCAGGGGGGCAAGCTCACTCTTTAGTAAATTGTCCAAAGATTATTACAAAACTGGAATAGTTTGTCAACAGGTAACAATTTGCTCTGCAGCAAAGTGAAAATCATATTAAGCAGAGTATCTTCCCAAAACACTTGCTGAAAAGCAAGCTGTTCCATAACAAGCATTTTGTGGAGTCCACCCTTGAGTGTGGCATAAAGCTCATGGCCTCTAAATGTGTCTCAGGCACACCACACAAATATGTCATGTTACACTGCTAGATGCTGTTCTTAAAAAGGCACGCATACCTTGCAGAACACATGCTGCTTGCAAGTGTTCAAACTGTGCACAACAGCTATGACAGATTCCAGATTAGAGAACTCTCTGCTTTAATGTTCTCACCCAAGTACAGCCTATCTGTCCAGTATCACCTAAGTAACTGGCACACTGCTTCCTATATGCTCACATAGGCCAGAGATGGGGAATCTTCTCTCTCCCTGGGGCCACTCTGAAAATTAATATAAACTCCTAGAGCCACAGAGGAACTGGCATCAGGAATGTTTAAGGGCATGCGCTCAGGGATGTATACCATGGATCCGTCCACTATAATCCTCTTGTGCATGCCCGCAGCTCTGTTCTCTTATGCCGAGCTCAGTTTTTCAGTGCTTGTAGGTAGGAACTAGATCCATGAGGCCAGATCTAGTAATTGAAGAGGGGCCACGTAAGAACTAGCTGTGGGCCACATTTAGCCCCTGGGTCTGAGCGACATAGGCTAATCAAGCACTCTTCCTGGCAGTGTTTTCTTACAGGAAAACTGCTTGGGTGAGTCAGGTAGAAAAAGAAAGTGGAGATGGGGAAGGGACAAAAGTGTGTTCTGAACATGGGAGATTTTTGGAAAGTGGGAAAGAAGAGTAGAAAAGGCAATTCCAGAAACAATCCACATGTTAAAAAGGCAGTCAGCATTAAAAATCATTGCTGTCTAAAAATGTTGTGCCTTGCACATTACGTTGACAAAAGTTTCCTGCTTCTCAGTTCAACTTTTTTTATTTTAATCAGTTTGCCTGTGACCCATTTCATCTCTGCCTTGCCAAAATGGGTTCTTACACTGCACAGCAAGAAAAGTTCCTTAAATAATAAAAAAAAAAAGGTCAGCATTCAGCAAGAAATAAGGCAGCTGCACTATATGCTATGCCATCACTAGATGCCTCTGCACCAGCCGCTCTACATGTCACAGGGTAGAATAGCCCTTCAGAAACACAATTTCTCTGCAATATTATGGGGGCTCACAGGCGATGCATAGGTATTGTTCAAAGTTAACAGCACAGGGCTATTATCCCTGAGAGAGGCATACAGGACCAAAGAGGCAAGGTATACCAGATGAGATGAGCAGTTGAGAAGCTGAGTCTATAAAGGGTACCCAGCCACCAGTAATACTTTAAAAACCAGATGCGAGGGCCCCATCACATCACATCTTGCCCACCTCCTTGTGCTTCTCTATACTTGAAGCCTCCCTTGCCACTAACGCACGATGCATGATCAGGCAGGGGGACCACAGGCAAGCGTTACTAGAGGACAGCTTGCGATCATGCGTACCAGAAATTCCCTAGTTTAAGTAGAACCTGGCAGCCAGGAAAGGAGCGAGGCCCCTCTCAGCACTTTGAGGGTATGGAACAGCAAGGCACACAGTAAAGATTCCTACTGCTCGCCCCCTAAGCACACCGGGCGTTCCCCCTTGCCCACACCCCACTGGGCACTCTCCCCGCCTCGCTCGCACACACAGGAGACATCCACTCACGCCTCCCTACCCCCGTGCGCGCTCCCCCAGCCCCAGGCATCCGCTTCCCCGAACCCTCCTCTCAGCCCCAGCTCCCCCGCAGCCCTTTCCGGCGGGCGGGTACTCACCTCGGGCGCCCTTGCGGGCGGCATTACCACGGCGGGAGCGAGGCATGGCCAGGCGGTATCAGGAAGCGACTCCGGACCGGGCGCGGGCTCTGTGCTCGGGGCCAGGCGCTGCCTTAGTGGAGAAACACGCCGTCGGCGCCACCATCTTCCCTCCTCACTCGCTCCGGCCGGCAGCACTACCGCACTACCCCCTGGAACTAGAAGTCCTAACAAGCCGCAACACCCCAGTCACCACGCTTTATGACAAGGGAAGGCGAGACTACAAGTCCCGTGATGCTCCGCGGCCCCGTCTCATGGCATATAGGGAAATGTAGTTCCTCTGTTCAGCTTGCTGGGAGAGGAAAAAATAAACTACAATTCCCATCCTGCAGCTGGAGTGGTTACCCCTTCCTGGCAAAGGGTGGCGATAGTTCTAGCTCCTCCCCTGAGAGCTATGCAGGGAGAGAGGCAAGCATGTTGCCTACGCCGTCTAGTGGAAATAGGAGATAATTGCAGCATGTAATCCAGTTCAATGATCATTGTTCCCGTCTGTTTCTGCCCCGACCCCGCTCCCGCTTGGACTCTGAAGTCCGCCTAACCTCCCTGGCAGACTCGTACAGTTTGATCCATCCCTAGGAAATGGAACTTTCTTTGAGACGTTGGAGGCCATTTTATGGGAAACAGCAGTTGCTTTAGCATTATTTGTACAGCTCCAGCTGTGCTTGACGCTATATAGACTACAGACATGATCAAAGGCAGGTTCCAGTCCCAAGGAACTTACAGTCTACACACCGCACTGGTACCCTAGAAAGAATAATCTGATACTTCACTCCAACAGGAGTAGTGATTTAAATCTACAGCAGTGCTTCCCTAGCGTGTTCCCAGCCACCCCATACCAATGGATAAGGGAGGGGAAACAAGGGAGCAAGAAGGATACATTCAGATTCAGGGCCAGCCTTAGAACTTGTGGGGCCCAGGGGGAATATAAAATGTGGAGCTCCTGGTGGCCCACCCATTCCCCCAAGGCCTTGCCCCTCCATGATCATATTTGGGTCCTCAATGGGAGGGATTGTGGCCCCCACTCCCTGCCCTGGTGAAAAGAGGGGTCACGGGGGAGGGGTGGCTCCTGGAAATAGAGAAAATAGTGGAGGTGGAGCCCGCCCTGTGTTAAGGCTGGGCCCGGGTACATTCATGAAGCTGAGAAGTTGCATGTACACATGCTTTTAACTTAGGGATCCTGACAAAAAGAAATGGTACAGCAGTATAAAAAGAAGCATAGATGACCAGTCTAAGGAGATGAGGATCTAGGAAAAGTCTGCCCTGATGGAAGAGATGGGTTTTTAAGGAGGGATTTGACAGTTGGGAAGGAAGAGAGTGGGTGTGTGCTCTGGAAGACAGCAGGAGATTTGGAGACGGTGATGGCAGGAGTTAAATTCCTGCGTGCATAGTGGGAGATGAGGACAGAAAGATAGGGAGAAGCAAGGTAAAGAAGAGTCTTGAAGGTGAAGTCAAAGAGTTTGTGCTGGATATGAAGAGAGAGGTAGAGCTAGTGGAGGGAGGAGAGGAGGGGTTGAATGTGATAAAAAATGTGGTGGGTGAGGTGATTGACCTTGGCAAGAGAGTGCTGAACAGAAGAGACAAAGCAAAGTAAGAAGAAGGAAGCTGCAGCAGGCAAGGTGAGAGATGACTACTAACGTCTTGGTAGTGGGAGCAGCAAAGTAGGGCTGGATTTTAGCAATGTTATGCAGAGAGAAGTGACAGGCCTTAGCAACAGACTGAATATAAAGTCCAAAAGACAGGGAGAAATCTAGGGTGGCCAGATATGCAAATTTTAGAGGACATAAGAAATACAGGTTGCAGGGCTACATTGGTCCAATGCAGCCCTGCAACCTGTATTTCTCATGTGTCCTCTAAAATTTGCATATCTGGCCACCCTAGAAAAGTCAAAGATGAATCCTAGGCTCTGTGCCTGGGGAATGGGCTGGATGGTAATGACACCCTCAATGGAGATAGACAGTAGTGAGAAGAGGATGGGGGTGGGGAGGAGGGAAAAGGGGAAGCTGAGTCTTGGATGTGTTAAGACTGAGGTACCAGTGAGACATCCAAACAGAGGTGACAGAAAGACAGTGATGTGAGACAGGCTGGGGAAAGAGAGGATGGGATAGAGTGTAAAGCAAGGGTGGCAAACCTTTTTCCTCCCAGGGACCACTTTAAAGATTAGTACAAACAGCAAACTCCAATGGCCACATAGAAGTTGGGGGCAGGGGTGTTTAAGGCTGTTCTCAGGAAGAGGAGATCATAGATCTGTGCTGCAAATCTGTCCCCTATCCTTGTGTGCATGCCCTTAGCTGTGCTCTTACCCCGAGCTCAGTCTTTCAGTGCTTGGAAGTAGGAACTGGATCTAGGGGCCAGATCCAGGAATTAGATACAGATTAATCAAAATTAATCAAAATCTTTTCCAAATTAAAACTAGTTGCATGCTGCATTTGGCCTGAGGTTTCCCATTCCTGGTGTAAAGGAAGAAGAGAATAGGGCTCAGGATAGAGCCCGGGGAAACTCCACAGAGAGGAGGAGGGAGGCAGAGGAGATACCAGCAAGACAGACATTGAAGGGAACAGTTAGCGAGATTAGAAGAGTGAAGAACTGAGCCCTGGAAATCAAGAGAGTGGTCAACAGAAAGGTCAAACAGGACAAGGATGGAATAGAATTCCTGAGGCAGCTCTTACCTTAGCCTCGGCTGGTGATCCTCTCTATTGCTAGGAAGGGACTCCAAATCTTATCCCAAGCTTCCAGTCACCTGACCAATTTACAGGTGACCAGTGTCAGGATGCTGGCTAGCTGAGGGTCTGAGATCACAGGGGCATATCCACAACACCCTGCCACTCGGATTTTGTGGCAAAGAGCCTCCTCTCCTGCTGGGCTTGCACTGCCATTCACTGGCTGGGAATATTCTGATGAAATAACTTGGGGGGAGAAGGCTACAGTTTATATTTTTAAAAGCAGGGTCATTTATTGTTGCAGTTATGTACTACCAAACACAACTTTTTAAAAATAGGCCTGTATTACCCTCAAATGCTGATGCCCCTCAGGCCCCTAGGCACCCCTGGCAGTTCTGCCAATGTCCCCAATTCCCCACCCCCAATCTCCTACTATTCCAGCCACACACAGACACCACCACCCTCCCCCTTGTCTGATAGTCCCTATGAGTATTGTGGTTACAGCTTTTTTTGTCCTGTGTACACCTAGCCCATTTCTCTCTCCCCAGCTCCACCCTCCAGGCTATTCCTTCAGCTCAGCTAGGAGCAATGCAAGAACGTAATCCCTAAAGTGTCCCTAAAGATGATCTCTGAGCATCTTCATAAAGCACTGTAAGACCTATTTATTTGGCTGGGCTTTTAGCAGGTGGGGATAGGGTTTGGAGAGTGGGGGTGGGAATGGTTTTAATTGGTTTTTATATGTTTGGATATTGTGAGCCACCCTGAGCCTGCAGGAAAGGACAGGATATAAATCTAAAAAAATAAAATAAAGCATCCCCTCCTGCTGTCCACAGCCTGCTTTCATGGCCCTATCCCTTTAAGACCTGGTTCCAGATGGACACTTGCTCCACACATTCTGGGTCTCAGGGAGGGACTAGGTACCTGGGGGAGGAGGGCAGCTGCATTTGTCAGGCCACTTTCTGGAAGGGGAAGGCTTGAGTCTTGGGCCAAGGCCAGTCTGGGGACAGTTTCTCAACTTGCCCTGGGGCAGGTGAGGGAAGCAAGGGAGGGTGGCTGGTGAGAGTAGAGCTGGGGTGTGTAGGGGGAGTCACCTACAGCAAGCCCCCCCCCATGAGTGATGTCACGGACCTGTGCCCCCTACCCTCTGGGCCCCTCCTTCCTCAACTGCATTGCTGTCATGTGACCCATAGGCAAATATTTGGGCAGTCGAGGGCAGAGGTCTCAGTGCATTGCTCTCTGCCAGGCTATTCCCGTAGACAGACTCCAGCTAGTGAACCTGCCAGGTCCAGCTGGGAAAGGTGCTGCCAAAAGGAGCCATGCTGGCCACAACCACCTTGCTGCTTACACTGGCCTGCACCCTTAGCACAGGTGAGAGCCTCCTTTTCCCCTCACACCATGTACTCTCAGTTCAGGTAAGAGCTCCTGTTTCTCCCCATGGGCGCTCAGGACCTGTCACCCCCACCCCCTCTCAATCTACCTGCCTCCTCTGTCCCAGTGAGCCTAGCACTGGCTTTCTCCTCAAGTTGGACAAGCTTAGCCTCTCCCCTCCAATCCCGTAGTTCTGCTACCTACCAAGTCCTCCACACTGAGGGGTGTGGGACAGGGGAAGCGAATGGTTCTAAACAGACTCAAGAGGAAAGCCCCTAAAGTACCCTTTTGGCTCTAACGGGGCATTTAGACTGGGCAGAGCAAGTACAGCAGCTGCTCAAATCCATATCACCTCCACACAGAGAGCCCTGAAGTGGATTCAACTCCTCCATAGGCCAACCACATTATGGGCTCATGAGAGCAGATCCATGGGCAGCAACAGGGGGAGGGGGTTGGGAGGGGGCGGACTGGGGCGGCGGGGGGGGAGTCCGCAGCCATAGGGGTCGTGGTAGGCTGGGGGAATTATGGTCCTTCTGGGAGACGAGTTAGATCTGTGAGGCGGGATAGATGTTATATACCTATCCCGCTTCATGGCCTCCAGGTAGGTGGTGAGGTGATCGGGAATCAGAGGACCCCTGGCCGTGGCTTCCTGCTGGTAAATGTGAGGTCGGTAGCCAACAAGTCAACTACGGTCCGGGAGATGATCCTGGACCAGACGGCCGACCTCTCATGTATTACGGAGACCTGGCTGGACACTGAGTCGCGGCCTATATTGGCTGACCTTGTTCCAGCTGGGTACTCCGTCCAGCATCAGTCACGGCTGGGGGGCTGGGAGGGGCAGTATAGCTATTATTTTGAAGGATACACTGTCTGTGAGGAGATTTCCTGTGCAATCTATCATTGGTATAGAGAGCCTTCATCTGGTGTTGGATTTGGCCAGAGACAAAGTGGGGATACTGCTGTTATACCGGGCACCCACCTGTGCAGCAGCTTCCCTGCCCACACTGACCGAGCTGGTGTCGGAGGAGGTCTTGCGATCCCCCAGGGCGATAGTCCTGGGAGACTTCAACATCCATGCTGACACCAGTCTTGGAGGGGCAGAGCGAGAGTTCATGGCCACCATGGCAACCATGGGCCTGTCTCAAAGAATGGTGGGTTCCACACATGTTGGAGGACATACCCTGAACATGGTATTTTGCACAGGCCTTGAGGCAGGGGATCCATTAGTGGGGAAGGTATCATCAGTGCCCTTGTCATGGACAGATCATTATCTCCTCCGGGCCGGTATTCTGGTGCATATCGGCTCCTGGGAGGGTGTGAAACCGGTTAGAATGGTTTGCCCCCCGAAGGCTTATGGAACCAGGATGGTTCCAGATCACTCTAGGGGATATTTCCTCTGATCTCGATGGCCGCTCGCTCAATGACCTTGTGACCATTTGGAATTCCATGTTGGTGGAGACCATCGACTGCGTGGCTCCCAGGTGTCTGCCCCCGAACCGCGACAATGCAGATCCCCGTGGTATACGGAGGAGCTGCGGCGGATGAAGTGGGAAGGGCGGAGGTTAGAGTGACGGTGGCATCACTTGCATGCTGAAGTTGACCAATTGCGGCATAGAGTTTGGTTGCGTACCTATGCTGTGGCTGTGCAGGAAGCAAAGAAAGTTTTCTTTGCTGCCCTCATTGCGTCCAATAAGTTTCGCCCAGCAGAACTTTACCGGGTGGTGGTGAGGGGGCTGGTCAGTCTGGCCTCCCTTCGCCTGGATTTAGAGTTATCAAATGCCTGCTGTGATTTGTTTGTGGACTTCTTTGCGGATAAAATTGCTCAAATCCACCACAGTTTTGATGCAACACTTTAGCAGTAGGTGAGCCAGAGGCAGTAGAAGCCCTGTCTTGTCCTGTTTTGTGGGATGAATTTCAGGATGTGTCACCCTCTTATGTGGAGGATGCTCTTGGGACTGTTTGAGCCACTTATTGCGAATTAGATCCCTGCCCGTCCTGGCTGGTCAAGGCCAGCCAGGAGACATTAGGGCTGTTGCTGGCACGGATTGTCAATGCCTCCCTCGGGGAGGGCAGAGGGCCATACTGTCTCAAGGAGACTGTGATGCAGCCCCTGCTCAAGAAGCCATCATTGGACGCTGGCGTCCTGGCTAACTATCGGCCGGTCTGTAACCTTCCCTTTTTAGGTAAGGTTACTGAACGGGTGGTGGCTCGGCAGCTGCAGGAGCATCTGGACCGGATTAATTTTCTTGATCCCTCGCAGTCTGGCTTTCGTCTGGGTTATGGCACGGAGACTGCGCTTGTGGCCTTGGTCAACGATCTCTCCCGTGAGCTGGACCAGGGTCGTTCGACCCTGTTGATCCTGTTAGATCTCTTGGCTGCGTTTGATACCACTGATCATGAGTTGTTGGTGACTTGGTTGCGGGACTCAGCAGGGATTGGTGGGACTGTTCTTGAATGGTTCCACTCTTACCTGGCTGGGAGAACCCAGCATGTAGTCCCTGGAGATTTTCCCATCTTCTTCCTGGGGTCTCACATGTGGGGTCCCGCAGGGTTCTATCTTGTCCCCTCTCTTGTTCAGTGTGAATATGCAGTCTTTGGTGGAGGTTGTTAGGGAGTTTGGCATACGGTGTCATCAATATGCTGTGGGGGATTGGATGAGGGCGAGCCGCCTGAAATTAAATCCCGACAAGACAGAGATGATGTTGGTGGGGAAGGCCGGGGGAGTGGTGGCCCCCATCATTGATGGGGTCTGTCCTGCCCTGGTATCTCAGGTTCGGAGTCTGGGTGTGCTCCTGGACCTGCAGCTCCACCTGGATATCCAGGTGGCGGCTGTGGCAAAGGGGGCATTTTGCTGGTTACATCTGGTATGTGGCCGTATGTCTCAGACTCTGATCTGGCCACGATCGTCCATGCTTTTATTACCTTGAGAATGGACTACTGTGACGCACTCTACGTGGGGCTACCCTTGGTGCTGGTTTGGAGACTGCAGCTGGTGCAGAATGCGGTGGCTCATCTCCTAATGGGGATGAGCCGACGCAAGCAAGTTACACCAGTGCTTCACTCTCTTTACTGGCTGCTGTTAGCCTTCTGGGCCCAATTCAAGGTGTTGGTGTTGACCTTTAAAGCCCTAAATGGCCTGAGCCCCACCTACCTGCAGCACCACCTCACCCTCCGGATCCTGGATCAGCCCCTGCAGTTGGCTGGGGGCGCCCTCCTCGAGGTTCCCTGGGTTTCTCAAGTATCGACCTTGCGGAGGGCGTTCTCTGTGGCCGCACCACAGCTGTGCAACACCCTCCTGCTGGAGGTCCGCTTGGCCACCGACCTCCCCTCCTTCCGTCGACAATGTAAGACCTGGCTATTCTGCCATGCCTTTCCCGAGGGAGATGGTGTGGGTGGGTTGGATTAGGGAGAGGTAGGGGGTAACTCATTTTTATTGTGAGGTTTTAATTGTATTGTTCTTGTTTATTTGAATCTGTTTTAATATGTTGTTAGCCACCCCGAGATGCTTTTAGCAGGAGAGGGCAGCATACAAATTTTATAATAAATTTTATAATAAAATTAGCCAATAACAGTATCTACTCTGCCTGGGGGCCAGCGGTAATGTTGGGGGTGGAGGGAACAGCTGACTGGTGGGCATAGACTTAGTCACGGGGCAGCACATTCATGAGCCCCACATCCAGAGCACAGAGGGGCAGGCTGCCCCATTACATCATCCATGGTAACCCTCAAGCTTGGAAAGGAAACAAGTCCAAAACCAAAAGTTCTTCCTGAATGAGAGCCCTTGAGATGGTGAAGGTGAGCTATGGGTCATGACACCCAGTAGTAAGGAATCTCGGGGGGGGGGGGAGATCCATGGAGCCTCTCCCTTCCACACATGCAACACCGGAGGCGGCTGCCGGTTGTGCCGGAGGCGCGTGTTGGGGGCACGGCTCGAAGGGGCACGATCAAAGGGGCCTGCCCTTTGTTCATGCCCTTCAGTCAGGCCTGGAGGTTGGGCTGGAGAGGTCGCTGGTGGGGTTGCCCAATGTGAGGTTTCTACTGGTGAAAGTTGTGAGGAGGCCTTCCTCTCCCCCCGGTGAGAGAGGGGTGGAGAGGGAGGACTACCCCTGGTGGCAGCAGGGGATGGAAGGAAGGATGGTTTGATACTGGTAGAGTGGGTATTGGGATGGGTTAGTAAGGCATATTGTTAGATGTTATTATTATTGAAATGTTAAATGGGAGGGGAGGGTTGTGTATTATGATGTATTTGGTGTTGGGTTTCCCCTGCATGGGATAAAAACCCTAATATTGTATTTATTAATGATGTGAGCCACCTCGAGAAGACTTTGGTTGGGAGAGTGCGGGGTATAAATTAAAGATGAAATGAAAAAATGAAATGAAAAAATGGGCTTGTCGTACAAAGAGCCACACATGCTCACCAATACATAAACACCCCCACATAGACCCAAGACAGCCCTGGCCTAGATCTCAGCAGGGACATTCACAGGAGGGGAGTCTCAGGGAGTTCTCTCTCTCTCTCTCTGCCCAAACAAGTTAAAACTATCTGAATTTTAAACACAGCGCCTTGGGGATTGTCAGTATCTGGGGAGCCCACAGAGCAGAAGATCTCATATACACCTCATACACTCTACCCAGCTCCTGAGTTGCCAATCATTTTTCAAGTCAGCCTGATGATACATGAATTTTAGAGGATGCCAACTTGGGCTTTAAACAGAATCCTTCTGCACCTTAAATATGATGTGGCTGGGGCTGTTGCTGCTTTATGATACCTCTTTCCAAAGCGCCACATGCTTTCAAGGGTGGCTCATTCCCTCTGCCTGACTATAAGGGACTGAAGCCTAGTCTGATGTAATCACAGTTTGTTTGGATTTTCCAAGGAGATTTCCTAGCCTAGCCTATCTCATGGGAAGAACACTTCTCCTCCACTTTCTTTAGTTCTGATTCACCTTGCTTGACCTCTAGATATGCCAGATCAAAATTTCAAAACTAAGGGACACTACAGAGCTGTGGGATACCGAAATAAGGGATGCCCATTATGTTCCCTGGAGCTGTGGTGTTGAGAACAAGGGATGGCCATTATATAAATAAAGGATGTTCATGTGTGTTCTTTGTAGGGCTTTTGAAATAAGGGATATCATTTCAAATAAAAGACATCTGACAAACCCACTGAACCAGCCTGACCATCTTCTTCATAGGGTACTTTCAGACATGCACCTTAACACCGCTTTAACATTTTAAAACATTTCTTATGCATGTTGCAGGGCTGGATTGGTGCCCTATGCAGCCCTGCAATATGCATAGGCATTGTTAAAGCGGCGTAAAGGTGCGTGTCTGAAAGTACCCAAGACCCTATCCTGAGTCCCATTGGCTGCATAATTACCAAGTCCCAAAGCCTGGGCTGCACTGGGAACAGAGGCAGGAGCCAGTGCTGAGTGCTTGGTGGTTTGCTGTGTTCCCCAGGCCAGCGGTCCCCTCTCAATGACTTCCAGAGGCTTAAAGCCACCAAGCTGCTCTTTCTGGCACACCAGCAACCAGCGCTGGACACAGCAGAATATGTGGAGGAGAAGGTTGAGGAGTGTGCCAAGCGCTGCAATTTGCTACTGGACTGCAGGTGATGGGGAGTCAGTGGAACAGGACAGGTGGTATGCGGGCTACAGCTGTATTGAGGGATGAAGGAATGCCCAGGCCCTGTAGAGTATGCAAATGTGTGCCTATGTGCCTGGCTCTGGGTGTGCATGCTCAGCACTGTGTTGAGAAGAGGGAATGCTCATGTCATCCAGAGGCCAGCCCCCTACACTACTTCCTACTCTGTGCTTTGCAGCCTGGACATTCCCCTCCAGAGGGCAGAGGCAACAGGGTGCCTGTGTCCTGGAGGCCTGTCTGGGTGTATCCTTGGGACTGTGTACAGGGCTGTTAGAGTGAAAGGGGTGCATTGTCTATGTGAGGAATGAGTGAGGTTGGAGCAGGCAGCAGGAGGATGAGGGCAGCAATGAGAACAGGCAGTTGGGGCTGGGCCTGCTGGGACCTCTGTTCAATGCTCTGCTGCCAAGATCATCCACCGTGACCTTGCCCATCACTTTGATCATGTTCAACCCCTTCACTGGCTTACTGGCCCCTTTTGCATGCAGCACAAGCTTCATTGTCTTCATCTTTAGTGACTGATCTTCATGACCTTGCTCTTCCTTCCTTATGCTCCAACCCAGAAACTTTGCTCTTCCTCTGCTACCATCCTTACCCATCCAAGTCTCCTGCTCCCTAAATCATCTCTGCTGCTCCTTTTCACAAGCTGCCCCCTGTGCCTGATACTCTCTCCCTGCCGGAACATACATGCTCTGTTTCCTCCTTCCCAACCTTCAAATCCTTCCTAAAAACCCACCTCTTCCATCAGGCTGCTGTCATCACCCCCACATCCTGCTCACTGTCCTATCATTCAGGGTCTCCCATTCCCCCTTGTAATTAAGCGTAATTAAGTGAAACACCTGCATCTGTGACTTTTCAACTTCATGAACGTATCCCTGTCTCTCCGTACGTTCCCACTCCCTTGTCCAGTCTAGATTGTAAGCCCCTGGGGACTGGGATTTATCTCTAATTCACGATAGTCCACAGCCAGACCCGTTGCTGGTGCTATATAAATACTAGTAACAATAAAGTCAGGTGTAGTGGGAAGCTAGGTTCCCTGTAGATATTGTGGGGTGGGTGCCTCATTGGGGTTCTGTCTTTGTGGTCGCACTCAGAGATGAGGAGAAGGGAGATGGTTCCTGGGCTGACCCAGAGTGGGAGTATCTTGGGGGAGCTGGGGCTGGCCCAGTGCTAACAGAAATGATGTGTTGTGCTGAATCTCCAGAGCCTTCCACTATAATCGGCAGAGTCATGGCTGCCAGCTCCTGCCTTGGACCCAGCAATCTGCACATGCGCAGCTGCAAAGGAATGTCCACTATGACCTCTACCAGAAGAAAGGTAGGAAAGATGGCATCACAGAACTTGGGTAGTACTATGGAGCAGAGTTGCTGCCCATGAGGCAGGGGAAAGGACTAAGGAGCCATTCAATTGAGCAGCCTTTGCTTCTGCCAGTGGGGTGGGAAGGGAGTGGCCCTGAGTCCTTGCTTGCAGAAGGGTCAGGGTCTGGGCAGGTGGGTCAGTGCCTGCCATCTTGTGCTCAGCACCCAGAGGGACTGTCCCTCCTAAATAGGGAATGTTGGGAAGTATGAATTATCCTCCAGGGAGACAGATGGCCCAGGTGCTGCTTGGGTCTAAGATGGACCAGATCTCCCCAGTATCATCCTGGGCCTCTCTTGGTTTCAGCACAGATGCAACTCTGAGAGGAGGTGTCACAAAGCCACGTCAGTCACACTTCCAGGCCAATGAACATGATGCAAAGGAAGGCTGTCTCTCGTGTAGCTGTGGCTTTCTGATGCTATCTCCCCCACAGGTTACATGAGAAACTGCATCATGGGAGATGGGATGAACTACAGAGGGACCCTCTCGGTGACGGAGAAGGGAAAAACCTGCCAGCAGTGGTCGCTCAAATTCCCCCATGATCACAGGTGCAGTGGGGCAGGGGCTGGGAGGGTGCCGCTGCATTGCTGGGTCGTGCCCTGGCACACTGCTGCTCTCTGCTGGGCAGGGCTATGCCAGGGACAGGGAGTAGTTTATCTGGCTGGGAACCCCAAGGAAGCAGGGCAACATCCCAGGAAGCAGGGAGGCACTGGAGACTGGCAGGAATTGGCTAGGAGCCAGTACTCTCCTTCTCCCCTCCCACCCTGCTTCCAGTGCTGTACCCTGTTGGCTTAGGGAGCCAAGAAGCAGCCTGGTCAGGGGAGCTAGAGAGCATTAACCTTGTCATTGCTGTACCCAATTCCCACCAGAAGGGAACTACCCAGCATGCTTAGTGGCTCCCTCTTCCTCAGTCCTGTCAAACATGAGCAGCCCAGGTAAGCTGTGGAAAGTGGCTTCCCCTCTGTGGGAGGGTGCGTTCCAAATGTCTCAGGCTGAGATGGTATGGAAGGGGAAGGCAGCCGAGCCACATTTTAAGCTCTCACAGGACTGGGCCCCAGACCTACACTCTTCTCTAGCACAATTCTCCATGGCTCTCTTCCTGATGTTCCAACTGCCCTTCGTCCTTGAGGGGGATTCTGCTTCTCCCACTGATGCCATCTCTGGGAAATTGCTCGGTGCCTCTGGATACACCCCATGCCTCTGCCAGAGACATACAGTCCATGCTGCCCCTTCCAGTAGGTTTGTCTCAGCATTTAGGGGTCCTTAGCCTGCCACCAGATATTTTTCCGTTCTTGGTAGGTGACTAGTTGCAAAATGTTACCCATGTTCTCCCATTAAATGGAGACCTAAGGTCACTCTTGTCACCCATGCTGAGTGTGCCAGGCCTTGTTCACACCTTACGGTAAGGGGTGCAATACCCCACGGTAAGGAAATCTAGTTGAGGGGGTAATCATTTATGGAAATCACCACTCCTGGGTGTAAGCAACACTGTACTAGCATGTATGAAAAGGTTATTAGTTCTGCAGGTGGGGAGTGTGTGGTAGCTAGTTGCACAAGCTCCAAGTGTTCATGTGAGCAGTGATATTGTTGTGTGAATACTCTGGGCTTTTCTAACCATGGGGTAGTGTACCCCTTCCCATACTGTGGGAACATCGTCTCATCCTCTTGTCGTCCCTCCTAGCATCTTTCTCTCCGTCATTACCTTTCATTTGCCACCTGGCTCAGCTGCTCAGGGCAGGGCTAGTGCTGCTACTTGTACAGCCTGGTTCTTGTCATAGTGTGCTGCTGGCAGACTGTGTGCCATGCCCAGCTGCCATTTGCTATGAAAGCTGCCTTCTCCTCTCCCCTTTGCATATGTATCTTGGCTTGTTTGAAAACAACACAGGGTTACAACAGCTAGGGGAGCTCCCCACCAGCATTGTCCCCTCTTGAGTCCCCACTGGGCGTTCAGTACCTACTGGGGAGTGTCACTTTAAGACTGCAGCAAAACAGAGCAGAAAGGGTGGGGAAGATGGTTGGGCTGAAGGATCACCCAGTGCCTTGAGCTGTAACTCTCTGGCCCTGAATCCCTGCCACATTACTCCAGGGCCTCTGGCATCCTAGGACCACCCTGGGCAAATGACTCTGGAGCAGCACAGCCTGGATCATACCTTTGGCTTCTCTTTTAATTTATTATCGAGAAGACTCCCCTCTTTGATGAACAGCAAACAAAGTCAATACCCAGCCTCGGGGTACAATTAATGGCATGGCCAGAGAGAAGCTAACTCAAGGGGCAATCTCAAATTAGAGGGTTTAAAAATCCTGCCAGCTCTCCTCAATGGGCCCTGTTCTCCCTCTCTCTCCCTGTTGATCTTATCAGGTTTTCTCCATCTCTGCGCAATGGCTTGGAAGGAAACTACTGCAGGAACCCAGATAGAGACAAACGTGGCCCCTGGTGCTACACAACTGACCCTGCTGTCCGGCACGAGAGCTGCGGCATCAAGAAGTGTGAAGATGGTGCGTAAACTGGCTAGGGAGGCCTACCTCTGTGCACATGTCAGCTAGCACATACACAGGAGCTTTCTTACCAGTATTCATTAGCTGTAAACTGACACATGGTAACACCTACACACAGTTGTAAGTTGAGTACAGAGCTGTGCCTACAAACCCTTTGGGGACAGTTATCGATTTGCTTTGTAGCTGTGGAGGTTTAGTCTGTCATCCTGGAGCCATTATCTTGCCCAAGGCAGTGCTGGGACAGCTTAGAGGACACCTGGATTCTAGGAGATTCATAGACTTGAAGCTCAGAGGGGACCAATGATACACACTACTATTATTTATATAGTGCCAGCAATGTACCTGGCACTGAACAATCATTGGTTAGAATAATCAAGACAAAAGGGTTAAACCACTAGCAACTATCACATAAAGAAACAAAAAAGATTCTGGAAATAATAGTAACAAAATGTAGTGAAACAATAAACCAAAACACAAATATATATTCTAATAATGAAGCCCAACGCATTTTGAGCAAACCATTCCTCCTCAGTGGAATCTAAAAATATTTAAAAATAAAATAAAATAATGTAATGTAATAACATATACAAAAATGACAATATAAAATCAATATTACCTTTTCAAGGTATATATATATATATATATATATTTATATATATATATATATACACACACAACTTTGTAATAAGAATAAATCTATAAAGAAGGAAAAGCGAATGGATTAAACATATGAAAACCTCTGTGTTAAAGAAGTCGAATACAGAAGTAATATGATGAAATATAAGATTGTAATATATTTTTAATTGTCATGGCCTCTTGCAGGTAATATTGACTTTATACTGTAATTTTTAATATGTTTATTATGTTACATTATATTTTTTTAAAGTTATTTTAAAATTCCCCTGAGGAAGAGCGGTTTGCTGAAACATGTTGGTCTTATTACTATATGTATTATCTTGGTGTTTTGGTTCATTATTTCAGTATATTTTGTTACTATAATTTCCAGTAGCTTTTTTGTTTCTTTCAGCAATTTATTCATTTATTTATTTATGTAAAATTTTTATCTGGTGAACAACAATATAAACAATAAAACAATTTAAAACAATTAAAAAGTAAAAAAGGCAGGGGGTAAAAAAACACCCACCCTACCCCTCCCACCCTACCCCTACCCCTCGCCAAAGGCCTGGTGGAACAGACAGGTCTTACATAAACACTGAAATAGCAGGAGAGTGGAGGGACAACCGAGCCTCCACTGGGAGCGAGTTTCACAGCACAAGGGCGATCACCGTAAAAGATCTAACATCGGTGGCCATCCATCTCGCCCGGGGAACCTCCAAAAAGGCTCCCACAGACGAGCTCAAGGGTCGCACGGGCACATGGGAGTGAGGCGGTCCCGCAGATAAGTAGGGCCCAGGCCATGAAGGACTTTAAACATTAGAACCAGCACCTTGAACCTGGCCCGGTGCTTTATAGGCAGCCAGTGCAGAGCCCGGAGCACTGGTGTCATGTGCTCCCTGTGGCCCGCCCCCGTAAGGAGACGGCCCGCGGCATCCTGCACTAGCTGCAGCCTCCGGACCAGCTTCTTGGGCAGCCTCACGTAGAGCACATTGTAGTAATCCAGCCTTGAGGTGTTGAAGGCATGGATGACAGTGGCGAGGTCGAAGTCTGAGAGATACGGCTGAAACGGCTGGACAAGATGTAACAGCCGGAATGCACTCCCCTTCACAGCCACAACCTGAGATTCCAAGCTGAACTGTAAATCGAGGAGCACACCCAGACTCCGCACTTGAGAGACCATGGAAGGGCGAACCCCCCCAACAAGAGATTCAACCACCCCCAGCCCCCCAAGCCCTCGCCCACCAACATCACCTCTGTCTTGTCAGGATTCAATTGCAGATGGCTCAACCTCATCCAAGCCCCCACAGCTGACAGGCACTGGGAAAATAAAGAGACTGTATGGCCTGGGTCGATGGAAAAGGAGAGGTAGAGCTGAGTGTCATCAGCATACTGATGATACTGCATGCCCTGAAACCCTCTCACGATCTCCCCTAACGGCTGCATATAGATGTTAAACAAGAGGGGTGACAGACTGGCATCCTGAGGAACTCCACATGTGAGGCTCTGCGGGGAAGACGTACACTCCCGCAAGACCACCTGGTGAGTTCTCCCAGCCAGGAATGAACGAAACCAGTCCAAGACCGTTCCGCCAATCCCGGCACGGTCCTGCAGACGAGTCACCAGCACCTCATGATCGACTATGTCGAATGCAGCCGAAAGGTCTAGCAGGACCAGTAAGGTCTGACGAATCCTAGTCCAACGCCAGACAGAGATCGTCAACCGAGGCCACCAATGCAGTCTCCGTACCATACCCAGGCCGAAAATCAGACTGAAAGGGGTCAAGGAAACGGGTGCGCTCCAGATGTTCCTGGAGCTGCCGTGCCACGTCCGTTCAATAACCTTCCCTAAAAAAGGGAAGGTTAGAGACCAGCTGATAACTGGCAGGAGCATCAGCGTCAAGAGATGGTTTCTTGAGCAGGAGCCTAACCACAGCCTCCTTCAGGCAGTCAGGCACCCTGTCCTCCCAAAGGGAGGCACTAACCACCCCAACCAGCAATGGCCGTAATATCTCCTGGCTGGCTTTCACCAACCAGGACGGGCAAGGATCTTGCTCGTAAGTGGTGGCACGAACAGATCCCAACAAGGACTCCACATCAGCAGGCGACACCATCTGAAACCAATCCCACAAAACAGGACAGGATGGGGCATCCATAGCCCCAAGATGATCCTCTGCAATAACTGTGGTACTGAAATCGTGGCCGATGCGAGCAATCTTATCTACAAAGTACTCGATAAACTGGTCACAGTGGTCACTGGATTGCTCCAGGTCCAGGTGGAGGCAGGCAGGACTGATCAAGCCTTTCACCACCCGGAAAAACTCCGCTGGACGTGACATTGCAGATGCAATAAGGGCAGCAAAGAACTGCTTCTTTGCTGCCTGCACCACCACAACATAGGCCTTTAAACTGCTCTTATGCTGCGATCGATCATACTTGTCACGAGTCCGGCACCACCGTCACTCCAACCACCTGCTCTCCCACTTCAAACACCGCAGGCCCTCAGTAAACCAAGGAGACCTGCGGGAGACTCGGGAGGGCAGCAGACGCCTGGGAGCCACTCTGTCAATGGTCTCAGCCAACAAGGTGTTCCAGAAGGCTACGAGATCATCGACAGAGCAGGTGTCAAGGTCCAGGGGAAACTCCCCCAAAGCATTCTGGAACCGATCCGGGTCCATAAGTCTCCAGAGGCGGCCCGATCTAATAGGTCCTGCACCCCATTGGGGGCTGACATGCGCCAGGATGCATGTCTTAAGGAGGTAATGGTCAGACCATGACAAAGGCCCCACCCCCTTGACTTCTACCAACTGATCCCCCGCCTCAAGGCCGGTGCAGAAAACCAAATCCAGTGTATGTCCCTCATGTGTGGGGTCACAGATGATTTGGGACAGGCCCATGGTTGTCATGGAGGCCATGAGCTCATGCCTCGCTCCTCCAAGATGGGTGTCAGTGTGGATGTTAAAATCCCCTCATGAGTTAGAGACAGAGACAGGTCCCTGCCCTGAGGGGCTTACAATGACCTCTTTTCTCTATACTCTCTCAAGCCCACTAGTTAAGCATCTCTTTGAGCAAGGCACAAGGAGCTTCAGGATCTCTCAGGGTGTTTTCACATGAGAGGGGAGGCCCCTAGAGCATGTGGTCACTCCGTGGCTCCACATGGGAGCACACCAAACAGGCAGTTGTTTCTCCTTGCCACAGGCTGTCTGCTGTCCCCCCCCTCCTTCTCCACCGTAGAGCTGCAGTCACTCGTTGGCGCCCTAGGCTGCTGGCTGTAACTATGTTACTGAATGTGCGTGCACGCCCCAGGGGCGGCAGCATGGGCACACTGTGCCCCTCCCCCCAACATGAACACACGGGGTATGGCCCTGGGCAACATGTTGCCCCAGATTTGCCCCAAGTTGCCTGCATGATGTGCTCCACATTTTTGGCAATGATGCTGTATGGAGCAGCTCCGGGATGAACATCTCGACACATGAGCAGGTGAATCCAGGCCTAATGGGGCAAAAGTGGGGCAAAGACTCATGTGTTTAAACACCCTCAGTTAAATGTCCACATGGCTGAGCTGGCAGAGTAGTGCTGCTCTCCCCAGCGAGTCTGAATGCTGGGGCCTAGCCTTGCTCCATGTCTCATGCAGTGACTCTCTGTCTCTCTTGTAGCTGTGTGCATGTTGTGTAACGGCGAAGACTATCGGGGCTTACTGGACCAGACCGAGTCTGGGAGGGAGTGCCAACGCTGGGACTTGCAGCATCCTCACAAGCATCTGTATCATCCACACAAGTACTGCATCCCTCTCCTTCGGCCCAGGGCAGTGCACGTTTTATAGCAGGGGTTCCCAAAGTCTTGCCCGTATGACTCCATTTAAAGATGGAAATATAATCCTGTGACCCCCAGATAGCAACAAAGTGAACATACAGGATATCAAATTCCAGTCAGGATCATGATCCCATCCACAGGTAGCATAACCCCTCAATTGTGGTCCTCACCCAGAGTTTGGGAACCTTTATTTTGAGGCAATGGGTATTTCCTATCTGGGAGCATTTTCAGCAGTCTGAGCTTCATGCGGTTTCCTGAGGGTCTCTGGCGCTTCTGTCCCACATAGAGAATTCAGTAGATGCTCTCGAGTCCTGGGGCAGTCACCAGAGAGCATCCCCGATCCCCTTCCCTATCCCAGCTTTTCCCCATCTGACACCGGACTCTGCAACCTGGTCCCTTCCCAGGCCTCGGGGATTTCTTACATCAGGAGGACGCACAGAACTGGGGCAGTGCAGTAGGGGTGGCATGCCTCACAATCATTAGCAGAACCCCCCCATAGTTTACTCCAAAACCCTTTTCAATGCTCCTTACAGCAGGATTCTCTGCCCATGAACTCTGCTCAGCTGCTACATGCAGGAAAGGCTGATGCTAAGACTGTATGGGTAACACAAAGGGGTTGAGACCAACACTACGTTACCCCCTCTGGAGGGGGAAGGCTGGCTATGCTGTAGGCTTCTTCCTGTGGATCAGCACATTGAAAGGGATTCCCTAGTAGGAAATAATCCAAGTTGCTTTTTTGTTACTGCTCCTTTCCTGTCTGTCTCAGATACCCCGAAAAGGACCTGGATGACAATTACTGCCGCAATCCTGACAGCTCTGAGCGGCCCTGGTGCTACACGACCAACCTCACTAAGGAGAGGGAGTACTGCCACATTCGGAAGTGCAGTAAGTCTTGCAAGGGGCTGTTTGCTGGGGAGCATGTCTCAAAAGCTTCCACTGCCCTTCTGGTTTCTGGCATCTGGAGCCATGTAAACACAGTGCCCCTTGCCCATGTGACTGGGCTTTTCCAGAGTGTTGGGGGCAGAGCATGCTCCAAGGTGCAGCTTGTCAAGGGGAGGAGGGGTCCAGCTACCCTTGCCCACCCCTTCCTTCCATTGAGGCTGACACAGCAGGTCCACCTCCAGTGAATACCTGGGAGCATGTGAGTTGTGAGGCAGGTCTGCATTGCTGCACTGGGCATGGAGGATGGGTAATCTATCAGGAGGACGTGGGACATATCAGACAGAAGGAGCAGAAGTGGGCGTGGAGCCCATGAAACCTTTCTCCACACCACCCCTCGCAACATGGCATGGGTTCATCCAGCAGAGGGACTAGCAGAGACCTGTGTGCCCCAATGGCCAGCCAGCCAGGCTGGCAGACAGCACTGCCTGTTTGGTTGGGTTGGGGTGGGGAACCACCAAACAAATCTGGCCCATGGCTGATTATTTATTAAGGCACTCGAGGATAGGGGCTAGAACCATGGCATAGATATGTGATCTGGACTCTCCCCTTCCTTCTCCCATCCCGAGCACACCCCTGAAGTGCCCCCACCCCAATCCCTAACCCACCTGCAGAGCTTGTACCAATTTTCAGGGTGGCCTTTGGGAGAGAAAGGGACAGGGAGCCCCAACATGCCTGAACAGAGTTGCTTGCAGCAGCCCTGCCCTCAGTAATGCTCAGCCTCTCCCTCTTCCTTTACATACCTGGAATCAGACAAGCGCACACGCACCCCCAAGACCACGACCACCTGCTTCAAACAGAAGGGCGAGGGCTACCGAGGCAAGGTGAACGTCACCACATCAGGCATCCCCTGCCAGCGCTGGGACTCGCAGACACCTCACAAGCACCACTTCCTGCCTGAGAAATACAAGTGCAAGTAGGCACGGGGGGGGGGGGAGAAATTCTGTGGGAGCCCCTCAGGAATGTACCAGAGTGGGGGGCGGGGGGAGAGAGATGTTTCTGCGGGGAAGCTGTTGGGTGGTACGTGATTTAAAACCCCATGATGCCTGTGTGAACATGCTGTAGACTGTTCTCCTGAACCAGCCTTTCTGGGACAGAGGAAAACCTTCCAAACAGATATACCACTTTACCATTATCTGCCTGAATCTGCAGAGAGCCTAGTCCAATAGCTCAGGGGAGGGGGACTGTTGGACTGTTGATCCTGATCCCATAAAGATGCAGCGTTACAGCTTAAATTTTCAGAGCTGCCTAAGACATCTGCACAACCAGTTCCCATTAATTCCAGCGAGCTAGTTCACTGCTGGTTAATTTAACAGAAACAAGCACCCCACTAGTGTGACATAATAACAGGTGGGGATATGATGGGAGCTGGGTGTTGTCAGGTGGGGAGAAAGGAGTTCATCCCAAAATGAAAGAGGATGATCTGCAGCCCTGCCCCACCCCCACACGGTGCTGGGGCAGTTGAGACCAGACAGAGATCCCAGCTGTCCCCTGGCAGTTCACTGAGGCTGCTGCAGGGCCCTGGGGATGAGGAGGCCCAATTGGAGGATACCCTGCATAAAACCCCTCCAGGAATCCTGCCCTGACTGGCCACAGAAACATGAGGGAAAGGTCTGCAAAGTACCTACCATGTGCCACATTGCCCAGGGGCCACGCCCAGACACTGCGCAACCTAAGCTCTTTGGGCTGCAGGCTGAGTCCAAGGGCAGCTTGGTGCCACTGTCTGGCCATGCAGGAAAGATCCCATCTCCAGCATGCTGCCTTGTGCTCTCTAGGGACTTGAAGGAGAATTATTGCCGGAACCCCGACGACTCAGAGGCGCCCTGGTGCTTCACTACCTTGCCCAGAATGCGAGTGGCCTTCTGCTTCCAGATCAAGCGCTGCACTGACGAAGTGGCGGTGGAAGGTCAGACCAGGCTGGACTGTCACCACTGCTGTGGGTAGGGCAGAGTGGAGACTGGTGGCCTTCCACTTTGCTTCTCATTGGGACTGGGTTGGTTTCCAGGTGGGATCACTCCCACCATGCTGCATACAGGATACAGCCTCCTTACCCCAGCTGTTGCTGGGGCCAGACTAGTAACACACACATGCTAGAGATGTGTCTAGGACCCAGAGTCATGGAAGGAGGAGGGGAAATGAACCCCAAAGAGCTGTCTGCTCAGCACAGCTCGTGTTGGGCTAGGAGTCCAGGACTACAACTCCCACAAGCACTTGTGCAGCAGCCCACCCAAGCTTGGCCATGCCACCTCTGAGAGTGAAGCTGGACTGGAAGAGCAGGTCCTATCCTGGGCACAGGGACATCCCTGCACATGACTGTGCTTGCACAGACGCTTTCTCCCCAGGAGCACAGACCCAGCCTTCAAGCAGGGTGAGGTACCCCTCATGGTTCAGCCAGTGACTTAAGGCCTAGTAGCTTAAGGCCCAGTGTTGGGTCAGTCTGCCCCGCTATTGCCAACAGAGACTTTTTGGCAGAACTCGTCACTTATCCTTAGCAGGTTGTTCTCTTGCTTGCTGCTGCTGCAGCATCTAAAGGTGAACACAGCGCAGCAGCTCTTACCCAGTCTCCTGCCATGCACTGGCTGAGACAGGAACCTGCTGTGAAATCAATAAGGCAGCTAAGGTTTAGCCCCCAGCATGGCCCTGGGGGGGAAGGCAGGTCAGGGTTGTTCACCCTTGCCTTCTCCACTCAGGTCTGGTTGCTGTTGTGGAGTTCTCGGTCCTCCACCCCATAGTGCTCTTCTCTTCTCTCTGGCACAGCAAATACACACTGGGTTGGATCAATCCCAGGGCAAGCCAGCAAGTGGTTTTCTTTTTGTTGGGCACTTGGGAGTTGAAATGGGGCAGGACCTGTATGGGGAGGGGAAGCAAATGAGCAGTCCAGTGAGCAGTAGAAGGGGGTGCTGGGTAGCTGAGAGATTGGATAGAATGAATGGATCCGCAGTCAATGGTGGTAGCAGAACCCATGGAGATGAGTGGGGGAGGGAACAATGCTCATGTGGGATAATGTGCCGTTGTCTCCACAGACTGTTACCATGGAAACGGAGAACAGTACCAGGGCAGAGTCAGCAAGACCCGGAAAGGGGTTACCTGCCAGAAGTGGTCAGAGCAGTCACCTCACAAACCTCAGTGAGTGTGTGAGTCCCGCAGGGCAGGTTGGGATCTGGGATCCCCCTTTCCAGATGGGGTGGGGCCTGGGTCCCCTTCCACCTCCCATTTCCTAAAGCCACTTGGAGCCCATGAGGAGTAAGCAACAAAGCCAGTGTCAGGACTGGAGGCTCAGGAAGGGGGCACCATGGAGCAGAACCCAGAAGATGACTAAAAGAGCCCCAGTGTTTTAATTTTTTATCACATGATTCTGGAGTGGGGCGACTTTGGGGCTTGATCCATGACTTTTTTTTTATCACTTGTGGTTGGCAGTTGGAGGAAGGGAAAAGCTCAGTGAGGGGATGGGTGAGGCACGGAGTGGGAAGGGAAAATAGGCAGCATGTGGTGGGGCTGATTTCCTGCCTTCCTCCTAGGATATTCCCTGCCACCTTCCTCACTGCTCACCTTGAGCAGAACTACTGCCGCAATCCTGACAATGACAGCCATGGGCCCTGGTGCTACACTATGGACCCAAGCATCCAGTTTGATTACTGTGCCATCAAGCCCTGTGGTGAGTCTCGAGTATACAGGGAGGGACATAGGCAGGGTAGGCGCTTCTTCTGTCTCTAAAGGGAAGGAGGCCAGGTCAGGTGGGTGGACATGGGGGAGGGAAATGTCAAGCATGCAGGGGAGGGACACTGGGGTAAGGGCATTGTGGGAGATGACAGAAGTTCATGGGCAGGATCTTCTTGCCAAGGAGAAGTTGTGCTCCAAAGAATGGGTGCTCTCTCTCCCCAGTGCCTCCCACAGGCTGTAGGGCATGGTACCCAGCCCTGTTGAACTGCGTGACTCAGTCCCTGCTCTGGAAGTCCTGTCTGCCAAGGCTGATGGTCCATGAGCCTGGTTTTGCATTTGAGGAGCCCATGGGACAGGGGGGTGGGGTTAGAGTGCGAGGGCCATGTCAAATCAAGGCCCCTTCCTTGCAGCATCCTGGCACTTGGGCTTGTTTCTCCTTCCTGCCCTGTTCTTTGCTGGCTGGGGTTTTATCTAAGATGTGCTGCCCTAGAATGCTAGCCCGTGGGTCTGGGGTCCTGACTCTGGCTGTTTCCCCCTTCCTACCAGCACCCCACACATATCCTAACAGCCATTTGCACTGAATTTCAGTGTTATTGCTTTAGACCTTCCTTGCCCTTTGGGTGACGGTAGGGAGTGAAATCTGTCATTGTCACTTCCCTGTCAGGTCTGTTGTGTCCCTACTATCGTCCCTACCTGCTCTGACACTCCACCCACCCAAGGGGTTTAAGCCCCATGGGCCATGGCGCTGCAAAGCTTCCAGATGCAGGGAAGTAGTTATGTCTCCCAGGAGCCACCTATGGCCCCAGTGCTGGCTCCAAGTGGCACTATTTAGGTGGGAAGGCTGGCTTGTTCTTCTCCTGCCTCAGGGGCTCCTGTGCTGCCATGCATCAGGATGCACCATGAATCACCCCCAAATATGTTTTATTTCCTCAGTAGGTGTCAAGAAGCCATCCATTTTGGAGAACCCAGGTAAATCCCACTGGCCATGGCCTTCAGGTCTGTGCTGGGGCCAGGGCAGCCTTGGTCCAGATGGGGATGTCGTAGGGGTGGAGGATCCTGGGAGGGACACACCTAGTGCTTTGCTACTGTCTTGCTGCAGCTCTAGCCAGGGAGTCGCACACAGGGTTTACCTGCACCCCCTGGCCCTCTCTCCAGAATGCTTGGGCTGGCTCAGTCACTGAGCTTGGGGACAGGCGCCTCCTTTGAAGCTTCTGTGGAGCTTTGACCCCCTGCACAGCCTTGCCTAACCTCCACTCTGCTGCTGGCAGATATCGTGGTGTTTTCTGAGTGTGGTAAGAGGGATGAGCGCATTCCGTTACGTGCTCGCATTGTTGGAGGGCTCCCTGGAAACTCACCCTGGACTGTCAGCATCCGCAACCGGTGAGTGAGGGATTGGCAGGAGGCAGCAAGGCTGAGGTCACTATTGGCTTGAGGGGCGTAGGCAGGACAAGGCTACAGGCAGAGAAGAACATGGGGTAGAGGGCACAAAGGAAGCAGCTGCTGATGGGAGTGAATCAGTCATGAGTTTCCTTTTTTTTAGTCCAGTCAATCCCCTCAGCAATAATTCCCCTCCCCCATGTCACAGTGTAATGCTATTCAGCGCAGCAGGGTGTCAGCTGTATTCCACACACAGGCTAGGAGGGCTGAACTGGAAGGATTCAGAGATGGGCAGCCTAAATACCTAGGGGCCTCTCAAGTTTAGGGTGCCCCAAAGGAAATGTTTCTTGGGGCCCAATGGAAGAGTTTCCCAGTTGTGAACAATGACAGAGACTGAAGGCAGAGGTCAGGCTCCATGTGGCTGTAGTAGGACACCTGGTCAGGTGGGTGGAATGCTGGGGTGGGCAAGTGTGGAGGATGGGAGCACTAGGCAGGGACTCTGGAAAGGAGCCACTCTCCTTTGTGATTCCATGCCATTGCCATTCTCTGCCCCACAGGGAAGGAATCCATTTCTGTGGGGGATCCCTGGTGAAGGAGCAGTGGGCCATCAGCACGCGCCAGTGCTTCTCCTCCTGGTAACTGCTTTTCTCTGGGGCTAGAGAGGATATCCCTGGGGTAAGACGCTGCCTCCTGGGTTGTGGGGAAGCAGATATGCTCGTTTCCTGGAATAACATAGATCCTGGTGACTATTCCTGCCAGAGCAGGTGATGAGCAGTGCTGGCCACTGGGTGTAACTGCTACTAGAGGGACCATGGTGGCTTGTTTAATGCTCTTCTCTCTTGGTTGTATCTTGACTGGCTCAGGGAAGAATTTGCCTGGCAAAAGTGCCCAGGCAACTGCTGCTGGGGCAACACTGGGTGTTAACAAATGAGACGCTAGCCCCCTGAAGTCAGGGTTTGGTCCGTGCAGCCCCCCCCCCCCCCCCGCACGTTTAGTGTGTAGAGCCTAATAAATGGGCAGCCCCCTGCGTGTGTTTCTTGTGTGTTCGGGCAGCTCCCATTCAGGTTTAGCGTGACAAACCTAATAGAAGGACAGGCTTTCTCCCCCGCTGTACTCTGCTCTCCAACTCCCTCTTCCCAGTATCCCACCTCACCCCCTATCATGACGCAGAGCCACAGAGAACCATGGGAACAAGAAACTGCACCACCTGTTTCTTTCTTCCGGGGTACGACTCTGGGAGGCGGGCCAGTGCCTGCTATACTCATCCACCCACCCACCAAGGTTCATTCCTAGGCTTATACCTGCCAGCACTTGGCAGCTGGAAGGAACCTCATGCTTATGCTTGTTGCAAGCAAAAATCGTTACTTGGCGCACACCCATTGCCACCTATTGGAGTCTGCCCCGATAGTATTGTAGAAGGAGACACTGAGAAATTAATAGCAGGGACTAGCTGCAGATTGGGCCCCAGTGCTGGGACAGGAGAGTCTAGAATCTACTCTAGAAATATGACCTGATGGGAACTGAGTACAGGAGAAAACCAGGACTTGAGGAACGTGGCTGGAGGGGAGATGTGCAGAGCAATTAGGGGTACTGTTTGTTCAGGAAGAGGAGCAGCTCCTACTGATGGTGAGAAGGGGAGTGCCCTGTGTTCAGCTTGTGCCCCCCTTTCTGACAGTGACGCCACACTGACTGGCTATGAGGTCTGGCTCGGGACGCTCTTCAAGAATCCTGGTCCCAATGATCCTGATAAGCAGGCCATCTCCATCTTGAAGATCATCTGTGGTCCCTCTGAGTCTCAGCTGGTTCTGCTGAAACTGGAGAGGTGAGTGGCTTTTCAGAGAAGGTCTAGCCTGCCACACAGAGATGACTGCTGCTCCCATGTCATGGCAATACAACAGCCAAGCCCCACCCAGGTCCTAGTGTCCCACTGGCATCAAGCTCCTTCCCTTCCCATTTTGGGCACTAGTTGCCCAGCTCCCCTCCTGGAGATTCCCCTAGTTCCAGAAAGATTTCCCCCCTCATCAGATGGAGAATTCACTAGGGCCTTCCTGGCTGGGGAGGGGGCATCAAACAAAACACTGGGTGCTAGGCTGCAATGGGCAATACAGGGAGTGCCAAGAGGTGCACAGAATTAAGACTGGGTGGTAGGGCACATGTCCATGATAGTGGAAGGTGGCCCACTAGATGCCTGCTTGTGATAGGGTGGTGTACTGGGGATTGACATGCCGGAGTGGGGCAGCCATCCATGATGGAATTGTGTGAGACAGGGAGACGTTTGGAATATAAAGAGGGGGCCCTGTGGGCTGTAGTTTAACAAGAAACAAATTACATTTTCAAGAATGGGTTCTCCCCTGTGTTTGCTGGACAGCTTGGCTCTCTGGGCCTCAGTCAGCAGTCACTCCACTGAGTTGTTCCAGACAGCCCAGCTTAACGTATGTCCCAGAGAAGAGGTAGTTTTCAGCAGCTCCTCTGATCTCTCTGCCCTGGCTGCTGTGCTGGTCTCCTGCCATCCTGTCTACCCCCTTTGGTTCCCGCTGGCTTCAGCGGTTTGCATGCTTCTGTTCTCATGGCTCTCTCACTGCAGGCCAGCTACTCTGAACAAGCGTGTGGCTCTGATCTGCCTCCCGCCAGAGCGGTACATTGTGCCTGAAGACACACAGTGTGAAATTGCAGGATGGGGTGAGACCAGAGGTACGGAGCTGGCCCTGGGAGCTAGCCAGAATGGAGACCTAGGGGGCTGGGGGGTGTTGTAGCTTGGCACACACCCATGCATATCCCACCTGATCATTGCCCCGGGCCATATCACTTCCTCTGTAGGGACCCCTCTTGCACTCCCATTCTCAGCTTCCCCTCCCTCATGCAGCAATTGGTCCCATGGGCTCAGCATGGTCTGGTGGTTTGGGTGTAGGGGAAATGGCCTAGATGCTACCCCATCAAAGTCCTCTTCTTCCTTTTCCCCAGTGACACCCTGGATCCCAGCCATCATGCTGCTGCCACCCCAGAGAGCCCAGAGGTTGCCCCTCACAGCCTAGCTATCCTCCCCTTTCCTGGGCCAGGAACCCTGCTCTAGGGAAAATAGGGAGTAGCTTGGCTGCTCTGTGGTGCACGCCCCGGATCACCAGGCCCTTCACTTTGCATCCCCCACAGGTACCAGCAATGAGACTGTTCTCAATGTGGCCAAACTGCCTGTGATGAGCAACCAGGAGTGCAACGTAGCACACAGGAATCGGGTGCAGGAGAGTGAGCTGTGTACAGCTCCCCTGTTGGCAGGCGTGGGGGCCTGCGAGGTGAGCAGGGAATCTGGTGGGAGAAGGGTCGTACCAGGTAAGAGCTGGTGGACTGGGAGACAAAGAAAGGCCTGCAAGGAGAATAGGCAAAGGCCTGGAGAATTCAGCAAGTGGAGGGAGAGGGGTGATGCCCAGGTTGGGGAAGGATGGAGCCGTGGGAGCCTGAGCCGTTTCCAGAGGAGTGAGGGGCCACCCCAAATCCTTCCTCTGCTGTCTGAAGCTGGGAGCTGAGCAGAGCTAAGGGTTGCTGCTGCCTCCCTCTCCCACCAGGCTGGGGTGCCTGCTTTACTAGGACTTTCTCTGCACCCTGCATGGTGATTATGGAGGCCCCTTGGCCTGCCTGACCCATGATTGCTGGGTACTAGAGGGTGTGATCATCCCATCCCGTGTGTGCGCCCGCAAGGACCAACCGGCCATCTTTATCCGTGTCTCTGTGTATGTCGACTGGATCAACAAAGTGATGAAAATGATCTGAGCCAAGCCCCCTGGAACCAGGTCTCGGGATTCTCCACCTGCATGCAGGGATCGTACTAGCCCCCTGCCCTGGGGGAGGCACTCTCCTCCCGCCAAAGGGACTTGTGGCACTGACCTGCAGCCCACGGAGGTTCCTTCCCACCACCACCACTCTGTTACCAAGCCCTCCTGCTGATAGTTAGATTAAATGGCATCCCTCGTGCCCAAATCCATACTCTATGCCTCAATCCCAGGCCAATCTCGGTCCAGGATTCCTAGGCACACCACTAGGAATGAAGTAGTGCACTGCTGAACCTGTCCCACAAGTAGAGGGTGTAGCAAGAGCCTATGATTTAAATATGACAAGTTTATGCTCAGCACTAAGTTTATAACAGTAATACGACATGTGCTACATAAAAAGCAATATTTCTGTTGAAATAACTGGCACAGTGATACATGGAAAGTATTACCCAGACTTATGCCATAAAAATAATCAACTATAGCCTTATATGAGCCACAGAAACTGGTTTGGAAGCCAGATAGAGAGGCCATTAAGGTAAATACAAACTGGCAGCTCCCAGTCTGTGAAACAAATGGGAGTTGATCAAAAACCACTAAGGTGATGCTGCAGCCACACCCTGTAGAGAATGAGCCAGCTATGTCATAAGCTTGCAAAGACTGCAGCCATATTTTCTACATGGGAAGATGTTCATCATCTCAAAGAAGCCAAGAATAAAATTAACATGGATGGGAAAATACAAGGAGTATTTAAACAGAAAGATGAAATACAAGGTTGTTCTCCTGGCCATCCAAGCAGGAGGGCCCAACTCCAATCCCAGGAATTGTGGTGGACTTTGTGCTAAAACATGGATTAATGGTGAGAAATATATTAAGTTTGGGGCATTTCAACTGAGTATTACTTTAACCTTTAGTCTCATGTATCCAACATCCTGTAACCCTGTACCAAATTGCCTTATTTACTTTAGCTTGTGCCTAACTTCTTTTACAAACTTGTCTTTTACTTTAAAGCTGATGCGTGTTCTTTGCTGAAATCAGATACAGGATTCTAACAGGGTGTTTGTTCCTCTGTTATATACAGAGATGGACCCTAACATTATAAATGCTGGGAGACTCCCAAATTGTAGATGGCTAAGGGTTTTTACTTATGAATCTGCCTCAATGTTTAGGATTTGTTAATCCAAACACATTGAGGCAGATTCACAAGTGAAAACCCGTAGCCATCTACAATTTGGGTGTGTCCCTAATGACGCAGCATTTATAATGTTAGGGCCCATCTCTATACAGGTGGAGTTGGTGGAGAGACCCTGGGTTGTAAGCGCAGTACCCTGTGTTGAATACAAGTGGGGAAACCAAGTCACTGCTGTGGTTGGAGGGGTGGCAGAGTAAAACCCAAGAACCTCATTAGTGGAGGTAGACACAGTCATCAGCTGCTAAACTTTGCACAGCTTCCATGTGGTACACTTTGTTCAAATTATTTAATGTATAATTTACATATGTGGGTATCATTTGGATATAATTTGCATTTTCAAAAATTGTGTGTATATCCCTGCTCAGTGGAGACTTATATCTATATACAGCAAAGCACCCCATGCTTTCTGGCCTCCCAGTATGCCCCAGCCCATGGGCAGGGGGAAGATACCTCTGGAGGGCTCCCAAGACTTCCAAAACTTTTCACTAAGGTGACCTGCTTGTTGCCTTCTCTTGTGATCCACCATTACACACCTACACAGAGCACATATATGCAATGCCCTCCCTTGGGAAGATCCTGTGCTAAGCGCCTCTGAATTCTGAAGCCAGAATTGTGCAAATCTAGGTTATGTTATTATGGGGTATTTTGCAATCTGGAATAGGACTGGAGGTAGGGAGGGCTCGGGTGGGCACAGGGGCAGCCAGTGGGGGCTGGAGGGCAGGGCATGTGCTGGGGGCACTCCCAACGTTTTCCTGCTGCCACACCTACAACTGACCTTGTTGGATGAGTTAGGGTGCCTGCTGGCTGGAGGAGGGAGGGGATCCCTTCAGCAGGGAAAGAAGTAACATCAGCCCACTTCTGGGCTGCCCCCAGCCACTGTTGACAACAAAGCGAGCAGGGCATTTGTGGAAAATGTTGCCAACCCCACATGGGCAGGGTTCCCCTGGATGTTAGGTTCACACACACAGGGTTGGAATGGGGGAGGGTCTTTACTCGTGATGCTGCCTTTCCAGATCTCACACTGGGCAGCTGCCTCAGCCACATGCACATGTACACTCCTCTCCGTCCTCCCCCTTCACCCTGCCTGGCAGTGGCGGTCTCCAGAAGGGCTGCCTGCCTGGTGCTGTTTCTCCCCACCCCCAGCAGGGCTCAGCTGCCACTTCTGACTGGTGGAGACACAGATGCCTACAAGTCACAGGGGCTTTTGTACATGTGCCTCATCGGCGATTGGCAGAAACCAGTGCAAAGTTTCTTGGGTCAAAGCAACAGGTTTAGAATCCTGTAGCTGACTTGGCTACAAGCTTCCCCCTGGGGCGCAATCCACCATTTAGGCAACACTGCTCTAGGACAAACGGGGAAGTTCAGTCTCCAGGGCCCACTCTCAGCAGAGTCTACTGGTTTGTACAAAGAATGGGAACTGGGACTGAGCCCTATGTCTCCTGAGAGAAGTTTTCTTAGCATAACTTGTTTATGCATACTAGACACACAAGTCCTTCATTGCAGATAGCACCCAGCAAAGCCTTGCAGCAGAAATCTCAGTCCGGTCATCAGTTTCCAGGGAGCAATTCTGCCTCCAGAACTGACTCTGGCAAGAGAGCAACAAACAGTTCTCTTGCTGTTTGCCACAGCACCTCTTCCAGGACTGAACGTTTACTAAAACATTTTAAAAAAGCTTGTGTCAAATTATGAGCAACAGCACGACCTGGTGGCTATAACAGTGGGTGAAAACAGACATGCACCTCTGCTTTAACATTTCTTACGCATATTGCATAGGGTGCCAATACAGCCCTGCAACATGCATAAGAAATATTAAAGCACTATGAAAGTGGAGTTATGTGTATGTCTGTTTTCAACCAGTGTTAACGTCCCATCATCATCAAGCATCTACACGTCAGCCCACTCTATTCTCAGCTGGTTCCTGTCTCTCAGCAGCACCTCTCCGAGTGGTCGAAATATGCTGTATGATCCATTGGGCACAGTTCACAAACACGTCTGCCTCAGTCTCTGCTCCAGACAAAGCATGATTCCCCTCTGAGTACCACAGCAGCCTGTACAACAAGCAGAGGATCAGCAACTCACACAGCTTCTTTGGCCTCATTTCGTTGCCAGGACCAGAGTGGCTGCTATCCTCCCAGGTTGGAGGACAGCACTCATTTAATGAGTGTCAGAGCATGCTGGGGAATCAAATTCACCCTGTTCATGCACCTCTCTTTTCTGGGGGCTGCCTGATCCCTTTGTCTGGACTCAGTGCCTGCCTCTCTCAGTCTTGGTTTCCCCTCTACAAGGGGTCTCCATCACCTCTCAAGCTCCCCCTTGGGAAATTTCCCACATGCATTACCCTTAGCCCTATTACCATCACTCTCTCCCCTGATCCCCATTGGCTTTTCTGAGCAGGGCTGCTGAGTAGGGCTGCTTGTCCTATATGCCTGAACAGGGTTTTCTCTGATCCTCTCTGGGACACATGTTTCCAACCACAGCACTCTGCTTCCTATGGGAGGGCTTATTTCCCTTCTTTACAACTGCCTGCTTCCTTGGGGGCAGGACAGCACCTCTAGGCTGCATTCCTCTCTACAAGGAGAGGGGGATGAGAACCACCATACTGAATCCTGTCTCTGGCAGTATCCTGTCTCTGGCAGTGGCCAGTACTGGCTGCTTCAGAGGAAGGCCTGAGGCAATTACTAATACTGAGTGATTTGACCCATCCCCTATTGTCCAGTTCCCAACCACATGCCTCTACTCATGGTTTGATCCCGTAGCACTGTCTAGGTCTCTCAACCCTATTTCCTCTCAAGTACTTAGCCTGTTCTCCCTACCCCATACACAAGGGTTGGCAGGACTGTGTCTTCCTCAGCCCCACTGGCTGCTGGGGAACACTGCTACCCACCCTTATTTCTTTGTTCCCCAAGGCCAAGACCACTCCCACCAGAGAGATTCAAATCCCAGCAATACGAGGTCTGTTGGGAGCAGCCCCTCTCCCACCAGAGGCCTGAATGACAATACCCTCTTCCAGTGAGATGACATTCTTTCTAGCACCAGTAGATGCTCCTATTGGCTGAGCAGATGTGGGCAGGACACACCCCAAGCAGAAAAAGGCAGGAGGCCAAGCAGAAAAAGGCAGAACGGGCAGGAAAAAGCTAAGGGTTATTCCCAGGGGCTGGTCCCTCTTGAGCTCAGGATGACTGTTGAGAGGAGACCTGGCCAAATGAGGGAAAGAGGATGGGGCAGAGCACATATTTCAGGGGAGTGGAAGGACAGACATGACTGTGGCACCCAAACACACATGCAGGCCCAGCCCAGCTCCCCAGGGCACTGGCAATTCAACCTGAGCCAGATACAGGAATCACATGTTCTAGGGAAGAAAAACAGCCAGTGCCAATTTGCACAAATTTGTATAGACTGTCTATTTATGCAAATTAAAAATAGCCCATTTACTAAGACTGAGGCTGAACTAACCCACCCCTTCCCACAAAAATAAATAAATAGTCCATCCTGGTGGCCCCCTCCCACTCACCCACTGTGTTCTCTGGGCTAGGGGAGCCATCATTTCAATACTTTATCACTCCCCTTGTTTCTGTTCCCCACCTCCATCTCAAACATGCCCCTCAGGCTCTCTTTTCTTTCCCTCAACAGGATCCTACCCTTTATATTCCTCTGCCCCATCTTAGCCCAATTGAGCTGGTTTTTCGCAAAATGACGGCAGATCCCAATGAGAGTCACCATTTTAAGTGTGGGGTTGCCAATGAGCAGGGCTCCCCTGGGCACTCACCGTACAGGGACATCTGTGGCTCGCAGCACCCGATAATACTCAATGGCCTGGTAGGGGGATACCCGCTGGTCCCTTGCGCCCACACACAACATCAGTGGTGTCTGTACCTGTAACACAGGGAGCAGCTAGTGAGCATGGGCAGCACAGAGGGGCTGCCCCTAGTAGCCATAATTTATTTATTTACAAACTTTTACTACCCCGCGCCTCCATTAGCAATGGAAGCTCAAGGCGTTCACTGCGAAGGCAGGAGACACCCCCCTCCTCAGGAGGCTGAACATTCTCATCTCCATCTCCATCACAGTAGCCTAGGGGGACGCACTGATACTAGCAGCACAGTTCATCCCTCAGGCCCAGCTCCCAACCACCATTGTTACATACTGCAGGAGGCCTCCGAGTGGCTCAACAGGGACAGGCCTTACCTTTGGGGCGTACGTGATGGGTGAGTGGAGCAGCATGGCAGCCAGGTCCTCGCTCGAGGGAACCCGCTCAAAGGAGTATGGCAGGCCCAGGGCTGTGTAGCGCCTGCAGGGGGACAGCCTGTCAGCCTCATGTCTCCCTTCCCTGCCAGCACTGATCCCGTTGCTCCTTACAGGGCAGCAAGGAAGGAGAAGGGTCGTGGGATCAGAGAGAGGAGGATGGACCAGCCTCAAGGGTAAGTAGGGAGAAGGATGAGGGATAGGCCCAATCAGTGGGATGGGGTGGACAGTCATTGAGATATGAGCCTGGGGGGTGAGAGGGTCATCCTGGGTGGCCCCATGAGGGGGACAAGCAGGAGGGTTAGGGCAGGTAAGCCTAATCTTCCTCACCAGTCAGGGATGTCAGAGCTCCCCAGCAGGGTGGCCATGTTGATGACAGGGCTCCTGACTGCGCAAACTTTGTACATCTCTGGGTACTGACCAATCAGGTGACAGCAAATGAAGCCGCCATGAGAGCCTCCCAACAGCGCGATTCTGTGCGGATCCAGAGTCTCTGTCTGCAGCGCTAGCTCCACTGCCAGCTGCAGGGACAGAGCCAGGGGAGGTTCTCAGAGTTGGATGCATGCCCAGGCCACGCAGATATGATGTGCTGACATTAGAGTGCCTCTGGGGATTCCTCTGGCAGGAGTAACTGCCCCAGACATCATCACACCTGACCTTGCTCTAAGTTCCTATCCTCAGAGCCTGCCCAGCTAGGAAAGCCATAGTCAGGTGGGGTGTTTGGGTGTCGAGGGTACCTTCAGAAACTGAGCTAGCAGCCTGTGACAGCCCCAAAACCTCACATCCCCAAGTCATACTCCCAAACCTCCATGTTTTCTCCACCCAGTCCAGCAAACCCCTCCCACGCACCAAGTATCGTCCTCATCCCAGCAAGCCCCAACGGGGCACACATGACAGACTGATGACAGGCTGTGGGAGCCCTGTCAGCCATTCCTACCCCCATGCAGGACAGAGATGTCCTGTGGTGCTACTGGCCTAAGGCCAGCGTAGGGTGCAGGAATAGTGCCCGTTCTGCACAGACAATTCAGCCCCAGCCAGTGGAGAGCTTAGTAGACTAACCGAGATGGGGAGTGCCAGTTTAGCATGGGCAACTATAAGGGGGAAGGGTGGAGAGGCACAGCCATGGACAGGCCCCATCGTAGGTTCTTGCCTCTGTCTTGCATGAACTGAGGATGCCATGGCAATGAACCCTAGCTGCACTGTTCTCATGGAGCTGGGATGGGTACTGGCCTAGACTGTAGTGCCAGCTCCCTACACACTGAGAGGGGGAGCTGACCTGGGTGTCGCCCACATCCTGCACTCCTACATGGGAGATCAGCGAGTCGATGCTGGCCTGGCCGAAGCCCAGGGAGCCCCTGTAATTTACTATAAAGACAAAGGCAAAGCAAATAAATAATTGGAGCAAAGCCTTTACCACCACCACCACCAAACCCTCCATTCCTGCAGAAGCTGCTCAGCTGCATTAATGTGAGGCTACCAGTGCTTGCACACAGGGCAGGACAGGGTCCCTGCTTTATCAAAGCTGATAAGTAGCAGAGTAGAAGCTGCAGGGGAGAGCCCAGGAACATGTGATAATTGTCACGTGGAAAATAACGGGTCACCTGAAAAGGAACTGTTTGAATAAAACTGGCAGTACAAGCTGGTACCTGGAATTGCAGTGACCCCAGTGCCCAGGCTAATGGGCTGCAAGGCAACTGCTCCCAGAAGAAATTAGGGGAGGGGCTTGGCATCTGAATGCCCCAGGAGCAGATGGGATGTTTCTGCCAATAGGTACAGAAATCCCTCCCTGTGCCTGGTGCTCTCCAGCAGGCACACCGTGTGAAGGGAGCAAAGAGAAGGCAACAGCCAGCAATAGCTGAGAGGACATGGTAAGCTTGTTGTAGGATCTGGATGATACAAAAACAGACAATACTGTCCCGTCACAGAAAACGCAAAAGGGGTTAATGCACAACTAATACAGTTACCAACTCGTATTCCCTCTACAGTCAGAGGTGCAATCCCGTACATCCTGACGCTCTCAGGGAATACATTCATTACAGTCTGTTCCTGCATCTGAAAGGAAGACAGCAAGAAGAGTTATATAATCGTTAGTCTGAGTCCACAATGAGTTTCCTAAGGCCCAGTGCCTTTGCCACAGTTTAGGAGAGCACTGCTTCAGAATCTTCCAAGGTTCTTTTCAGTTTCTCCTTATCTTGGGGCCAAATTTCCTCAGGCGGAGAGAGATCCCCATTCCCAAAATGGTCTGCTTTCCCATCCTCCCCTTCCAAGCTGTCAACAGGGGACAGCTTGAATACCAGCCCCTCCCAGTCATAGGACCACCTTGTGAGAGGGTGGGTACAGATACAGGAGGACCCCTGAAGCAGAAGACAAGGGGGAAGCGCTCTATTCTGACCCTAGCAGATGCGGCAACTAAAGACCCTTTCTCCGCCAGGTTCTTCATTTCATTTACATTTCATTTATTAGATTTCTATACCGCCCCATCCTGCACAGCAGCTCGGGGCGGTTCTCCATCAGAGAGATGGAAGGACAGTGGAGGAAATATCCTAGCGGAGGCAGTGGAATGCCTGGGGAAGGACAAGGGTGGAAGTTCCCTACCAGAATTACGGGAATGACTTGGGAATTACACAGGAGGAAGTTCCCTGCCAGAATTACGGGAATGCCTAATTCGGTCTGGGAGGAACCCCAAAGTAGTTCCTATAAGCCGGTTCAAACCACACCGGGACAGGGATGGGCTGGTATTCAAGCTCTCCCCTGGGAATGGGGATCTCTCTCCGCCTGAGGAGATTTGGCCCCAAGCTAAGGAGAAACTGAAAAGAACCTTGGAAGATTCTGGAGCAGTGCTCTCCCAAACTGTGGCAAAGGCACTGGGCCTTAGGAAACTCATTGTGGACTCAGACTAACCATTATATAACTCTTCTTGCTGTCTTCCTTTCAGAAGCAGGAACAGACTCTAATGAATGTATTCTCTCAGAGCATCAGGATGTACGGGATTGCACCTGTGACTGTAGAGGGAATACGAGTTGGTAACTGTATTAGTTGTGTATTAACCCCTTTTACGTTTTCTGTGACAGGACAGTATTGTCTGTGTTTTTGTATTATTTGTGTACTATCAGTCACTCTTCGGTTTTCAGTAACTGTTCCTACACCCCGGGGGAGCACGCCAGTACCCTCAGTTTTGGGGAAAACAGCGTGTCCTGGCTTGAAAATGGGGAGGGGGAGGTGTGGCAAAATGCCCTTGCCCTGACAAAGACCCCCTCCGACCCCCCTTTGCTGAAACTGCAAACCTGGCTCAGTTAAAGCCCAGGCCTCAGCAAGCACCTGTTCAGGACTTCCTCATTCCTGAAATTCCTAAGGGGAGGGGGGACTCTACACCTAAGACAGGTGACGTGGGATGTTCGAATTATAGAAGGAGAGGGGCTACTGGATTACAGCCAGCTGACCCTCCTGGACAAATCAGAACGAAGGTCAAGGATGCCTTAAAAGGACCAGCACAGGCCTTTTGACTCTCTCTCTGGACTCAGACTGAGATCGCTAGCACACGCTGCTGGGCTGGTGACCTCCCTGCCTGGAGGCACACATGGACTATATGGCTTAACAGTAACTCTGGCCTTTGCCAGAAGAACTTGGACCCCATGGGAACACCATCCCCTGTGGAGACCTGATCAGAACCAGTGTGAGTACTTGTTAGCTACTTCAAATACAGTTATAGGAAGACGCTTTCCAAACGGGCTACTATGTCCACAGGACTGACCCTGATTGCTCAAAGGGTTATCACTCCTTAGTTCTATGCTTTTATTCCTTTTTATATGTATCAGTAAAGTCTAAGTTTTCTTTTTACCCTACTGGGTGTGTGTGTGTGTTATTGGCTGACCAGTAAACGCCTCCTTTGGGCCGGGTGGCCAAGCCTCGCTACTAAGGCAAGGAGTGAGGGGGAAACTCCCCATTTGGCTAGAAGCCAGCAGCTTTGTAACCAAGGGAAGCCTCCTGTGGGTAGCTCTGGGGATCTGCCTCCAACGCAGATGAGGAAATCCCAGGAACAGACTGCCAGGAAAGGGAAGCACTTTTGGGAAGCTGTGAGGCTTATGCCTTTTGAGGTTCATGTGTCTTGAGTGGTGTGACTGCTCTCTGAATTACACTCAAGTGGTGGCAGCGGAATACTAAGGGTTTTGGGGGGTTTGCCAGCTGTGGGAACCCCTGGTCAGAGATTTGGAGAAACACAGTGAGGTGGGTGGCTCAGCTGTATAGCACCCCCTACTGGCGTTTCGCCACAGATGATACCCCACATGCCAAGACATATGACACTCCCACCTACGGTGCTTCCTACTGGAACTACAATTGCAGTTTCCTGAGCAGCCATGCCAATGTAACCCGCTGTAGGTGTGCATTATATGTACACTTTGTGGGAGACTGTTACAGGCCAGCTCCAGAGAGTAGCTTTTTAATCAGGCTGTAGAAATTGCTGCTTTTATTTATTTATATTTCTTAGCCGCCCCATCATGCCCATGGCATCCCAGGGCAGCTTACAATACAAAGAATAACAATAATTTAAAACAGCAATAAAGCACAAAAATTTAAAACATTTAAAGGTCCTTCTAAAAACAACCACTCCCCAAAATTTTATCCCAACCCCCCTCCCCACCTCCGAAGGCCTGGGAGAACAGCCAGGTTTTGCAGGCCTGGCAGGAGGCCAACAAACTTGGGGGCTGATGGGCTTCCTCCGGGAGGGAGTTCCATATTCGCGGCACGGCCACTGAGAATGCCCTCTCCATTGTGGCCCCCCATTTTACATGGGGGACCTCCAAGAAGGTGCCCCCGGTGGACTGAAGGGGTCGCTCTGGGACGCGGAGGGTGAGGCGGTCCCTGAGGTATGAAGGGCCAAGACTGTGTAGGGCTTTATAGGTCTATACCAACACCTTGAATCTGGCTTGGTACATTATAGGCAGCCAGTGCAGTGCGTGGAGCATGGCAGTAATATGCTCCCGTCGGCTTGTCCCTCTAAGGAGATGAGCCGCTGTGTTCTGCACCAGCTGCAGCCTCCAAACCAGCGTCAAGGGAAGCCCCACGTAAAGCGCGTTGTAGTACTCCAGCCTTGAGGTGATGAAGGCATGGATGAGGTTGGCCAGGTTGGGTCTGGAAATATATGGGTGCAGCCTCCGCATCAGATACAGCTGGCGGAAGGCAGCCTTAGCCACCATCTCCACGTGCCGATCCAGGCGGAAATCTGAATCCAACAATACTCCCAGACTCCGAACCTGCTGGGCTACAGGAGGGCAGACCCCCTCTATGAGGGAAGCCGACACCTCCTTTGCCCTACCCACCACCATCACTTCAGGATTGAGTTTCAGTCTGCTCTGCTGTAAGCAATCCACTACGGCCTCCAAATATTGGGATGGCAAGACCTGGGTTGGTTGAAAAGGAGAGGTAAAGCTGGGTGTCATCAGCATATTGGTGGCAATGCACACCAAACCCTCTCACGATCTCCCGCAAAGGTTGCATGTATACATTAAACAATAATGGAGAAGAATGGAACCTTGCGGAACGCTGCATTCCAGGGCCCGGGGGCTGGAAGATTCAGCCCCAAGGACAACCCGCTGGCTTCCCCCTGAGAGGAATGAGCGGAACCATCCAAGGACAGTCCCATCCAGACCCCCCCACCCCCAGGGCATGCAACCGTCTCAACAGCAGCCCATGGTCCACTGTGTCGAAAGCGGCCAAGAGATCTAGCAGGATCAGAAGTGTCTAACGTCCTGCGTCCATCTCCTAGCGGAGATCATCCACCAAGGCCACCAAGGCCGTCTCTGTCCAGGACGGGCATGGGACTAATTCACAACTGGTGGCTCTAACAGACCCCAGGACATCCACCGCATCAGCTGGCATCACTTCCTGAAACTCATCCCACAAAGATGGACCAGATGGGGCCTCCAGCACCTCGTGCTCCACCTCTACTGCCCCTAACCCCTCTTGAGGTCCCTGGTTCAGCCCACGGAGCCAAACAAGATGGCGAGGGTTGCACAAGTGCTTGAGGGTAACTGCCAGTGAACATGCTCCTCCCTGCAGACCTGGGTGTGTGGCCTGGATGTGCTACCAGATCCCATGGGCAGCTGGGGTCTAGAGTGCTTGGGGCATGGGGAGATCTGAGAGAGAGTACCAGCTCTTCCCAGCTTAAGCAGAGGAGGAGGAGGGGCAGCTCTTTGTGCGACAGCCCTGGTGCTTTGGGGAGCTTGGTGCCAATCTGGGTGTGAGATGTTGGCAGGGTTCAGATCAGACCCAGGCAGTTTGGGGTGGGGGGGAAGAGAGAGAGAAGCTTTGTTGCCCTGGCTTGTGCTCTGGAATGCCCCTTTTGGGGAGTAGTTAGTGGGAAGGATAGGAAGTACAGGGTTCTTGTGCTACTTACCCATCAGCACAGCAAAGCCCAGCCGACAAAGCGTCGCCATGGTTGGGCGCCATGTGGCATCAAAGACAGAGTGCGGGCCACCTGGAACCAGACAAGGGTCAGAACAGGGCAGAGGCACCTCAACAGAGTGGCGATGGCAGGCAGTCCCTTTCCCCTTGCAGCCTTCAGGGGCTGGCTGGGACATGGGGCAAGGGGAGAAGCATGGACTGCTCTGCAGGAATGAGCTAAAGGCAGCTTAGGAGTTAGGGATGCCCAACTTCCAAAAACATATAACTGGCTGCCAATTTATAATAAAGTCAGCATTAAAAATAGCTTTTGCTTTCATGTTTCACCCATAGAAAGAAGCCATCACCATCACATCAGGATCAAAACTGATCCTTGAATGCTACACCATCATCAAATCAAGTTTATTATGGCTTTCGCCATCAAACTAAAAAATTAAATGAAAAACATTACAAAATACACAAACAGACGTTCCATCTGAAACAAATCAGAAGTACAACAAACAAAACTACAACGTAACAATAATAATTTCCCTTCGCAGCAAGCTATTCCTAAAACGTTGTGCAGATATAAAAAACAGAGCTAAGGCTTTCAATACATCAGTACTATTGGATGTCAGAAGAAATATCAAACTCTGAGGCTGAAGGGGCAGCCAGTTTTTTGAAAATAGAGGAATCAACCAACACTCTCTCAAGTTTTCAGATAAAGAACAAGAAATCAAAACATGCCACACAGAAACATAAGCCTCTGTCCTTCCCAGGGGAGGGAAGTTTCTGCTCAAGTCCTCTCTCTCCAACCCCCACCTCATTGTTACTTGCCCTCCTTCCTGCCCCTTCCGGTCTCTCCCACACTTTCTCATCTCATGTGCATCTTGCAGCAGTTCACCCCTAATGCCTGTGAAAATATTTTGTGGGAGGGTTGCTCTGCACAGTTCTGAGTACAAGGTAAGGTTCTGGGGGTGACGACCTCAGTTAGGCTCCTTCTTCCCCTGTCCTGACCCAAAACTCCAGTCTGTGCTGAGGATGCATCTCTGCCATCTTGTACAGTTCTCAAGTCTGCCCTTGACAAAGATTACTATCACTTCCCTTCATCTGTTCTTCAGTATTCTTTTCTGCCTCCTCACAGCACAGGGACCACCATTTCCTTACCCACAGCTTGATCTAGGGGATCATGTTCCCACTGGGAACAATGGGTGTTAACAGACATCACACTAGCCTGGTTTGGCCTGACTGGGCCAGCGTGGTGCCTGAACGTTTGTTCTGGGCCCACCAGATGTGGGCCTGGAATAAACCCCACCCAGGGTGGTGGCTGGGCCAGAGATGTGGGCCCAGAACAAAGCAGGCCCCACAGTCTGTGCCCAGCCGCCACCCAGCTGGGCCAGAGAGGGCAGACCCAAGCAGGAATGTTTCTTTCTAGCCCCAGTTCTCCCGGTGTGGGGGGCTGCTATGGTGGCCAGCCATGACTGCCTGTAATAGGCAGCCATGGATGCTTGTGTCATGGCAGGGGGTTGGGGAAGCAATGTCAGGAGTGTGGGGAGGTGTCTGAATGGCTGTAGGTTGCTCCCTGCCCCCTCCCTCTGGCCGGGTCAGGCCATGGGGACATCTGTTCCCACAGCCAGAGTGCACCTGGGGAAGCCCTCCCCAACCCCGGGTGGTGGGAACAGCCAGCCCATCATGTTTGTAAGTATCCAATGAGAGGTGGTAGCCATCTGTGCTGAGGGCAGCCTGTGGCCTCAGCACTCTCCTACAGGAGGAAAGGAAGTTGTGGGGACAGGGCTGGTTTTGCAGAGAGACAGACAGGCTGCAACTCACCATGTGGGCAGACGATGAGGGGCAAGCCTGCTCCTCCTTGCTTAGTGCCTTGGGGTTTCAGCAAAAGGGCTTCCCATCCTAGCTCACCTGCAAGAAAGCACATAGGCTTGTGGGAGTGCAACAGCAACTCAATCTTCCTACAAGGCCTGGCCCAGCACAGCCCCATACACGCTGACCTGATCCCACAGTACAAGGTCCATACACCCAAGTACAGGAAGGGAACTGTCTGCTGCCAATGCTCACTGTTATCATGAGGACAACAGGGCCAGTCACATCCCAGGCACAATTAGCCTTAAGTCTGAGGCTGCTCTGACTCAGCCCAGTTCTACAAAGCACACCACAGGGTATCCCCACACTAGGGTAGCCATCCCTCCCCTTTAAAAGAGGACACTGATGAAAAATACATGATGAGGGATGGCCACCCTACCCCACACCCTCTCACATGGCATGGCAGCAGCTGTGATCAAGCCAGCTGTGTTGGCACCCACCTGGCAAAACTCCAGCTACCATCTAGAGCCCCTCCCAGCTGCTCTGTGCAGCCTGAGTCGGGGGACCCAGGATCCTAGTTATTCTTGTGGCCTCTAACATGCTTTTCTATGTCACGGGGTCACTCTCCCTGGGCCCAGCCAGCATCCCATGGTGAGCCAGTGAAAGGCCCTAGTCAGGTGTGCACCCCACCGCCTGCTGGTTCCAGGATCAGGATCACCTTTAGCCAGGCCTCAGAAAGCAAAAGAATTAAGAGGAAGAGCTGTCTGGTCCAGTCCATCACCCAGTCTCTGTCCCCCACCACCCTCCATGCCATTGCCCTGACAGGCTGTTCTCCCCAGGCAGTCCTGGAGGATATGGAGGAGCAGTGCAACCCAGCTTCTGTAAGATTTACCAGGCTCTGAGATCACAACATACCACACAGGAACCAGCCAAAAAAGCCATAGCAGGGCACTGGGCCGCTCTGCCTCAGACTGGGCATGCCCAACCCACCCTCTTCCAGATATGGCCACACTTGTCACCATTCAGTTGTCCAATTACCATAAACTCCAGTTAACAGGAGAGTGGTGACATCATGGGTCAGCAGCCGCCCCCTGCCTGGATCTCTTACCATGTGACGGAGCTTCCTCTGCCAGAGATGGCTGCACAGTGAGGATTTTCCATTCAATATCTGGCAGCACTGAGGCTCCTTCCACATTCACCCACTGCAACTTCAGCTCACTCCCTGCAGGAGGCAGCAACCCCACCTTCTGAGAAGCAGATGGAATAATGTTGTAACAGGAGGCATGGGGTGACACTTGTACACAGTGTTGCTTGCTTTCACACTAAGAACTTGCATTTAGTCTTGGGAGATATGCTCTGTTAGCTTTGGGATGTCACTTCTTTGTGATGAGGCTGTTGCAAATAGCAAGAGAATCTGATCTCTCTCATGCTAGGACAGAGATACTTGCTGGGCATTGGCATTTGAGCTAAGATTTTCGCAAAAGGGACTGCTTGGATGCAGTCTCTCACTATTTCTGGTCAGTGGCTGGGGAACTGTATGCAAAGAAGTTCAGAAAATATCCAAATTCCATTTTCACTCACATTTTCCTCAAACATTAGAGACGGAGGCCACACATGGACAATTTCATCCCATATGGTGCCAGTGCGTCAATGCAAGCAGAATGTTACCATGAAGCGTGCAGCAGTGCTAATGCTAACTACAGGGGTCAGTAACCTAACAATTCTGCCACTAATGACATTCATCCTAGCCAAGCTAGACAGGGAAGTGGTGGGTATGAAACACAAACGGCAGGAACATGCTGCTGTTTCCAGGGTATTTTCTTACCAGGTTTGGAGGACAATTGGGGGACGAGCAGCTCACTGCCAACAAGTCCTGTCGAATGCTCAACAGCGTCCAGCTCCCTTCTGCTGTGCCTAAGGCGGGCAGGGAGGGCGAGGGGGCTACTCAGCAATGGACTTGTCCCATCACAAAGAGAGAAGAAACAGCCAAATACACAGCTGCCAGAAATACTAACTGGCCTCCCATCCCAACAGGAAGAACTTCAGACAGGGAACAGGCTGAGACAGCTAGCTCGAGAAAGGTTTACAGGTATTCCAGCCCCCTTGTGTTCCCAATTGCTGTGAGAAATGGGGCACCAGCACCAACTAAGGCAGCGTCCGGCTACCCTGGCTCCAGCCTCTCTCAGCAGAGAGCACGGCAGGAAGCGGCGGGGCAGGACTAGCAAACGCTGTGGAGGAGCTCCCTCCTTCTCCATTAAGCAGGTTTTAGGACAGGAGCATTGGCATTAGGGGAGCTCTCAGCTTCTCTAGTCCCAGCCTCTTCAGCATGGGGTGCTGAAGGGAAATGGACAGGCTGTGGTGGAGATGGAGGCTCCAGCCCTGACCTCCGTGGCAGGGCTCAGGAAATGGAACTTTCCCACTCTAACTAAGATGTGGCCGTACCTGTGGTGATGCAGCTTACAGTCCCTGATCTTGTGTCCACAACCAGCAGCTCCTGCAAGAGACAGCAGAGAAGGGCCAGAGCTGAAGGGGGAGCAACTGGAGGAGGCTGGGGAAATCCACACCTTGCCTTTCCTGAAGCAGTAATCCTAGCCAGCACTTCCTCAACTTACTTTCACAATACATTTATTTATTTATGATAAGCACTTCTACCCTGCCCCTCTCACACAAAGGCAACTCGGGGCAGCTTACAGCAAAAACCAAGATACAAAAACATACACATCAATATAAATACCAAAAATTAAAAACCATAAAAACAGAGCTAAAAGTTTTACAATGACCAGTAGAAAACCCCAACCCGTTCTCCTAACCCACCCCCACCCTCCCCCTCCTCCCCGCCAAATGCCTGATGGAAGAGCCAAGTCTTACAACTTCGTCAGAAGGTGAGGAGACTTGGGCTGAGGCGAACCTCCACTGGGAGGGCATTCCAAAGCGACAGCGTGACCACCAAGAACGCCTGCCTGCCAATCCAGACCCGCCAGAAGCGCAGAACTTCCAGTAGGGTGCTCCCAGATGGAGAGTAAAAGTCATTATCCCCTTGGCACAGAGGACAGGACCCTTTAGGACAGAGCTGGGAGTAACAGCACTGGTCAGCTCCAACCTCCAAATCCCTGCTTCTCCCCTCCCCCAAATCCCCATGGGCAGTGCCCAGCCTCCAGGACACCCTGTTCCCTCACCTTCTAAACCCCCTCAGGTTCAGCACAGAGCCCCCATTCTCTTCTGGCTGGAACCCAACTCTTTCTCCTGTTTCGGTTTACTCTTAGGCACCATTCATCTGAATCCCCTTCTTCCCTCACACCAACACACCTCCGTGCACCCTACCATTTGTCTTCTTAATGCATTTTCCATGCCTGCAAGGTCTGGAGCCCAAAGGTTGACCCATTTCCTCTGCACCGAGACCTCCCAGCAGTTACCCTGAGGGTCCCAGACATACCTTCCGTCTGTGCTGAGGGGTGTTCAGCAGGACTCTGCGACTGTCAGCTGCCCAGCACAACTGAGGCAGTGCCTGGGAGTAGATCCCTGAAAACCCTGAAAGAGAGGCAAACTCTGCCTGTGGTATGCATTGCTGGTACAGCTCCAGAGCACAACTGAATATCACTATCACTAGCATCTCAGTTTGGTGCCACAGGTGGGGTGCCATTTGGGTTGCAACTTATTTCCCCCGCCCCCGTCAAGAAGCTCAGCATAAGGAGCCTAGCAGAGACCTGGACACATCCCCCACCCCCACAACCTGACTCCTGGGAGCTAAATCATGGAAAAGGACATGTGTTGGGGGGTGGTAAAAGGAGGGAGGGGGACATGGGACTGCTGTGGAGAGAACAGTGATTCTATCGCTGAACCTTGGACTTACCAGCTATGGGGTACCTGACAACATCCAGAACTGTGGAGGGAAGCTTGGTGTGCCAGTCAAGCTGTGAAGGAGACACAGGTAGGTGGAAGTGCACTTTCATGGCACTGGACATAGCAGAGGTCTCAGAGATGCTCTCCCACTGAGGCAAGCTTTGTGCTTGGATGGGAGCTAACTGCCCTTATGCTGGTTAGGGCTTGTTCCCCCCCACTCCCCCAAGTGACTGGCACATAGGCAGAAAGTGTGGCCACAAGCAACAGTGTCCCCATTTCAGGCAAGCCTGCACCCTACCCCAATCCCAAACACATCAGCCCAACTGGGCACAGGTGAGAGCCAGGGAACAATCCCAGTGGTTCAGCAATATTGGGGATAAGTGATGAGGTTCATGCCATAACATCCCCCTGGTGCCAGAGAGGTCATCCAACCCCAGGGATGGAGATAGGGTCAGAGGAAGTGAACAGGGATACATGGAGATATTAGAGTGGCGGGTGGAGACGAGGACAGTGGGGCAGCAGGGCAGCACTTGGTTCTCATGATGGCTGTGGAGTCCAGGGAAGGACTGGAGGAACCCCTAGTGGCAACACCAGGCCAAACAGGTGCTGGATAGTACAAGCCTCAAGGCCTGACTCTCCAATCCAAATCCCATGCCACACTCTGCTGTGCATGAGGGATGCTGTACTCACCATCTGCAGCTTCAGACACTGGCGATGTGGCCCGAATACTGTCCCCTCCAGGTACAGCAGGTGAGTTCTGTTGGGGCTGAGCCGAGGGGAGGAGACGGCCTGGCTGTCTGAAGAGAGTAGCTCTGCAATCACAGCCACGGTGCTGGGTCAGGAGCCACATGTATGTCTGAGTGGCGGAGCCTTGGCATGGCTTCTAGGATCCCCCTTACAGCCAGACTCTCACACACTCCTGCTTCCAGGGCCAGAAGACCTGGAAATCATTTGGGACACAGACTGTGGCCCAGGGCCGGCCTTACCGCAGGGCGATTAGGAGCGGCCGCCCAGGGCCCCACTCCTGAGGGGGCCCTGCGCCCAGCTCCCAGCCCGAATCCCGCGGTAAGGCCGGCCCTGAGCGTGGGGCCCTCGAGAACCAGCTCACTGCGTTTGACAGGCAGCGGAGGGGGGCCCAGCAGGAGTGAGGGAGAAGCAGAGGCCCCGCCTCTCCCACACTCTGTGCCCGCCCCCTCCGCTGCCTGTCACAGACAGCCAGGGAAAATGAAGAAGAGAGCGGCAGAGGCCCCGCCTCCCCCTCATTTCTCCTGGCCGAAACTGCCCCCTCAGTCTGTAACAGACTGAACCAGGCAGCGAAGGGGGCCCGGCCGACCAGAAGCAGAGGCCCCGCCTCTCCCTCACGCCGCCGGCCCCCTCCACAGCCTGGTTGGGGCCCAGGCCACCTCCGGTCTCAGGCTGGAGTTGGCCAGCAGCAGCAGCGGCAGCCCAGAAACAGGAGCGATGGACCGGATGAGAGGCTGAGCGGCAACAGCGGATCAGGTAGGTGATCCGAATGGCCGCTTGGGCTTGGGGATGGGGGGAGGGGAGTGCCCCTCCACCCATCCCTGAGCCCAGGCCCGGGTAACACCCCGAGCCCAGCGGGGAGCACTCCCCTGAGCCAGGGAGCGCCCCTAGGCCTGGCGGCCGCCGGCAGCTTCACCACTGGTGACACCTTAAGTTAGTGGGGCCCCCACATTCTTTCCCCGCTTAGGGCCCTGCTTTTAGTAAGGCTGGCCCTATGTGGGCCCTGTACACCCTGTGGCAGCAGCTGGCTGGGATCTGGGTCTAGAAAGAAAGCTACTGGTGTAAGCTGTAGGTGGGAACCACCACCACATATAGTTTGGAGGAGGGTGGGGGAAGAGGAGCAGGCAGCTCCTGCAAATTACTTACCACAGGAGCCGCTGGAGAGATCCAAGAGGAACAGAGCTGATCTGTAGGGTGTGGGGAAAAGGGTGAGGACAGACCCAATGAGATGTGTGCCTCACCCCCCATGTTTGCATGCTTATACACACACACACACACACACACACGATGTGCTGATTATCTTGGAAACAAAACACGAAGATTCTATGTGGAACAGAGCAAAAAGCTGATGTTTTAAGGGAGTCAAGGGCACCCGAACCCTATCCCACCGCTCTCACAGATTAATAGATGTCCAGCTAAGAATAATGGGTCCCTGGGATCCCTAGCATGCCCTTCTGTACAGATGCAGGCCACTGAATTCCCTTCAGTGCCTGTGTCTCCTCTTCCTCTCATGGAGCTGTGGGAATGGAGGCTCTATCACACCCAGAGAGGGGGGTCATGCTCCTAGTACAGACCTGCCTCTGCAGCCACCATGGCTAGGTCAAGGTGCTCTGCCACCCTGGGAAAAATACTTTTGAATCTTCCCTGCAAGCCTCAATACAAGGCTCGGAGCATAGGTGGGGGAAAGCTCCTGTTCCTCACTGCTTGGATGACAGAGAATAGGAGCACTGCATCCTCCCATGCTATAAGTCCCACATCAGGACTGCAAAAGGAGCAGGGGAGCGGGAGGGCCCAGCCTGGCTTTCTGGGGTGGCACCTCAGGGATCATGGGACCCACCTCTGAAAGGCTGCTGTCCTGCCCAAAGGGTAAGCTGGCCCTAGTGGTCACAGGGCAGAGCCCATGTGCTCATTCACACCTGGGGGTCACAACACTTGACTCACCTTCTATTGGAGCAAGCACTAAGTCCCAGCCTGAAGGGTTCATGCCACCAGCCCACAAACACTACACCTCTGTCATCTGGGGACCACAGGACCTGGCAAAGGAAGCAAAGTGAAAGCATTAGCCAATCAAAGCTAGGCACCCTGTCTGATAGACTCCACCCATTCGTGTCCATACACTGTTCCCTCCACACCAGCCCTAGAGGCTCCACTGGGACTAATTTAATCCCTCAACAGCTCCCCTGATCTTACTGTTCCAGAACCTGCAGTGGGGACCATTCTGCTCCATGGAGCAGCATCTGCCCAGATGTAATGTGAGGCAGTAGCTCCCAAGTGCAGGTGTGTGATGGGTCCCAGACCACAGGCATTTTCATGCTCTCCCAGGGATGATGGGGGCAGGGTGTGAGGCTGAGGGATGATGTGGACAGAGCTTTTCCCACTAGGACAGACCACACAGGAAACCTGCCAACAACAACAATGGCCAAGGTTACTACTTGTAGAGTGGCTACTGTAGGGTGGCCAGATATGCAAATTTGAGAGGACACTTATGAGAAATACAGGTTGCAGGCTCCAATTGATGCCAATGCAACCCTGCAACCTGTATTTCTCATAAGTGTCCTCTCAAATTTGCATATCTGGCCAGTGGCCATACTGCCCCTTTAAAAAAAGATGCTTATGAAAAACACATGGTGCAGGACTGCACTGGAACAAATGCACCACTGAAACATGTATTTTACAGAAACGTACTCTTTTAAAAAGGGAGGTATGGCCACCCTAATTACTACTCAGCCAAGCTAGAAGAAAGGTGCATCACTTAATGCTTGGTGGCACCAGCACTGCCAACAAGGCTCTGGCAGGGCATTGTTCCCTTCAGAGACCAGGGAATGGCTGGGATAGTGATGCTCCCTCTGTTAGTGGAGGTGCCCTGTTCAGAATTTTGATTAACGACTAGGATGAAGGAGCAGACAGTATAGCTATCAGATTTTTCAATTATATGGAACTGGGATGGATTGCAAACACATTAGAGGATAGGATTTAAATTCAAAACCACCTTGATAAATTGGAGATCAGGGACGAAAACAATTAAGTTCAACAAAGAGAGATGTAAAATAATTATACATAGGAAAGGAAAACCCTAGGCACAAATACAAGATGGGAGATATCTGGTTAGACAGCAGCACTGCCAAGAATTTGGGATTTAGAGTGAATCTGAAACTGAACAAGAGTCAACAATGATGCACTTGCAAAATAGGCCAACATTTGTATTAACAGAAACATTGTATCCAAGACTCATGAAGTCATCGTACCCCTAAGCTCAGCACTGGTTAGACTGCTCTTGGAGTACTGGTTCAGTTTTGGGCTTCTAATTTCAAGAAGGGCATTGACAAACTAGAAAGGATTCAGAGGAGAGCAACAAAGATGATCAAGCATTTGGAATACAGTGAAAGGCTGATGGTACTGGGTGTATTTAGCTTAGAGAAAAGAAGACTAAGGGGGACATGCTGACAGTTTTCATATGTTAAAAAAAAAGATGGAGAAGATTTGTTCTCCTTTGCCTCTGAGGAGAGAACAAGACACAATAGCTTTAAATGACAGGAAGGCAGGCTTAGGCTAAATGTTAGGAAACAATTCTTGTTAGTACAGTTCCGCAGCGGAACAGGCTGCTTAGGGAAGTTGTGGGATCTCCTTTCCTGGAGGGTTTCAAGAAAAGACTGGACAGGCATCTGTCAGGGATGTCAGGTCTCCTGCCTCAGGGCAGGAGTTGGACTGGATGACCCTCTAGATCCCTTCCAACCCCTTAGTTCTTTAATGTTATGAGGTGTGGGCTGGTATGGTGCTAAACTCTCCTCCCTGCTTTCTAATTGAATTTCCCTTCCTTCACTTACGGCCATTCTGAGGCATTTGGAGAGACACAGTGATTAAAATAATATCTTTTATTGGACCAACTGTTGTTGGTGGAGATACGGAGGTTCTGGGGCCACACAGGGTCCTTCCTCAGGCAAGTGGCATAGCCAGTAGAAATATATAAAATGAGCAAATGTAGGGCAGGTATATATGAGGGGCATGGAATAAGTGGGAGTGGATAGGACAGGTTAGCAGGTGGGGAGGGAGAGAGAGAGGTGCCAGGTATTTAAAAACAGCTGTAAAATTATATATTGGTGTAGGAGACCAAGAAACAATAGGTAGTGAAAAAACACACAGAGAAGGCAAACATATGGGTTGGGGGTATATAGTGGAAAACAGCTTATCAGGTGAAGGGAATACAGATATCAAAGGAACCGGGTTAACAGTAACACGCAGGTTGAGTATTCAGTTGACAGAGAGGCAGACAAAGTAGTTTGAATTATATCTAAGAACTTGGTACAGAGGAGAACAGAAATTAAAAATGCAGTAGACTGCAAGGTATAACCAGGGACCCGTGTTGACTGCACTTTACCCAATGCTACCAATGAGGAAAACACAGTGAACACAGGTCCCTGGGTACAACAGATACTTGTAGTGGCTGAAGAAATATAAGTCCTTGTTAAGTCCATTATTTTTGGTGTCAACGTTTACAGATTTTTGTAGTGGCTGGAGAAATTTAGGTCCATTGTTTTTGGTGTCAAATAAAGTTATGAATTTTAGTTCCCAGGCCCATCATCTGAGGATGTTGTGCAGGTTTCCTTTGAGGATGAGGACTGAGGGGTCTGATATGGAGTGGTTGTGCTGGGAGAAGTGATTGCCCACTGTAGAGTTAGTGATTTTGTTTATAATTGTATGCCTATGTGAGTTCATATGTTGTTGTAAGGGTTACTGGGTTTTGCCAATGTAGTTTCCATGGCGGCATATGGTGCACTGAATGAAATACACTACATTTTGGGATCTGCAGGTGTAGTTGTCTTGTATTTGGAATGGCTTTCTGGGTGGAGGTGTTTGATGGTGGTGGTGGTAGAAATGCATTGGCAGGTTTTGCATCTACTGTTCTGGCAAGGTTTTGTTCCTGTTGACATTGGGGTGTCCTGGGTGGTGGGTAGTTGGCTCCAGATGATCCGTTGTGAGTGAGAGGTTTGAGGAATCTTCCCTGAAACACCTCTTTTGGCCTTCAAACAACCTCCAAACCAACCTCAACCTCCAACCTCACAACAGATAATCCGGAGCAAACTACACATCACCCATTTAGAGGAGGTTGCACTCACCTTGCCTGAGAGGGAGGGGAAGATAGTGCTGTGTGGTGGTGGTAGCACCAGTGCCCCAGGAAGAGTGTTTCCACTAGCCTTTTCCCTTCAAATGCTTCACCCTGCCCCTATGGAGCCATGTCCCACCCACAGCCCTTTAGCAATTCCTGCTGCTGTCACTGCACCAGAGCCTTCCACAATCACCACACTTAACCCTCCCTCCGTAGCAACAGGCTACAAGCATAGCCATTACCCCCACCTTGCACAGTCAATCATTGCCAGCAGCAGTGTCCCATCCTCGCCATGCAGCACTGACCTGCCCAGGGGAGATGTGCTCTGGGACGCCCTCCAGCACGGAGATGTTGCTGCTCTTGATGTCCAGCATGCACAGGACAGGGACACTCTTAGCCCCCAGCATCTCCCCCCAGTTGTCATGGTACACAAACTGCTGCCCCTGGAAGAGAGACAGAGCATGGTGCACTTACCCAGCCCAGCCAGTTGCTCCCAGGAGGAGAGGCAGAACCCCAGCACTCCCATCTGCCTGGTACCATTGCAAAGGCATCACCACTGAGCCAAACTCCCTTTCACCTCTTCAGCTGACAGCAACCTGGAACTCATCCCCAGCTCAGGGATGGGGCTGAAAAAGGCCAGTGGCTCAGGGTTCATGGGACGGGCAGCCAGGCCTGGTGAGAGCAATAACCCTCCCTACAGCAGCCTGCAGCTGCATTGGGGGCTGAACTACACTGGCAGGGTACTGGAGTCACTCTGAATTGGGGTAACACATGCCGAGTATTAGGAGAGGTTTTGATTTAGGCAGTGTCTTGCGGTAAAGTGCCCATTCCCTTGCGGCAAGAAGGAGCATACCTTCCCCATTTCCTCCAGCTTCTCCTCTTCTCCTTCCCTGGGGCAAGTATCCTGTGGGAACAGTGGCTGTGCTTTGGGGCGTCTCTTCTCAGCAACATACAGAAGCTGTGCCTCTGAGCTAGACCAGGCCAAGCACCCAAACTGTTCTGCTTGCAGAGGAAGACACTGGTTAAAGCTGGCCTCCCACCCCTTTAGGGAAACCTTTCCGTACTGAGTGGGCTTGTGGGGAGAGGGTTCCCTGGGTAAGCACCTGGGACAGCAGTGGAGGATCAGCTGTGTGGGTCCCTGTGAACGATGATGAACTCTCCACCATTGCAGTGGGCTGGAGGTGTCCCACAGGCTGAGAGCTGGGTACTACAGAAAGCACACCAGGGAGACTGGCAGGAGCTGGCTCTGATCTTACCTTTTGGTGTGGGGTGAGAGTGCAATTGGGAGGGGCTGGGGGTGGGTGAGAGAACTCTGCTTAGTCATGCCCTCCAACCCCAGTGAATACATATTCCTGGTCCCTCTCCACACCCTTCCAGGCTCTCCCTGCTTCCTGCAGGGGAAAGGTACAGGGAATGTGAAACAAGCACCACGAGACAGTGCTATGCTTCAGGCTGCAAGGGGCACCGCTGGGCGAGGGCTGCCTCCCAGCATCCAGGCTGGAGAACCAGTGTGCTCCAACGTTCGCATTGCTGCCCTTACCGTCAATGTAAACCCTGCCATGCTTATCAACTGCTGTGAGGTTGATGCTTCTCAGTCTCCCATTTCTGCTCCAGACCTGCCAAGACACAGCAATCAGCATGGCGCGGGGCCTACTATACTCTCAAATTGGGCCTGGGCATCTCCCAATCAGCTGACCAGCCTCCTTGCCTAAGCTTACCTGAACCCACCCCTGGGACTAGGGAAGAAGGAGTTTGGGAAGACCCTGAGGCTGTTAGTGTCCTGAGCTCCAAGGGGAGACTGGTGCCAGCAGATAGCATCAGGGCCTAGTCAGGGACTCCCTTCCCCACCTTGCTGCTGCCATTGCTGTGCCCCATTCCCCAAGGGAGGGTGACTGAGGTTACTTCTAGAAGCAAGCATGAGGAACCTGGCTCTTCTCACCTCACTCCAGCTTGGTGTTCCTAGTGACTTCCCAGAAACAGCAGAGTGATTATTATTAGTTACTGGAAACAGCTCCCTCTTTCAAGGGGCACCTCTCTGCCAGCGTCTGTTCACACCTCCCTCCTCCCATTACTCCACATGCTCAGCAGGCCCTGCTCCACACAGACTGATGAATTCACAGCACTGCAGCAGGGCCATGCAATCCCTGTCCCATCCTGCACCAACCACCCAGGATGTGGGGCTTAAGGGCCCTAGACATTTGTGTCAGAAAAAGAGGGACTGCCCAGCGCTTCCCCACCCTCATGGGGCAAGCACTGGAGCCTGGTGTGAAGTAGCCTTACCTCTGGGTGCTTTCACACGTTATCCAAAAAAACTGCCTTTTTTTTTTCTCCTGCAGATTTTGAAAAGTGCTTTTAAGTTCTACCCCCCTTTTCCCACATGACACAGTCTGCGCATAATTTGTAGCGGGGTTCTGGTGGTGGAGCTAGTCCATTGTGCTGGCAGTACCAAAGCTCCAACCCCTGTGTGGCAGGGTTGCAAGTGTGGGTGGTGGCAGGCGTGATCCTCGCTGGCCAGAGGGCTGGAGAACACTAGGCAGTCGAAGAACAAGATTGCAGAGCACAGCAGCAGCGGCTGCAAGTGGCCCTGCCACTTGAAACTACCCCAGCTGCTGGGTGAAATTAACAAGCCAGCTGGGAGAAGCGGCAGAGCCAGCTGAGGAGCAGCAGGAAGTGCTAGGAACGGCTCTGAGTGGCTCACCCAGACTGGGGCTTGAGTGTGGCCAGGGAGACCGACAAGCACAGCCTTGGCCAGTGGCAAATTGTGACCACTCCAGCAACACGATCCGTAGATAATCACCTTCATCTCTAGTGTTGGCAGGAAATGGCTGCTGGAGGACTGATTCACCAATTCAGGGGCGTTTTTCCATTCTCACATGTACATATTAAAAATACACCTAATTGTACATTTTTCTTACCCATCCCACATTCCAGATTTGTGGGTGTTAGAACAACCAGTCTTGTAATAGTAGGATTTCCCAGTCATGCACATCTTTAAAAAAGCACAGTTAGCCCAAAACATGAGGATGAGAGCATTCTAACATGTCCCAAACAAACAGGGAAATATAAAATACGCAAAAATGTGTAATGTGTGAAAGCACCCCTATCTCATCAAGATGTGTGTGCATCTCTGCCCTGCATGCACTGACTTTAGCTCTGCCCCACAAAGGCTGCAGCATGGCCTTGCATGCAATAATGCCAACCCTACCCCAGGAAGATGGCAGGCAGCCCAGTGCTTGGTTAACAAGTATTTTGCTCTCACACACAGTGTTCACCTCCAGCACCTCCTGCACATGTCCTGCCACCATGCGGTGGATAAGAACAGCTCTGTCTCGCCCACTGGGTGACTCTTGGATCATCAACCTGTAGCACAGGGGACGGGAGGGCACACAGTGTGAGTGGCAGAGCCCAGTCGGTCAGGCAGTCTCTTAACTTCAGTCTTCAGGGTTGTTTCAGGGAGACTGTAGGGGCACAGCCCACACACCATCCACTGCACAACAGAAACCCATATGCACTGCTGCCTAAACCCTCTGTGCTCCCTGTCTCATCCCAGCCCCCATTGCAGAGTCCTACTAAACACTGACTGTCCACTATGCCTGTCCATTCAGTGAGGAAGCCTGCTCCCAGCACTGGCCCTTAAGAGTGTCCATCTAGTCTTAAGCTTTGCTGCTGTTTGGGCAGGCAGGATACCTTTGGAGTTTGAGACAGCTCTCTGGGTTGGCTCCCTCCCGCCATAGTTGGGCCTGTTACTGTCCCTAGCTGGGAGGATGGATGCCATGGGTTCTTGGATACTCTACAAGTACATACTGGTCCCGGATCTCGGCAGCAATGCCAACAGGGGAGATGGAGACAATCGCTCTGCTGCTATCACAGTGCAAGGTGTACTGGCGGCTGAAACGCAGCTGCTGGCAGTATCCAAGGTCAGGCTGGCACCACTCTGTAGGAGAAGAGGTGGAAAAGTGGAGGGATCAGTAGGCCTGAGATTGGGGGAGGGGGGGCTGGAGGCCGAGAAGGAGGGGGGGTGGGGAACGGGTGTCACGGGTTTGGTGGGTCCGCACCCCACTTTACCGGGTTTGAGTGACTCAGTTTTCCTTGCGCGCAGTTCTCTTGAATCAGTTTCTTTCTCTGGCTAATTCAAGTGTGCCACAATGAAACTCCTTTGTCACACAAGGGCCCGATCCTTCCTGTTTACAGACTCTTTACTCTCTGGGTTCGCAAGAGCTTGGGGGCTCTTGTAGCTTGCTTGTGTTCCAATATTAGACACCGCCACTTCTTCATAAAGTAAGAAGTAAGTTTATTGATTACATAAACAAGATAGTTGATACAGAGTGGTCTAGAAATAAAAGGTAAACATAACGCATTCCTAACTTATACTGGTTGAGTTCCTAAATTATGCATCTTACCTAGCAAGGTCCAGCAGTTCTGGTTTCTCAGTCATAAAAGGCGAATGACTGGGCTCTGATTTAGAGAGCATTCCTGTCTCTCAGGTCATGCTGTCCAGCCTACTGGTGGCTGGTCTTTTATATGCAGATGTTCTCTCTGGAAGCAGCTTTGCAAGCAGAAGATCTCTCTTTGTATCTTACTCTCATTTAAATAGCATTTAGCTTTCTTTGTCTCTGATTTCCCACCTTTGGGGAATCAGGTCACGTAACCAACCCAGGTAAACATGGAAGTCAATCTACATATCAAGAGGCTGTCTGGCAAGCATTCTTCAAAACACATCTTGTTATCTCTTTGTATTTCCTGTAGGCTGGTGACGTGTGAGCCCTAATTCGAGTTGTACCGTTCTCAGTGTCAACATTACAAACATGTGGAACCTTTGACATTACATAGTGTACATGTATAGTAACATTACATACATGTGAAACCCTTGGCACCACACGTTTACCAAACATGTAGTCCCATGTTACACGTGTGTGATCCCATGTTTCTCCATGACAGCAGTCCCATGGCTGCCAGAAAATCTGGAAATATGGCCAAAGTTTGTGAATGGTGAACTAAGGTTGTTAACATGGCGTTCCCACAAGTTTGTCACACACAAATACTTACTGATGTACCTTGTAGGGTATGGTTCACAGTATTACTCCACTACAACATGGTGGAAAACACATGAACACGATAGCCCCACACAGCTGACAGAAGGTTTGGAAAACCAATGGTCTAACTTTAATAGGATACAACCACATGGAAAGGTACGGAGGTTGCACACCCCTACACACACCGGAAGGACATGCCAGACGCCAGCCTCAGCATGTTACGAGACTCTGATGTGCCTCTTCACGATGCAATCTTACCGGGGGGGGGCTGTCACGGAGAAACATGGGATCACACACATGTAACATGGGACTACATGTTTGGTAAACGTGTGGTGCCAAGGGTTTCACATGTATGTAATGTTACTATACATGTACACTATGTAATGTCAAAGGTTCCACATGTTTGTAATGTTGACACTGAGAACGGTACAACTCGAATTAGGGCTCACACGTCACCAGCCTACAGGAAATACAAAGAGATAACAAGATGTGTTTTGAAGAATGCTTGCCAGACAGCCTCTTGATATGTAGATTGACTTCCATGTTTACCTGGGTTGGTTACGTGACCTGATTCCCCAAAGGTGGGAAATCAGAGACAAAGAAAGCTAAATGCTATTTAAATGAGAGTAAGATACAAAGAGAGATCTTCTGCTTGCAAAGCTGCTTCCAGAGAGAACATCTGCATATGAAAGACCAGCCACCAGTAGGCTGGACAGCATGAACTGAGAGACAGGAATGCTCTCTAAATCAGAGCCCAGTCATTCGCCTTTTATGACTGAGAAACCAGAACTGCTGGACCTTGCTAGGTAAGATGCCTAATTTAGGAACTCAACCAGTATAAGTTAGGAATGCGTTATGTTTACCTTTTATTTCTAGACCACTCTGTATCAACTATCTTGTTTATGTAATCAATAAACTTACTTCTTACTTTATGAAGAAGTGGCGGTGTCTAATATTGGAACACAAGCGAGCTACAAGAGCCCCCAAGCTCTTGCGAACCCAGAGAGTAAAGAGTCTGTAAAGGGGAAGGATCGGGCCCTTGCGTGACAAAGGAGTTTCATTGTGGCACACTAGAATTAGCCAGAGAAAGAAACTGATTCAAGAGAACTGTGCGCAAAGGAAACTGAGTCACTTAAACCCGGTAAAGTGGGGGTGCGGACCCCCCAAACCCATGACAACAGGGCTGGAGGAGGCAGGAATGGAGGGGTCAGAAGGGTTGTAGGCTGGGAAAGAATGGAGCGCAAGGGGGCTGGATGCGAAGGGGAAGATGGATCAGCGGTGCTGGGAGAGGCAGGAACGGAAGAACCAGTGGGGATGGGATGGGCAGGAGGAGCTGGAGGCTCAGAAGGCGCATAAGGCTCAGGAGAGGCTAGGATGAACAGGGGGTGTTTGTTTGAGACTGGATAGGAACAGAGGAGTGGGAGAGCTGGAAAGGACTGAGCAGGGACAGGGAGCTGTTCCTGACTCTGGGGCTAGGCAGAAACAGGATTTGGAGGAGTAAGGGAAGGTGTTTGCTACTGGTGAGGGAATAGAGACAGAGGATTCAGATATACCAAGAGCCTTTCTTAGGCGGGGTGGGTGGGGGGTGGGAGGGGAGGAACCTCAGGCTTGGGGCCAAATGTGGCCTGTGGCAAGTTTTTTTGTGTCTCCTTACCAGTTCCTGGATCTGACCGCTGAATCCAGTCCAGTTCCTACCCCCAAGCACTGAAAGACTGAACTCAGGGTAAGGAAGCAGAGATGAGGGCACAGAAGGAAAGGGGGCAGATCCATGGCACAAATCCATGCTCTGGACCCTCTTTTTACTGAGTGCACCCCTTAATCACTCCACTCCCAACTTCTACATGGCCCTTGGAGCTTGTACTAATTTTCAGTGGCCCCACAGTCACAGTATTTTCTCAGCCTGACCTACCTCACAGACTTGTTGTGAGGATTAAGAAATGTGTTAAATTGTTCTGTGGGAAGTGCTCCGAGTGCCATGGCAGGGGGTGCTAAATACAATTAAAATTATGATTATTAAATTATAACCACCAATTGAAATCACTGACAAAACTCCCATTGGCTTTAATGGTGAAGGATTGTCCTGTGAGGTTAAAGCTACCAGTTTTCCATAGCCTAAAACTCAGACATGTCACAAATAAGAACAAGAAAATTTAAATGTAATATGGAAACCAAGGGAATAGAGAAAGTTACAAAGCAAAGAGGCATAAATATATAAGCAGAAGGGAAGGAAACCAAAGACAAGGGGAAATTTTAAAAAAAGAGAGAGAGAGGGAAAAGAGAGAGACATCAGGAAAAAGCTATGCAAGGGCCACTAAAAATCAAGAGTCATTAGGCCATGCATGTCTCTAATTTAAGAGGCAGTGAAAATCACCAGGTTGACTAAGAATTTACTGTTTTTAGTTGTTTCTATTAATTCTCCCTTAATGTGCATATTTTTACTTTCCTCCCCTTCTCCGGTTCTTTTTCTGCTTTGTTTCAACTTAAGTATATTTGTGATCAGGGACAAAAACCAGGATGTTTCCCTAAAAAAGGGCAAGTCCTGGGGAAATGGGGACTGTTGGAAACCTTCAGAGGCCTATAGTTTAGTTTGTTTGGCATGGGGTCATACAAGACATCTAGGTGGATGTGCATGCGTGTGTTGAGGGAAAAGCATGGGGGAGGAGCACAGATATAGGCAGGGGGCAGCCCATGCAGCAAGCTCACCTTTGTAAAGGGGCAAGCAGCACGTGGCATCATCACAAGCAGCTGCTTCAGCTCCAATACAGGCATGAGTCACACGGGGGAAGTGGCTCAGTTCCTGGTACAGGGTAGCAATGGGTCCCAAGTCTCCTGGCAGCAGCTGAAGGCAAGTGGAAGGGTATTTTGTGAGGTGGGGGTGGCATAAAACCCCAAAGGACCAGGGCAAGAACCTGAGCAGCCCTGCTACTGCTGAGACATGACTGTGCTCCCTGCATCCACTTCACCTCCCAGCTCTAACCACCATCCTTGCCTAACTGACCACCCCTCCTAAGTCTCCCATTCCCTTCTTCCAGCTAGTCAACCCATCGGCTACCCCACCCTGCCAGCATCTCCTGCCCTCACCAGTAGCACCCTTTCTTCCCTCCCACCTTTCCCAGATTCTCCAACCCAGAGGCCATGGGGCCTTGCAGATCTTGTCCCTAGCAGCCGAGAACACCCAGAACACGTCGCAGCCAGGCGGAGCGGAACCGTTCCCAGCAGGGCAGCAGGAAGCAAATGGAAACAGCTGGGGGGCAGCGTTTCAGCTCATGATGAAATCCGTCAGCTCCTGTCTTAAAGGAGGAATGATTGAACTGAACAGGAGGGTGCTTTCCCCTCCCTGCACTGCAGGCACTCTCCTGAGGTTTGCTGTCCTCACTGAGAGCACTTTGGTACTGGCGGCCAACTACAGACAGGACAGGGGGATGAAGATTGCTTGAAATTTATCTTTTACAATTCAAACAAGCAAACAACCGTTTTTTAATTGTACACCAAATTTTGTAATTTAGTTCTCAGGTCTCCCCCTCACCCCCCACCCCCCCAAAAAAATGTGTGTGTGGGGGGGGAACACTGGTTTTGCAATGATTATTTTAAGTGAAAGGATAAAGAATTAAAAATGGATAGGCAGATGAGAACGTTTAATTAAAATTTTCATAATTGAATTTGCATAATTCATTCTTCTTGCAAGATTGGGTTACTTGGCTGCAGAATTTGGAGAATAATTTTGCAGAATACATGGTGTATACAAATGGGGGGGCTGGGCCAAGCTAAATACTGAGTTCACATAGTATCCAGCCCTGGAATTACTGGTTTTCCTCCCTTCTGCTCACTCTGCAGAGAGGATCGCCTGACCGGACTGGCCTTGTTAAGCTGTGGGGACACATAGCCCCTTTATGAGGCTTGCTGAGGGACTGCAGCGTCACAGCCCCCCTGCCACAAGGGGACCCAGAAGTTACTCCTGACCCCGACGGTTCTCATTTGGAGGCACAACAGCAAGGGATGGAGCCCAAGAGACCTAGCTCTCACAGCATCTGTGGGGCCTAGAATGTTACCATATAGCCCACTGGCAAAACATATGTATTATTGCCTTCATCACCAGAGGCTGGTGCAGAGCAGATAACAGGCTACCACTGCCATCGGCTACTGAAGCTACTCTCTTAGTTGAAATGTCAGGGCACTGGGTGCTGCGTAAGTAGGGCTGTTGCCTTCAGTTGTTTTTTACCTGACACTTCCATTTTGGCCTATGGGAGTGCCAGGTTAAAAAACCCACCAGAGGTTGCAACCCTATGTGTAAGGCCTAGAAGGAACTGCATTTTGTGGGGCAAGATCACAGTTCTGGGGCATTCCTGTGGTGCCCCCCATGACCAAAGCCAGCCTTAGAATTTGCAGGGTTCAGGGTGAATATAAAATACAGGGCACCTAGGGGCCCCTCCCCCTTGGGGGCACTCTCCATGGAGCCCTAAAAGTGGTTGTATTGGGCCCCTATACCCTGCCCTGGTGAAAACGGGCCATTGCAGGACCCCCAGAAAGAGTGGGGCCCAGGGTGGTCACTCCAGGTCATCCTGTGGTAAGGCCAGCTCTCTGTTACATTCCTGGCCACATGACATGACATCTGCACCCTCAACAACTCTCATGCCTAGAGTCCCAGCTAGGTTTTCCTTTATTCCCCAAACTCTTCTCTCAGATTCCAGCAATTGTGTATAGGTTAATAAGATCAAGAATGAGGTCCTCCCCTGTCACTGAATTGTAATATTTTATTCTGTCTAGCCATTTTACCTTCAGCCCCACCCACGCCTGCTCTGGCACCCCCATCCTGCTTTCCCTCACTCCCAACATGTCTCATCAGCATCTTCTCCTCGGGCTCTTGCTTCTCACAACACGTCTGCTCTAGGTGCCACCACCCTTGATCCCTGTATCCTGTTCCCATTCACCAACAGACTAATTGAATGTACCATCTACAACTGCTGTTGTGAGCTCAGAACGCCTCTCCTCTACCCCCACTCTCAACCTCTGCACTCCACTTGGTCTGTTCATCATATGACTTGCTGGACAAATCCCAACATTTCCCCTCCATCCCAAGCCCGTGAACCCAGTGCTTAATTTGTAATAAATGAATTGCCAGGGCCTAGAAGTGCCCTGTCCTACAAGTCACACACACCTGCCTCAGAGCTTGTCAGAGCAGCAGGGAAATGAATGAATTCTATTCTCCAGCTAGTAACCCAACCACTGGACCACCCTGCCTCTCTACAGCTGGATATCATAATAATCAGGATATAGTACCCATAACCAAGTGGTACTCGGAGTGCTTTATGACATACATTAAAATACACCAAAAGCCTTAAAAACATTTAAGATCCAACTAAAACAGTTTGAAGGGGAAGGAAAACATAAATTTAGGGGAAACCACCAGAGGATTCTTTAAAAGCAGCTAGAGAATAAAAAAGTCTTCAGGAAATGGGAGAGCACTGGTACTCTCCTACCAGTGGGAGGGAAAGTGTTGCATTTTAAGAAGGGATGTGCAGGGGAGGCAGCTGGGAAGTGAGAACTTTGGCTGCTTGCCCATGGGCTGGTTTTCACACGAGATTCTATCCCACGTGAAAAAATAGCAACAATGGATATTTTCAGACATTACGCCATCCTGATTCACCACAGTGGATCCCCAGTGGGGGTGAACTGAACAACCACCCCCCGTGGTCAAAAAAAGCCCTGAACAGACATGACGGGACCAGGACCATGACAGGGAATTGGGCCGACAGATCACAGCCTGGGGCAGCGCAACAGACGTTACGCTGATCATGGCCCGGGCCGTGGTCAAAGCACCCGGAAGGCGCCAGGGCGTCTCGTCCCAGCTGCTGCTGTGTGCCCTTTAAATCTCCCTCCCTGACCTGTGTTGTTGTTCGTTGCCTGGCAGCAACGCTGCGTGCTTTGTCCCCGGCTGGGAATCATTTCCTTTGATTCCGGCCGGTGATTGCCGTCCAGACGTTACTTTTTGTTGTTTCCCGGTGGGAATCTCTTTGACCACGCTTTCGGAGATTGTCCCGCGGGGAGGTCCGGAAGCGTGGTTGAGATTGACCCCATGTTGGTATTGACCGTGGTGAACATCTGGCGGCCGCCAAACAGACGTTCACGGCGCTTTGGCCCCGCCGCAGGATTAACCGTGGTTCACTGTGGTTGACTGTGATCTCGTAACGTCTGAAAATACCCATTGTAAGATTCCTGCTGGGCTGTATGCACACATTATTTTCTTTCCATTCCCACCCCCGCTCCCCGCAAAGTCATGTGACCTTAAGGAATCCATTAGGGGATCCATTAGAGGATCCATGCACACGTCATTTTCATGCAAGTTAAATTTACATTTCATCCCATGCACACATTCCAATCTCCCGTAATATAGAACTCACCCCATGCACACATTCCAATCTCCTGTAATATAGAACTCACCCCATGCACACATTCAATTCTTACTTAATACAGAACTCCATAAGTATCAGAGCTGGCTTTCTCTGTCCTGACATTCATGATGAAACGCATGTTAATTTCCCTGCTGAATAAGAAAAGGGGCATGCACAAGTCCTGAAATCTCATGTAAGATACAACGTAATGTGAAATGTGGGCATGCAGCCATTGTTTCTCTTATCTTGGAGAGGAGGGTTGTTCCCAAGAATGCTTGGTCTGGGTAGGACTAGCCAAGTGAATTTTTACAGTGCTGCTCTTTAATCAGGGGTACATATCCAGTGGGTAACCACCCCCTGTTTTGCTTTAAAGACTGTGTTACAGACAAATGAGCAAAAGCAGAGTTAAAGTGAATTAAGAAGTTACTGCTTCAGCCTGCTGGTGTGAACAAACAGTAAGAGACTAGAGCATCAAGTGCTTTTTAACTGAGGCTAGCTGAACTGAGGCTGCACAATCCTCCATCCATTAAAGTCAATGGGAGCTGAACTCACTTGCCCTGGGTTTAGTCAATTAGCCTCTCTACACCAGGATTTTAACTCTAGTGAGCTGACTTGAGTAAGCCACATTTTCCCATCAATGTAGATAAGAGCTGAATGCACATCAACATCATGCCTTCAAATCCTAATATACACGTCTAATATTCTGCTGGCACAAGTGTGGGGGTGGGCGGGTCTGAGGCTAAGCACTGAATTGCACACTGACCTTGGGCATGCAAGCTGGGGGAGGAGCCCATGATGTATGAAGGCAGATTGTAGAAAATGTGTGGATGTTAAAAGTCTTTTGCATTTGGGAGGATAGGGAAGAGTTTTGTGCAGCAACTCTGAGGAGGGGGACAAATTAGTGTGAGATGGAAATGGCATGAATGGTGAGGGGTGTTTGAGGGGGGAAAGGGGGAAAGGCTGTGAGCTGACCACACCATACTTAGGGACAAAGTGAGGCAGGAAGGGCTCTTTGCATGCACATGACTCCTAAGAAAGGAGATTGAAAGACAATGGTCCTTTTCACACAGACACTTGAACAGTGATAAAGTGGGTGTTACATTTTATTATACACTTGCAGGGCTGCAAGTGTGCTCTATGGGTGCCCTGCAACATGCATAATAAAATGTAACACACATTTTATCACTGTTAGTGTGTCTGTGTGAAAAGGGCCAATGAGGCAGGAGGCGCTCTTTGCATGCAGCCTCAGGGGGAGGGATGAGGGACGGACAAAGAGAAGAAGCGTTCTTTGCCTACGGCCTCTAAGAGCAGGAAGGCATCTTTGCACACGGTTCAACGGAAGCCAATGAAGCAGCACAAGAGGGGGGAAAAGGCGAGAAAACTCACCTGTAGCAGAAGGGGGCAGGGCTACTGAACTGCTGTGTACTGAGAAGCATGATACCTCCCCACCCCCCAATATTGGCTCAACTTTCCCTCTCACTGCTCCTGTTTCCCCCTCCCCCCAGCCACTTTCCCCAGGTTTGCCCCTCTCTCAGTGACAACAAATGAAACAATAGCCACCCACAAATGGGTGGCTATTGGTCTGTTTATTAGGTGGATACGGAGTGGAAACGTGTTCCTGGTATATGTCCCCGTCACAGCATCCTCCTCAAAATCATGGAGCATGCATTGCGTGTTAAGGTAGGAACAAGCATTGGCCCCTGGACCAACACGTATTCCTGCTGTCTAATAGGGGATCTCTGTAGGGGAGTGTAGCGATGCGCTCCCCTGCAGCAATCCCCCTGCCCTAGTGCTGGTCAGTTTCAAGTGCTTCCTGGCTTGAAACTGACTAGTGCAGACAGGGCAATCTTTGCTGGGGAGAGCAGTGCTGTGCTGGCAAGGAATTTCCAATGCCAATTTCATTTAATTCCCCATACTTTTTTAGTTAAATATTAATTTATTTTATTTTATTAAAAAAAATTTTTTACCTCGCCCATCCTGCCACAGGCAGCTTTGAAGAATAAAAGAAAAAGCAAATATGGTGACACTAGCATGAGACGATGATGTTGCTTGATTTCTGCAGGATGTTAGGATGCTATGATGCTTTGCAGAAAAAATCTGTAGGTTTGCCAGTATAATTTTATCTTTTACTATATTATATTATTACATCTGTTTGACTCACATATCTTCAGTATTGTTGCACTTTTGATATTGCCTTCTCGTGGCCCATTTATTTGTTTCATCTGTTTTTTTATCTTGTCATAGGAACAGATTTGTAAGCTCGTTGGGGCAGAGACTGTCCTTTTTGTTTTATGTATGTAGAATGCCTAGAACAAAGTGTCCAAAGTGTCTAGAAAGAAGGGAGGGAGGGGAGGGAGGGGGGGATGTGGTAAATGAATAAGAACCAAAGAACGAATGTAAAAGAGAGAACTACAATGTAATAACTGAACTTTGCAGGGGGGTGGGGGGGTGGAAATGGAAAATCTTTAATAAAATTTAAAAAAAAAAAAAAAAGAACGAAGTGTCTAGGGCTCAAATGTGGGCCTCTATTAATACCATTATAAAAACTTTTTAAAAGTAGCATAAATGTCAAAATTATCAGAAAAGACACTTGCTTTACCTAGGATTTTAATTTTTTTGAATCATCACGCCAGTTTGGGTCAATACTGATCTTTTTTTCTATTCCACATAGGTCATGGACAGTGTGTATATGGACAGCCATGTTTTTCTGTCATCTGTACTATTTGTTTCTTTAGTTTACATGAGGTCCAGATAAACTTACAAATGACAAAACTGTCACTGAATTTCTGTGAGAGCAGATGGGGCATCTTGAACTGTAGAGTTTTATAATCTGACGTTGGTTAAACTTGTGAATGTGTGGGATGAGGCTGTTTATCATGTGACATCTTGAAATTAAAAAGGTGCCTGTTTTCACCTACTGTTATAATGTAGCATAGGGGCTTGCCAATTTTAAAGAAATAAAATATTCTGGTAACCATGAATACATTTAATTTATTGTTTTTCTTCCCTTCACTGTACTTTAAACAGCTAAGGACGATTGTCTTAACAGTACTTTCAAAATATTAATTAACATTTCAAAATATGCTTATCAACTGCAGCTATTTTATTTATATTTCTCATAATTATATTTATTTGACAAAATTTAGGTCTAAACTAATAAGATCCAGTAAGGTTAACAGGATCTTTTAAGGTTTACTGATAGCAATACATTTCGGCCGTTTTTGTATGGCATCACCAGGTGGGGGGTGAGCGGGTGCATCGGTGCGTGCACAGTGGCTGGGCGGGGCATGCACATGGCCGCACACGCATTCCCACGCACCCGCCACTCATCCTGACACACAGAGCAACCTCCATTTTCCCTGCTTGCTCCGAGCGTGTGGATGAGTGGGGGGTGAGTGGGGGTCCATGTTAGGTGGGAGCGCACCCCCCCCACTCACCATGCGCGCGTCACATCCTTCACACAGATCGTGCCCACTCATGAACATGCAGATTTCTGCGTGTTCATGAGTGGGAAAGGCCCGTGTAAAAAGGGCCATACATTAAAATGTGAATACTCAAGCAGATGGAATACTTTGTTATTAGGTCCAAATTTACAGTAGCATTTTTATAAAGAAGGCCTATTCTCCAAGAGAACACCACTAGTTCATCTGGTCAAGTATCCTATGCCTGATAGGTGTCGCTACCCGATACTTTGGAAGAAGGCTAAAGAAACCACAGATTGGACAAATATGGAATTGGCTGCCCTAGAGGAAGATTCCTCTGATATTTACTGCAGTCTATTTTAATCTTGGCTAATCAAAATAATTTTGCATTATCCTAAAATTATGCTAACCCTGCCCTTTCAAAATAATTGCTAAATGAATACACATACTAATTAGACACATTGGTTGTCTTCAGATAGACATGGGACTGGCCACTCTGGAGCTGCTCCGAGCATGCACCCCCACGTCCGCCTAAGTCCAGCCCTGCCACGGCTCACAGGCCACCCATACGGCGCCACATTTCAATTAATCTATTAAAATGTGACTATGGGTGATTTCAGACGTTACGGGTGTCCGATTCACCACAGTGGATTCCCAGCGGTGGTGAGCCGGCTAACCACCCCCCATGGACAAGAAAGGCCTCAAACAGACGTGACGGGAGCGGGACCATGGTAGGGAATCGGAACGGCAGACCACGGCCCGGGGCAGAACAACAGACATTACGCTGATCCCGGGCCATGGTCAAAACACCCAGAAGGCACCGGGGTGGCCCGTCCCGGCTGCTGCTGCTGCTGCTGTCCCCCCTCCGCCTCCATGTTCAGCATGACCACCGCCTCCTCCGCCTGCACCTCCACCACCTCCTCCTCCCTTGCTTGCTCGCCCTCCGCTCTCCTCTCCCTTCTGCCTCGCTCCATCCCGCCACATCCCCCTGCTGCCAGGTGCCCTTTAAATCTCCCCTCCCCGGCCCGTGTTGTTGCTCATTGCCTGGCAGGGATGCTGCGTGCTTTGTCCCCGGCTGGGAATCGTTCTGCTTGATTCCGGCTGGTGGTTGCCGTTCAGACGTTACTTTTCTTTGTTTCCCGGTGGGAATCGCTTTGATCATGCTTTCGGAGATGGTCTGGGACAGACCTCTGGAAGCGTGGTTACTTTTGACCCCTGCTGGGGATTGACTGTGGTGAACATCTGGCGCCTGCGAAACAGACGTTCAGGGCGCTTTGGCCCCGCCGCGGGTTTGAGTGTGGTTCACTGTGGTGATTGTGATCTTGTAAAGTCTGAAAATACCCTATATTGTCATAGAATGCCAGAACTGGAAGGGACATTGAGGGTCATCTAGTCCGACCCCCTGCTTGGATATTATGTCCTTGACAGATGTCTGTTCAGCCTTATTTTGAAAACCATGCCTCCTCCCTCACACCATAGAGTTGTGGGCAGATTGCCCAATACTCTAGGCTGCTGCCCACAACTCTGTGGTGTTGCCCAGGGCAACCCCCGGTCGAGAGTGGAGCTAAAGCAGACGGATGGAACTCCGTCTCAGGCCAGTGCCCTGTGTTTGGCTGGCCCATTACACTGGTGATGCTCCTGGATGTTCTGGAGCATCGCAACTGGGGCTGGTCCAGAACAGGTAGCTTCTGCTTCGCTTCTGCTATGCCTTCCCTTTAGATGAACGGGTCACCAGGGGTGAGGTGGAGCAGAACCAGGGCTGCAGTCCATCTGTTTGCACCCATTGTGCTCTCACCTACTGACATATTACTCTATTGAAATGTGACTATGGGTGATTTCAGACGTAACGGGGCCCATTGGCCCCGTACTGAAATCACCCT
>QEPC01007158.1:7564819-7617061 GCA_003113815.1 Sphenodon punctatus
CAGACACCAAGAATGCAAGTATCTTTCTCATCCACAAGATTTATGTCCTGACACAGAACCTGAGCCCTTTGCCTAACGATGGGTGAAAACAGACATAACGCCAACTCCACTTTCACACCACTTTAACAAGGGGTTGGTTCGTAAGTCTATGATTAAAGAAGAAAAAAAATCTCTTATCTATACACATATTAAAAATCCATTCCACACTTCAGGATATTAACAGTGTATTTCATTTAAAAATGTCTACAGTTACACCGCCTGATTACCAACCTTCAGGTTTTAAAGAGGGTGACTGTCACCCTTTTTACATGGGCCGCAAGACAGAGGGGTCGGTGTGTGCCATGGTCCGTATGCGGTGGGTGGGAGAGGGTGTAGACGGGTGCACACCCATCTCCACAGATCAACACGCATGAAGCAACTGCCATTTTTGCCAGTTGCTGCATGCGTGGGGGATGGGTGGAAGTGGGTGTGTATGCGTGTGCACACCCCACCCACTTGTGGCACAGTTTACATGAGACTTACCCACACATGAACACCCAGACGTGGGATGTTCCGGAGAGGGCTGCTCAAGAGTAGGCTCAGCTTGCACCGCTTCCACATCCGGCAGCCTGCCTTCAGATGGACCGGCCAGCCCCGGGGTGTGTGAGGCAGCTGGTGCTACCGCCCCCGGAGCTGAAGTCTGTTTGTTACACCCAATGTACCTAAACGTAGGTGAGGTTCCAACCCCTTTTCATATGTTAAAAGTTAAGTAGATAACAGAGAGAACAAATGGAGAATACTGATAAAACAATAGTAAAGCAGGGTGAGCCAAAGGCACTTAGGCAAGATGAAGATGACCCCTAAGGGCAGGACCAGAAAATGAATGTAAGAACTCAGAAATAGTGCTATACGATATTTCTAGAGAAGGGTCTAGATATTTCTAGAGAAGGGTCACTAACTATATTGTCCATTATTAAAAGGCCTTAATACAACATTCAGCTTTGCCAACTATGGTTTTATTTTTGTTTTGTCATAGGAGGATTTTGTCACAGACAAAATGGAAGATCAGAAAAATGCAAAACAGTCTCTGTTGGAGGTAGGAAACAAATATATTTTAGGACAGCTCAGCTCCACACGCCTCCTTGTTCCTAAGTTTCTTAAGCCAGAAATAGACCATGTAACATATGTTTGTGGAGTTAAGACCAAACATTCTAAAAGGTATTATATAAAAAAATAAAATAATTAGCATAGCTGTGGGATTTTTTTCATGGTGGACCTGATTTTTATTTGTGCTAAGAACTTTTAAAAACTCGAGCAGTGTAAATTGGCCTTGGTATAAATATGGATTAGCCCAGTGAGTTAGAGATATTAGACCAGTGGTGAGGAACCTTTTCCTCTCCCAGGGGCTACTTAGTAGAAGCTCCAAAGGCCACATAGAAACTAGGGGCAGGGGTGTGCTCAGGAAGAGGAGGATCCTCATCATGGATCTGTCTCTTATTCTAGTGTGCATGTCCTCATCTCTCTGCTCCCTTACTCTGAGCTCAGTTTTTTCAATGCTTGGGGTAGAAATTGGATCCAGGGCTTAGATCCATGAAGGGGCCACAAAAAAACTAAGTCACGGGCTGCATTTGGCCCCTGGAACCCTGCAAAAGACGTAAGAACAAAAGAAGTGTCTCAGTGGGTTAGACCAGCATCCTATCTCGAACATTGGCCAGGTTGCTTAGGAGCCTCAGAGAAATCAAATGTACAACAGTTCATAAAGGAATAATCTATTCCCTGTCACTGACAGCTAGAGGTCTCATCTCCTGACCAATTTGGTTAATAAGAAATTATCCAATCCTGTTTTGAACTAATTTATTCTATTGGCCTTCACAGCATCATTTGGCAATGAGTAATGCAGGCTTATTGTACACTGAGGCTGCATTCCCATCTGCGGTGGCGGCAGAGGGAGGGATGAGGGAAGACGCAGCAGTGCAGAGAAGCCAACTGACAGGAAGAGCTGGTGTGAACAGGGACGTGGCGTGGCTTCTTTCACACATGTCAAGGCAGGATTTTGCGCCCTGACATGCGCGAGAGAAGCCACGGCACATCCCTGTTCACATTGGCTCTTTTCCTGTCAGCTGGCTCCTCTGTGCTGCCACGCCTTCCCTCACCCCTCCCGCTGCCACAACCATCACCACAGATGGGAATGCAGCCTGAGTGAAAAACTACTCCCTTTTGTTTTTAAATCTGCTGCCAGTTAATTCCATAGCATCCCTTACTTCCAGTATTTTGAGAAGAGAAAAATAACAGCTTCCTATTACTTGTTCTACACTACTCAGTGATTTTGTAAACATCTATCCTAGCTGCCCGCCCCCCCAGTTGTCTCTTCCCTAAGCTGAAGATCCCTAACCTATTGTGCCTCTCCTCATACAAAGCCATTCCATACTGTGACCATGTTGTCCTTCTCTGCTCATACAGAAGCCATTCCATAACGTGTTGTCCTTCTCTGCACCTTTTCCAGTTCTACAATGTCCTTTTTTGAGGTGGGGAGACCAGAACTGACATAATGTACAAGGTGTGGGTGCACCATGGATTTATACAGTGCCATTATGGCCCTTTTCACACAGACACGCTAACACTGATAAAATGAGTGTTTCATTTTATTATACGTGTTGCAGGGATGCAGGTGTGCTCAATGGGTGCCCTGTAACATGTATAATAAAATGTAACACCCATTTTTTCAGTGTTAGAGTGTCTGTGGCCATTTTTACACGGACGTCACCCACCCACAAACAAACACCCATCGGATGGGTGTGAGAGTGCCCATGTAAACATCCACGAGTGGGTGGGTGCGCGTGCACGACCCACCCATCAACACCCATGGAGCAGGCAGGAAGGAGCTGGCATGTTCTGTGGGTGGACGTGGGTGGAGATGGTTGTTCAACACCCAGCCGTCCGTGTAAAAACCAAAACACCCACAACCACGCGAATGGATCCGCCGAGACCACAAAGACATGGCTAGAGAGGCCACACAGGTGCCCCCAAGCAGACAGGCCCACCTGGGGAGACGCCAGCCACCCGGCCAGGAGCCCTTAAAGGAGAACCGAAACATGACAGCGGTGTGACGGCTCCCAAAATGTCCAGAAGGAAAGCGACCGACAAGACAAAGGGAGCCAGCGTCGCGACTCACATGGGATGGACCAGGGTAAGCACAGCAGAGGTGGGAAGGACAGCTAAACACAGCACACCTGTCCCGTCACAGGGCTGAGGGCATACCGTTGCGCCCGTGCCGCCCACATCCCCCGAGACCACCACAGCCACGGGGCACAGGGAAGGGAGCGCTACCGACAGAGAGGTAAGCGCGAGGGTACCCCAAGAACCCAGGAAGAGGGGGTCCCGCACGTCAATAGCAGAAATCAACCCGAGGGAAAACAGGGCGGGCAGCTGTCAGCTAACGGTTCCCACCCCTACCCCTAGGAGAGCACCCATACACAGGAGCAACGCACCACCGGGGAGACAGCTGAGGAGGGCCTCCGGGACAGTCAGGTAATCCGCCCATGCCCCCCAGGGGGAGTGGGGAGGGGTCCCCCCCCAAGGGAGCACAGGTGGGCTGCAGGGCATATGCTAACCCCTCTGCAATACCCCCAACAGGAGACGACCAACTCCGCTGTCACCACAGCTACTGGGCGGGCGCCAAGCTGGAAGGCCCCCCCCCCACGCAGTACCCAAAATGGGGAGCCCTGGTCGAGGCAGGAGACCAGGGACTTCATATGCGTGTGGGGGGGCCAAAAAGGTCCAGCATGACCTGGTGCGCAGCTACAAGACCAGACAGGTCTATGAAGCCATCACCCAGGAGATGCAGTGCCAGGGGTACAATAGGGATGTCACCCAGTGCACGCAGCAGGCAAAGGACTTGAGGTCTGAATATAAGTATATCAAGGACAACAATCTCAAGTTCAGCTGTGTCATGCATACAATGGAGTTCCATGATGAGCTGGACTGGTTCCTCTGCATGGACAGGGATATAGTCGCCTCCCGCTTACACGGCACTGCCTTCGCCAGGGGCAGATGGAGGGCGCTCACAACACCCCCCTGCCTGACGCCCTGGAGCAGGGGGAGGCCACTGCCCCTGGCGAGCCCAGCCAGGATGTGGGAGGGGGCAGCCCCGTCACACAGGGGGAGGAGGCGGCCCGGGAAACCACTCACAGAAACATCACCCTCTGCATGCACCCACAACACCCACAGGGCGACAGACCGTGGGGCGGGGGGGGGCAAACATGGAGCGGACGGAGACCCGGGCCGCCTCCCTGGAAGTGGAGGAAGACGATCCAGGTAGGAACACAACCAGGCCCCGGGGGGTGAGGGTAGGAAAGGCCCCAAGGGGGGGGGGAAGGGCCCGGGGGAGGGAGAGGGCCCAGCCACAGCGACCGGATCCAAAGTTGGGCACCAGGGATCAACTGATGGATCCCCATTCCAGCTGAAGGGATCCTGGAGGTTCACGAGGAGGAGGTCACAGAGGAGGAGGTGGTCGAGGAGTAACTGGTGGCACCCTCAAGTCCCAGTCACCAGGACAATGATGGTAGGCCACAACACACAAGGGATGGGTCGTGGGTGGTGCCAGGGTGACAGGGTAGCAGGCCGCCCACAGGGGCAGCCCCTAGAGCAAACCGGCCCCCATGCATGACAGGGAAGGGCCAATGTCCATCACGGTTGGGTAACTGAGCAACACGGGTTAACATCTCCTGACGGGTATGCAGATGGGGGTCACAGGGACGGAGGAACCACGGGACATGTCCACAAGGAGGTGCTGGGACAGCACAGGCCCGGATGAATGCACCTCCATATGGGACAAGCAGAGGGGTCTGACACAGGGGACAGGAATACGGGGACCCCCAAACACCATAGGGACAGGGAGGGGGGGTCGGGTGTGGCAAAATGCCAGTAGGGGGTGATATACAGCTGAGCCACACACCTCACTCCAAATCTCTGACTAGGGGTTCCCACAGCTGGCAAACCCCCCAAAACACTTGATATTCCACTGCCACCACCTGAGTGTTTCCCAGCAGGCATTCACACCACTCAGGAAACGTGAAACCTCAAAAGGCATAGGCCTTACAGCTTCCCAAAAGCACTCCCCTTTCCTGGCACTCTGTTCCTGGGATTTCCTCCTCTGTGCTGGAGGCAGATCCCCAGAGCTACCCACCGGAGGCTTCCCTTGGTTCCAAAGCTGTTGGCTTCTAGCACAATAGGTAGTTTCCCCCCTCTTTAGTAGCTTGCCCTAGGGAGACGTATAATGGCCAGTAATGCACGCACACACCCAGTAGGGTGAAAAGAAATCTTAGACTTTACTAGTACATATAAAAAGGAATAAAGCAAAGTTTACACCGCGAACCAGAGGTGATAATCCTTGAACAATGAGAGTCAGACCTGTGGACATAGTAGTCCGTTTGGAAAGCATCTTCCTACAACTGTAGCTGAGGTAGCAAGCAAGGTACTCACACTGGTTATGATCGGGTCTCCATAGGTGATGGTTTTCCTATGGGGTCCAAGTTCTTCTTCTGGCAAAGCCAGAGTTACTGTTAGGCCCTGTAGTCCATGGGTGCCTCCAGGCAGGGAGGTCACAAGCCTAGCAGCATCTGCTAGGAATCTCAGAGAGTGAGTCCAGAGAGAGAGAGAGACAAAATGGAGAGGGTTTGAGGTTTTTAAAGCCCCCTTCCCCTTCCCTGTGATTTGTCCAGGTAAGTCACCTGGCCCCAGGTACAAATTCCACTTGACCAGTCCACGCCAATCAGAGTCCTGTTTCCTGCTGGCTGTAGGAGATCCCAGAGGAATTCCTGGAATGTGGGGTCCTGAACATGTGTTCATTTAGAGGCCTAGTTAAAGGTTATAGCCTGCCTCGTAATTTCAGGCAGGCATCTGTGCCAGTGCCAGTAGAATTTTGCCACAGCGGGCACCCCCCTGGCAACAGGAATGGAGCGCTATGGGCACAGGGTACAGACATGGCAAGCAACACACCCCAAGTGGTTCACATGTCTCTCACAGATGAGCGCCCCAGTCCTGCAAGGGAAGCTGCTGCCAGCAGCACCAAGAGAAATTGGGAGATGCAGGCCCAGAACCAGCAGAGGAGAGAGGACCTGGGGAGGGAACTTCTTTAGGAAACCAGAAGGTCAGCCGAGGTACACTCAGAGGAGCTTGCCCTCACCAGGGAGGTGCAACGAGGGGAGGGGGATAGGGACTGTGACATATTGGCAGCTACGCTAAACTGGCCCGCACCGAACACCTGTGGAACAGGTGCCACACTGCCACCATCCATTGCGAGATGCGGTTTGACAGAGCCAAGAGGGCAAGGGGCCGCATCGCGCTAGGGGGGACCGCCGCACGGGCCCTTGACCTCATAGGGGAGGCAGTGGGGCTCCTGTGGAGAGAATCCTGGCACGACACGCCCCCTCCAGACCTGGATGGAGGGATGGCAGGTAACTACCACCAGGGTGCCCTCCCACAGGTGCAGGTCCCACCCACCCCCCGCACTTTGGTCAACCCTGGTTTCCCCAGCAGCACCCCTTCCCTGGCCTGGTGGACAGGGTTCCTCTCCCTCACATAGCCCCACAACAGTCCGTGGGGCTGCCCTTTTGGTCTGCACCCCTCCCGGTTCCTCCACAGCTGCCTCCGAGACCCCTCATCCGGGAACCACGGCCACCCCCGATCAACCCGGAACCTCCAGATGACCAACCGCCCATGCCGGCCACCCCACCAGCTTCAGTAAGCCGGAACACATATCAGTCTGCTAAGGGGTGGTGGTGGAGGGGAACACAGCGCCAGCTGCAGAGGGATGGGCAGTGGGGATGCTGCACGGGGATGCACGCCAACAGCAGAGGGCAACGGAAAGGGCTGTGGTGCAGGGGTAACAGGCCTGAGAGTATTGTAACCCTCACCTCATGTTCCAACATCACAGGGTCCAATACTGCTGCCCAGAACTGAGTGACCAGTGGCCAACGGAGAGCCCAGGCCGTCAGGCCGCCGGTCAAAGAGGACGGCGGCTGCAAGGGCCCACAGGGGAGCGAGTCCCGGTGGTGCACTGAAGCGGGCACAGAGATGGCCCCACAAACAGTGACACCCCCCCGTACATAACCCCAAATAAACATGTGTTGTACCTTACCACTCTGTATTGTGGGGGCCCTATGGGTGGGGAGGGGTTGCTCCACCTGCATACAGGGGCATGGCATGCACAGTACAGGTGCGGGAACCATACGGCTATGGCCTGTAAGGAACCACGTGGGCAACAGCATAGCACCCATGGCTGGGTACAGGTCTGCACATGGACAGCGGTATAGCACCGCCCATGCTAACAGACAGCTGGTGCCGGGTCGGGGCCTGGAACGGCTCACTCACCATAGCAACATACCTGTGGTGAGCCTGTGGCGTGGGCCACGGGCTGCACAGGACCGGGGAACCCTTCTACCCAAACAACAGCACAGATGCAGACTGATGAACGTACATATCAGTATTTATTAGGACCAGTTACACAGTCCGTTGAAGGGTGTGTGTGTGTGCTGTCAGCGGCATGAGTCAGTTGCCAGCCATCTGGGCAACTATACACCTACACAGAGCGTCCCGATTCTCCTCAGACATGCGCCAGAACACCCCACTCTGGACATGTTGGTACAGGGGCACGGGACCCTCTAGCTGCTCCGGTGGGGGGTAGTCAAGGGCAGCTCCCCCGGTCTCGCAGATATTGTGCAGGATGCAGGCCGCTAAGACAAGGATGGGGATATGCTCGAGATCGAACTGGCTCCTGTTCCTGAGTAGGTGCCAACGCCCCTTGAGCAGGCCAAATGACCGCTCCACCATGCTCCGAGCCGATGAGAGGCATTCATTGAAGAGTCTGTGCGGGCCACAGGATAGGCCTGCATGAGCCACGGGCTCAACAGGTAGGCAGGGTCCCCAATCACCACAGGAGCCATGGAGGCACCCTCAATAACCCAGTACAGGTTGGGGGCTATCTCCCCGTCAAACATGCGTGCATAGAAGGGGGATGCCTGCAGTATGCGTGCATCATGGCTCCTCCCTGACTGACCGGTGTATACGTCCATAAACAAGCACCTGTGATCCACAAGGGCCTGGAGATTGATAGAAAATGCCTGCTTCCGGTTCAGATAGTCTGTCTTGGCGTGCGGGGCCCGGATTATAGGGATGTGGGTGCTGTCGATTGCCCCTATGCAATGGGGGAAGCCTAGGTCTTCAAAGCTGTGGATCACGACCTCTGGATCCCAGAGCTGGATGACCCGCTCGAGCAGCAGTTCCACTAGCAGGTCACACACATCATGGAACGCCCTGTTAACGGTTGTGGTCCCCACCCCGAACTGCTCCTCAACACTCCAACAAGAATCGGGGGTGGCCAGCCTCCACATGGCCATGGCTAAGCGCATCCCTGGCGGCAGCGGATTCTGCATATTGGTTGCCCCCCCTTCGGAAATGTGGATTCAGGAGCTCTCTGAGCTGGGTCAGCAGGGAGCGGTTCATGCGGAAGTGGTCCATCCATTCCTTGTCCGTCCAGGTGGCCAGCATGTTCTCCCAAATATGAGAGGTATAAAGAAGCAGTATAATGAAGCAAACAACAACAAAGTACTGCTTCATAAATAAACTTTCTATGCGTAATAGATCTCAATAGGCTTAAATACGTAGGAAATATCTATTAATTAGTAAATAGTAATACAGGAGATGGAAACAAACATCCAAAGACTAAGGAAGGAAAAAAGTCCAAGGAAAATTCCACTGTAGAGCCCGTTTTGCTATCGATATAGCTTCTTCTGGGGTCTTCATAATATAACTTCCATATTCATTAAGAAAATGATCACAACCATAGCTCAATCTAAAAAGATAGTACATAGGATTTTCAAAAGTGTTCAAACATATATGCTTAACAGTAGAAACATAGTAATGATGAGTAGACTACTATATGACATTGTATAATGTAAAGATAATAACCCTTCTATAAAAATGCAGAGCAGCTAAAAAGCATGATCCATCAGGGCATATATCCATATCACAGACTCTCAAAATGAGCAATTTCTTCCTTAACTGGGAAATAATCTGTTAGGGCATATATCTTTATTTAACTAAATTGAAAAGGATATCACCTTTTCTTTAAATCCTTCTACACTAACAAGGGTTTAACAAATACCAGGTCTCAACTAACCTTTCGCAGGCTATGGCTTGTCTGCTAATGCAAGAGTCTGCCCCAGGGTATTTAAGGTTACTGCGGGAACTATTCCTTGTGGCTCTATTCCTTCTTTGCTAAATAGAGAACTAGCAATGAGTATTCAAAATATGAAAGGACGGCATCTCCTCTCAAAAACATCTAGAGTAAACTAACCTTACTCCTCCAAAGAGTTTTATTGACTGCGAATAGAGTCTTGCCCTGCATAAATTAACTGTGGAACACACTTGTTCCTACCAGCAGACGCTCTGTATATAAACCGTAGGGGCTCCGGAAGATCTATCAATTATATGGGAAAGACCCCATCACGTGATTTTAAACGGCCAATGCGCCTTGCCCGGCGTGAGTGATAATGCTTTCCAGCTGCCTACAACACTAGTCTATATATGTTTGAACACTTTTGAAAATCCTATGTACTATCTTTCTAGATTGAGCTAAGGTTGTGGTCATTTTCTTAATGAATATGGAAGTTATATTATTATATTATATTATAATTTTCCTTGGACTTTTTTCCTTCCTTATTCTTTGGATGTTTGTTTCCACCTCCTGTATTACTATTTACTAATTAATAGAGATTTCCTACATATTTAAGCCTAATGAGATTTATTACGCATAGAAAGTTTATTTCTGAAGCAGTACTTCTTTGTTGTTGTCAGCATGTTCTCCCACCATTCATTGGTGTGTGCCCACATCCAATTCAACCTCCGCATTGGGACAGTGGCACGATGGCCATATAGGTTGAGCGGCCACCGGGAAAGGACAAGGTGCATGTCCTGGGACACAGCTCTACCGAACAGGGAATGTCGGTGGGCAGCTACCCTCCGTGCCCACTGCAGTGATGCTGCTCGGCGCATGTTGGCTGCACTCCTGCGCCGTTCGCCATGGTTGTGGCACTGGTGCCTGGCAGGGACTGGTTATCCCGCTCCCCCACTTCCCAGTGTGTGTCCCACAGCTCTACCATATCCTTTGGGGGTGACCCTTGTTTCCCTGGCCTGGGGTGTTTGTGGCCACTCGGCTGCCTGTCTTGGTTTCCTTCTGTCCCCCTCCGGACCGGTCTCATTCCCACCATTTCCATCTGGTCCCTTGGGCCAGGGGTCCGTCCCCTTGGCTGCTGTCCTGGTGCCCTGCCCCCTCCCTGCGTTTGTGATGGGCCCCCCCATTGCCTGCACAGATCAGTTGTTGGTGTGGGGAGAGCGGCAGCGGATTTGCTGGTAGTTGGTGTGGTATGGGTCCCCCTGTCCCTCCACCATTCCCTGCCAGCTCGGCTGTGCTGTGGGTTTCCATTCCTGCCGCCATGACCGCCTCTATCCTGGTCCCGGCTTGTATTCTGGGGGCCTTCGGATGGTGTGTGCGGGTCCTCTACCGGGGGGTGGGTGTTTGTGTTCAGGTCCCCTGCTGCTGCGGGCCTCTGCCTCCATCCCATGCCCCTTCCCACCCTGCCCCCCAGCTGGGGTCCCCCCACCTCCTTGGCCATGCAGCCATTCCGTGTGGTTGTGTTAACGGTTGTGTGTGGGTGGGTTCTGGTTTGTGGGGGCGGGTCTGTGGCACCCGGCTGTCTGGCCGTCACGGGGCTGGGTGGGGGTTGCTACTGTGTGTCTCCTGTCATCCCTGCTCCCTCCTACCCCGCCTGCACAGGATCTGGCGGTTCATGGGCGGAGCTGTGTGCCATGGCTTCATTTGCCCTCACTTGGTCATGTCCCATTGCTGTGCTGGGCAGGGCGTCCCCGCCGTTCGATGTCTTGAGTGTCTGTGTAAATGTCATGGGTGTTTGCTCAGTGTTTCCCAGGGTGGGTGTTTGGCTGCTGGGTGTGTGCCAGACCCTCCCCTTCCATCCCACAACCCCCCGCGGTGCCATCCATGTAAACGTCACCCAGCTCGGCGCCGCCGGGTGTTTGCCGAGTGTGCTCGCCCACCCACCTCGCCCGCAGCGTCCATGTAAAAAGGCCTGTGTGAAAAGGGCCTTTGATATTCTCTTATTTTCCAAATGTTACCTACTGGTTCCTAGCACTCTGCTTGTCATGTACACTGTATAGTGTAATTCACATTAATGTTAATATAGCTAATTGTGTGCCCTGTTGAATAGAGATTTTTTCAGAATACTGTTTTTGCTATAAGGTAAATGTCAGCTAGTTGTCAAAGTACCAAAATTGCAAGCTGTTTTTAATTGCATGTGTTATAATTTATTTTATTTAACAAACTTTTCACATAACTAAACTTTGCATGTGAAGATGAAATAATGAAATTTTTAAAAAGCCAGAACCTCTTTCTTTTTAGTTCTCAGGTATATTATCTTTCAGCCTTTTAAATTGTTTTATCTCAGGGTTTGGAACAGTTTGTCAAACTAACATTTTAATTTTTTAAAAAGTTCTTGAGCAGTTCATTTCAGGTAGGCTAAGTGCTATGGTATGCACTAACTTTATGCATAAATATTAAGAATAAAATACACAAGACTATTAATGCGCTTAAAATAGATGTGTTTAAATGATTTGCGGACTTGCAAGTTTGAGGTTTGTGTATGCTGATTTATTTCTGAGCGGTATTCTTGTATGGAGATCATGCTTATTCTCTTTTTTTAGTTTGAGCAGCTAGTAAACAAGACATCAGAACTTGATGTGTCTGAGGGCAAGAGAAGTGGAGATTTTAAATCAACAATATTATCTTTAAAAAAATAAATAAAACACACACACACACACCAAGGCCCTCATGGACAGTTGGTAGTCTAAATTGTTTAACTTGCTTCATTTCAGGAACAATGCATTTTTATTCTGGGGCAAAATCCTCCGCCATTAAGGGCAATGGCAAAACTCCCATCAACTTTAATGGCAGAGAACTGTGTTGCCTATGTCATTATAATACATGATCTTAAAATCACTTTGGTGCTCATTTCTGAATAGCGCATTTTCAGGGGGAACAGTTAAGATTTATTTATGCATATTCTTGGAATAAACATAGCTTAAACATTCTGCCAGCAATGGAGGTTTGCCTGCTGTGGAGTCCTTGCTCACTGTGCTGTATAACCCTACTAGGAATCTTGCTTCTAGAATATTGAGCCACATGGTAATCTCAGACATGTGACTTACATGTATCTTGAAAAGTCCATTTCTGCTTATTTATGCCCAAGTAATCATGAGAGCAATTTAAAAAAAATCAATTTCATGTCTATAGAGAGTGAGTACTTGGACTTTATGTAGCTTAGCATGATTTGTTTGTGAGGGGAGACTGAACGCTCAAGCCAAGAGTGTGCTCTGCAGTCCAGGAGAATTGCTTGTAAGGGAGTTGGGGTCATGTACACATACATACATTCCTAACCCTTTTCTGGTGTGACCCCTTTGCAGTTGGGTGCTTAGCCAGTATGGAAGCCCGTTGCTGCAATGCACAGGGTATTGGCACATACACTTGTATGAACACATAGCCCATGATTACACTGCGTAGCTCTTGTTTGCTAGATGCTTTTTCTTCAGAAAGAGTTATGAGGGTGCTGCCATGCCAGAAAGAAATTGCCCTTCAGAATTTATAGTCAATGGAGTAACTCGTGTGTCATGGAAAAGGAATATCATGCCCATACTGTTGCCACTCTGAAGAGCTCTTTATTACTTTTTAACACAGGCTGGAGAAGAGCAGTAGTATAAAGATTCACAGTATGCTGCTAAATAGCTGTCTCAGGTGGTCTTCCAGAATTAATTGTTCCTTGTCTCTGTAAAAGCTGGTAAAAATCAACCTCAAGAATCTGGCAGAAAGTAGTTATCAGCCAAGGTTTCTATGGAAACTCAGAAGAGGAATCACTCTGAATCAGATAAACCTCTAAGTTTGAAAGCTGTATGCAGAAACTAAAGGACAGCTATATTTTGTGCTTTTCATAGCAAGCACTATCTCTTGGTGATTTCAGATGTGATGAGTGGCCGTTTTCACCACGGGCCATGGGGTGGTTCAGACCACGGCTGGGGGTGAAGAGGCGCGCCAACAGACGTGCGCCCCATTGCCCCCGCCCGTGGTCCGAACCACCCCACGGCCTGTGGTGAAAGTGGCCGCCTGTCACATCTAAAGCGGCACTCCCCCAGAGGGGGTGGGGCCGCGTGGGGCAGCATGCAGCCACACAGCCCTGCCCCCTGCGTTCCCCGGCGGCCCTCCCGCCACCGCAACCACAGGCAGGGGTGGAATCCATTGACCGCGGTGAACAGTAAGTAAACAGAAGTTACTTTCCATTCACCATGGGCGTGGTGGCCTTTCACCACACTTCTCAACCTCCTCGCATCTAGAGGTCCAGAAGCGTGATGAATGCAAACACGGGCCGCGTTTGACTGTGGTGCACATCTGGCGGCGAGCTAACAGACGTTTACCACAGTCAAACGTGGCCCGTGTTTGACTGTGGTTCAGGCGGGGTGCATTTCAGATTCGTATCGTCTGAAATCACCCTCTGTGTAGATCAGCAATAAAGTATTGAGTGAAGAGCAAAACAAACAGGTTATTTTATCTCCACACATGACAGAGAGGGCCTTCTCGGTGGCCGCCTCACGGCTGCGGAACTCCCTGCCAGCCCCGGATCGCCCCTCGTTCTGATGCTGTTGTAAAACACAGTTGTTCTGCCTGGCTGGGGGGGGGGGGAGGATGGGTTAGGGTGTTAGGTAGTATGGGATTTTTATTCCTCCCTTTGTTTGTTTTAAAGTTGTTTTAATGCTTTTAATATTTGATGTTGTGCGCGGCCCAGAGGTGCCTGTGGCAGGATGGGCGGGTTAGAAATGTGTGAAATAAATAGAAATAATAAATAGTTGTCCTTATTTTTGATTTTTTGTTTAGCATTTCTAATCCCAACCCCAAAGCCTGTTTTTTTAAATAGTCAGCTGGTATGAACAATGAGTGAGTTTACATTGCAACTAGCTCTGAAATATCCTATGAAAATAAAATTTAGATTTTTATTGCTACTTAGGGTTGGAAATGCATCAGTATCATTACTTTTAAAAGGCAATATCTTAGCAAGTTCTGGAAAGAGTCAAAGGGTAAAGTCTAGTCCTGTTATACTGGTATAAATTAGAGATAACTCCATAGAGTTAAATAGTATAAATGAAATTTACAAGAATAAGTAAAATTAGAATCAGATCTTATACTCGGAAAGGCTGATTACATGGCACCTACATGTTACTATGGGTGAAAACAGACATGACGCTAACCACCCTCGGTGGTCATTTATGCATGTTTTGGGGCTGCATAGGGCACCAATACAGCCCTGCAACATGTATAAATAACCACCAAGGGTGGTTAGCGTCATGTCTGTTTTCACCCTATGTTATAATATGTATTATCTGTCAAAGCTGAACCAAAACATTTAAAATTCTTTTGAAGGTATGTCACAAAGGAGCCTTGCCTCTGTGGTCATAAGAGCAATTATCATCCTCCTTTGAATATATGCATTTAAAAGTATGTGCATTTAAAGTTCTAATATATGAAAAGATTAATATCAGAACATTATAGCTAAGAAATCTTTGCACAAAGGTAGTGGCTGGCGATATACTGTGAATCACTGCAATGACCTGGACACCCTGCTCCAGAGCACCTCTTCCCTGGCAGTCTGGTCTATTGTTCTCCTGGATACTCAGTGATGGACATTTTTGCAGTGTGATTTAGCCAAACATGAGCATAGAGCATATCAGACCAGGGCTCTATATAGGCCAGTATCCCTGGCTCTTAACAGTTACCAGTACCAGCTAGGAGAGGGAAAATATAACCTCTGTCCCTAGTGAGAGTTATATTTCTCACTAGACAGTTGGGAAGGGGCAAATCTGCTCCAAAGTAAGATAGTATCTCCTGCTACCCCTCATGGGGCATCCCCGAAACCATTGCTTGTTCAGATGGAGATGGAAGCCATCTGGTTTGGACTAAGAGAAATGAACTCACCAGTTTATAAAACCAGATCCTTTGCCACAGAGCTGATGCTAGAAGAGGACCCATGATTGACTCTTCCACAGTCAAAGGGGTGGCAGGATGGGTGTCAAGAACACTTTCTCTTGTAATACAAAGAACTGTGTTTAGGACCATTCCTGCCCTTCAGAAAGCAACACCCAGGTCACCTTACAAAGCGGGGCTGCTGACCCACCCTTAGGGAGACCCTCCTCTTATCTCAGTCAAAAGGATGGTGTTCTAGATGGCCACAGCAGGCAACACACAAGTATAGGGGACAGCCCCTCAAGAGGAAGTTGATTTGCAGGAGGAACTTGTAAGTACCATAGAGAAGCAGTGAGGTGAAGAACTAGACCGTGTCTATTTTATTACTTTGTAAAGTGCCAGGTACACTGCTGGCGCTATATAAATGTTTGTTAATAATAATAATAACAACCAGGTTTTTTCCCCCTAGGGGGGAGATGGCAGCAATGTAGAAGGCAAGATAAGTAGGCTGACTTTTTGAAGGCAACAGCAGCTCAGAATTGATTGCAGGCACAAAATCAAAGCAGAATGTGAACCCCAGATAGCCTGTAGGCTGAGCAAGATAGAGACGGCTGGATGGGGAGGGGAACAGAAAGCAAGGACATTTTTGGAAAGTTTGCACTGAATGATTATCCCAGTTAGTTTAGTATTTTATTAGAAGCTATTAGCCAGACAGGATCAGGGAACATGATGGGAACTGGGGGAAAACAACAGGGAATGGATTCCCCCATTGTGACCTGTTGGGTGCTTCTCCCTAGCCATTCTGTCGGACACAGGATGCTGGGCTAGATGGACCATTGGTCTGACGCAGCATGGCATTTATGCTCTTATCCGTCTTGGTATATCAGACTTACATTTGTCTTGGTACATATCCCTCTTGGTATATTAATCAGCACATGCTCACTTCTGGGAAACACCGCTATTCTGGGGGAAGGGCCTTGGATCAACTCAGAAACAATCTTACAGAAGTTATCCTGTTTCAGGGTAACACTCGTGTAATCATCCAGGCAAACTGGAGGCAATTTTCAGTCGGCACCACTGAGATACAGGATATTTTGGGGCAGACATGAAGGAGTGGAATCTCCGAGTGGTCCTTCTATCTACTTTTTCGGTCTCTACTCTCTTCCCATTTAAAAGGGAGCTTTCAGAAGAATGCCTTTCCAGTAAACTGCTACAGCCAGAGATAAACCTGGCCCAATGCTACATCAGTCATGCAGCAACACTCAACTGATTAGGGTTTATGAGAGAAGGAACCTTTCAGAGGGAGCTAACTGCCCATCTTGCAACTACAGCTCCTGCCACAAGGTGTCTGACTTCATGTATGAGAAAGGTCATGAGCACAATGATGATTAGTGCTGGAAAAGGGCAAAGGACCCAAAGCAGCAATGAAGGACCAATACCAACACATCCAACACCTCTACATGATACAATGTGCTGGACAGAATCCCAGGGGAGGGGTGTGATGCAAGTCACTTTGCAGCAGCAAAACTGCAGCCTGTACTTTCTGACTGAAGATGCAAGGCTGACCCTGCTGATGCCACACAAAGCTAGCCTTTGGGAGGATGATCAAGTCTAAAAATCAGGCCTCCCACCTGTGTGGTGAGCCTGGCAGCATTAATGAGATGGACAGGGAAGTGCCAGAGCACAGAGTATGTGTGTTGGGGGAAGAGACCGAGAACCAGGGCAACAGGCAGAGATCTACCCCAGGACAGTACGACTGGCAAGTTCTACAGTAAGTGTTTTATGAATTTTTAAGGCCACCGCATCAGCAGGATAAACAGGGGAAGTTAGCTACATGGTCACTTAAAAGGGTGTTCACTGGGTAAGTTCTATAATCACTGCATCCAAAGAGTGCCCCTGTATTGCAGGATTCCACAGGAATCACCTAGTTGCCATGGGGAGGGCCACAACCTACTTCTCTTACTCTCTTCAAGTGCACTATTCCCAAGAGAAGCTCCCATCTTATCCAAGTCCCCAAACAATCAGGAGATGCGAAAGTCAGATTCTTGGGGGCTGTTTATTTCCATCTGTTGTTGTAGACCTTAGGGTTTACACCCTTCAGCTTTTCTCCTGAAGCACAAGCACTAGAAACCTGCCTCCCTTTAACAATGGAGGGGAATCTCCCATAACCATACAGATTCAGGAGATGGCACTTCAGAACACCTACTGAGCCCAGGAGCCAATGAGAAAATCGTAGGGCTGGTAAAAGCATATGGCCAGGTTGGGCCCCATCCTCGAGGAGACAGAGCTAGCCAAGGAGACAAATGCCTTCTGAGCCAGGGTGCCACCTCCACTGTCAATCTAGTATCACTGCCTCTCATCTGCTCTCTGCAAGTCCGAGCTGTGTAGGTGCCAACTGAGTTGGGGGCAGGGCTCCTACGCGACACCTCCGCCTGGTTGCCTATTCCCTGCATGGCTGTTTGGGGCTGCTCTCAGAGTAACGTGGATGCCAGCTGCGCACCCTGCTCACTGGGCAGTGGGCTGCACCATGGGGCAGGGACCAGCTTCCAAGTCCACAGTCAGCACTTCAGGTGCTGGATCAGCCAGAGCGCAATGTTCATGAAGCCGTCGGCCTCGGCCTCCACACCAGAGATCGCGTGGTTATTGCCTGGGAACAACAGCAGCCTGGGGACAGGGAAAGGCATTAGCCAGGGGAAAAGCCAAGAGCACAGGAGCCCCGTCCCTGCTGGCTGCCTACCCACTGGCTGACCACACAGCCATCACCCCACCCTTCTACATTCCCAAACTTTTCCTGTACTACAATCCAAGATCCACATCCAGTCCTCCCCCATCCCAGCCATGCCTGTAACATTTCCTGCCTCCCATGATCCTTTCCCAGCTACCACCCACATATTCCTGTTCTACGCTCCCCACGGCCTGCTCCAGCCCAGCTTGCCCCATCAGCTCACCTGGTGGGTATGCCCCTGGCCTTGAGGGCACGGTAGTACTCCAGGCCCTGCTTCGGGGGGACGCGTCTGTCATCTTCCCCCAGCATCAGGAGAACGGGCGTCTGAACCTGAGGGGAGAGACAGTGGCATGGAGCCTTGGAACGTGCAACCAGCCATGGGGGACTGGAGCCCCCTCGAGACTAGAACGAGCAAGGTGGCAGAGGTAGCCTACCTGGTCAATGTATTGCATGGGCGAATGGCGCAGCATCTCCACCCACTGACTGGGATCTGGGAGGGCAACAGCATCATAGGAGAATCCAGCCTCAGTCATACACCTGGAGGAGAAGCAGAGGAATATCACGGAGTGGAGGGTAGGGAGAGTAGTCAGCAGCAGCACAGCTGTGTCAATGTGGGGAATGCTCACCAGTCAGGAATGTCAGTGCAACCAATCATAGAGGCCATGTTGACGACAGGGTTCCTGGCCACACAGGCCCGGTAAGTGCCTGGGTACTGGCCAATGAGGTGGCATGCCAAAAAACCTCCATGGGAGCCACCCAGCAGGGCCACCCGCTTTGGGTCTAGGAGCTCCTCCTGTAGCATCTGCTCCACACAGAACTGCAATGGAGAGGAGAGGGGCAGTGGGTGGGGTGGGGTGTGGGGGGGAGTTCAGAGCTGCAGGGGAAAAAAAGACAGGGCCAAGGGCAAAGTAGTGGAGGAGCTGTTCTGGGTTACATCTCTCCACCCACCCACCCCCAATGCCAATCCCTGCTCAGCTGCCCAGGTAGGAAGCACCCAGTGAATCCTGTCCTCCTCCCACTGGAGCAGGGAAGCTGGAGGGCAAGCAGCCCCTACCTGCACGTCGTTGACATCCTGGCAGCCCACATTCCCTGGCAGGGAGGCCACGCTGTCTTGGCCAAAGCCCAGTGACCCCCGGTAATTTACTGGGGAGAGAGCACAGTATGAGTGGGGTCCACCCAGAATCACAAAGAGCCCAGCCCTTCCATGCTGGGTTTCAAAGGGAGGGAGAACCAAGCTGTGCCCATTTGGGCAGCCGGAATGCCAGCTGTGAGCCTGCCAGCACCATACCGGGCATATCTAGAGCTGCCCTGCCCCAGTTCCAGGGTCTGACAGCCCCTAAGTGACTGTCTTTATGCCATTGCCAGCCAATGTAGCCTACTAGGTCAAGACTAGACTTGCACACCTAGAAGACCAGGGTTCAAATCCCATTTTAGCAATGTATATTTTTATCTGTTTTAAATTATGTAAGCCGCTCTGAGCTGCCATAAGGCTGGATGGGGTAGAAATTATTAAATAAATAGATTCATTGGGTGGCCTTGAGCAAGTCACTCTCTCAGCCTCAGCTCCTTATCTGTAAAATGGGAATAGTGATGACCTACTTCATGAGGTTATTGTGAGGGTGACTTAGTTAAGCATTGTAAAGCACTCTGAACAAAAGGGCTATAGAAATTATCAATATAATGATGCCTGCACAGCACCAGCTGGGATGCCCTGCTTACAGCTGAAATGTGTACCTGTAAAACAGGTCTACTTATCGAATTTCCAGGTATTTTTGGTACCCAGACAGGTTTTCGATCTGGCACCTGAAATGCCGATATACCAACCACCAGTATACGAAATACCAATTTCGTCCTTGATTTCAGGATTTTCAAGCTAATTTTGGTATTTCGCAACCAAGCCAAGCATGCACACCCGAGACCTCACATCTTCGTGAATGTTATACCCCTTGTCCCTCCCTCTGTTCCCCTTCCTTTGTCTCCCCTCTGTGTCTCAGATTGTAAGCCCTAGGGCTAAGACCGTGTCTATTCCATTACTTTGTAAAGTGCCAGGTACATTGCTTGTGCTATATAAATGCTTGCTGCTGCTGCTGCTAATAATAATAATAATAATAATATTTTGGCATATCAGTATTTCATGTACTCAAATGCTATTTGGGTACCCGAAACAGTACCTCAAAATGTGGGTGTTCCCCACGGGTACTACATCAGGTACCTGTTTCAGCTCTAGCCGTGCCAGAAACCAGGGAGCATTTGCAGGAATGATTCCTGCTCCCCATTCCCAAAGGATTCAGGGCCTAGTCCCCGTGCCCCCCAACACCACTGTCTGGATCACACAGTGATGGGGCGGGGGAGAATACAAAACACAGCCTAACTGGGGCAACACATCACTCACCCAGGAGAACAGCAAAGCCCATCCGGCAGAGTGCTGCAGGGTACAGCATCCAGCTGGCCACGAATACTGAATGGGGTCCCCCTGCAAGGTACACAGAAAGAAGGGGTGAGCCGAGGCCTGGGGAGGGAGCAGCAATATGTTCTGAGTGGGGGAAGAGGGTACTTACCATGGGGCATCACCACCAGGGGGAGTTGTGCCTTCTCAGGCACTGGGCTGGGCTGCAGCAGGATAGCTTCAAAATCAAGGCCAGCTGCAGAGAGAGAGGAAGGGCATAAATGCGTGCACATCACAAGGCTGTGGGACAAACCCACAATGAGTATTGCAAGCCAAAGGCCAGTTGCCCTGCCTAAAAATCCCTGTTCAGAGTGGAAGCCAGGGACTGCTCCTGGTCACTGAAAGGCTTTGGCATATAGGACACCTGGGCACTCACCATACTGGGGGTTGTCCTGTTTGGGGGGAGGCTTAAAAGTATGGACAGCCCAGGCGATGCCTGAAAGTGGTCTGGCTTCTTCCAGACACACCCAGGTCACCTGGGCCTCCTCGCCTGGAGCAGGTAGGAAGGCCACCATCTGCAGAGAGAGAAATCCTGGTTACCCACTGTGCACAGTACCTGGCTGGTGGGCACCATGCTGGGCCAGAGGAACCATCCATGGGGCAGCTCCAGAATGGCAGGGTAGAGAGTCCTGAGGGGCTGGTTGAGTCAGTGTCTGGGTAGGCAGTGGAGACAGGCTGTCACTGCAGCACACTCTAAAGATGCTCACCCCAGCTCCTGTAGCCCTCGGCTCAGTGTCACAACTCTGCTGCCATCCCTCACTCCCAAGCTGCAAACTCCTACTCCTCAGCCCCGGGTTTCATGGGGATGCTTTGGCAAGTTTCCTGTCCCCAAGCCCTTGTTACTGAACCAAGCTCGGGGTGAAAGTCCAGGGGACACAAGCCCTGTACCCAAATACTAGTTGTGTGACACTTACCAGTGTAGGGGGGCAGTTGGGAGCAGAGAATCTGGTCACCAAGAGATCCCGATCAATAGTCAGCAGTGTCCAGCTCCCCGTGGGGGCCCCTGAAGAGAGGGACAGACAGCAAGGTTACTAGCCCATTCCCCTGAGGTACAGGAGTGAGGCAGAGCTCCCTGCTGTGCAGTAGCAAAATGGAACAAGGCCCCAGTGGCTAGGAGAGGAGAGCCCATCAGTGGAGTAGACACCACAACTGATACTCACCTTTAGTGAGGGAGGTCACGCTGCTTGTTGGTGTATCCACCACAAACAGCTCCTAGAAGAACAGTGAGAGAGAGAGAGAGAGAGAGAGAGAGAGAGAGAGGTGCCTTGTGGACAAGCTGGGCAGACTGCCCCCTTGGGACAGAAGACCAGCCCTCATACAGCCTAGAGCTCCTGTACCCAAGGCCAGCTTCAGGGACACCACATTGGGGAGTGGAAATGCTGGGCCTGTCTCCGTTCACTCTTACCTGGTGGCTGCGCTGAGCCGTGTCCAGCACAACCCTCTGGCTGTCAGCTGCCCAGAAGAGCTCTGGCAGCACTGTGCAGTAGAGCCCAGTGAATGAGTCTGCAAGAGAGCGCACCCTGCCTCAGACACTAGCTATCTCAGCGCATGGCATGAAGTGTGGGGTGCGGAAGCCTCTTGTAGCAGCCCCCTACTGCCCCACACAGCCTTGCCAATGCCCTCAGTCCCAAATTGCAGCCACCTCCCCAAATAGGCAAGCCCCAAACTCCCATTGCTCCACAGGCCCACCTATCCCACAGCCCTCACTGCACCCCCTGGGAGTGGTGGTCCCATCCTGAGCAGACTGCCAAAAAGTGCAAACAATGGAAGCCAAGTCCTGAGTGCCAGGCCAGCCCCATGCCACAGCCCCCTCAAGCTACTCACCCTGGTTCTGGCGAGGCACGACCTCCAGCACAGTAGAGGTGAGCTTGGTATACCAGTCATACTGAAAGAGAACAAAGGCCCAAGCATTCAATGGGGCGGTGGCAGAAGCCTGGGCCAGCTCTGGAAGAGGGGTAGCACTGTGTTCCTTGGTGAGACTCCCTGGGGAAAAAGACTGATGGCCAAGGCACTTCAAACAGTATGGGGAGGGACTGGGCAGGATGGCTCAGCAGACACTACCAGGCCTGCCTCAGCTCTCCTTTGCTCCCTGGAGACACTGCCTTCTCTTTTTTGACATGGTTGCTCAGGCAGCAGCCTAGCTAAAGCCCTGGGCAGACAAGCTCCCTACAAGCAACACAAGACTCCCCACACGCTGTATCTCCTGACTGGAAGTGTGCCCCCTGCCTCTTGGTATACAGTTCTGTCCAGGCTCTCGCTTGTGGGAGGTTAGGAAGCCTACCACCATGTAGGGAAGGGGAGCCCACAGCATGTCTGACAAGCTCAGCCAGGTGCCAGCATGGTACGCACCATGAGGAGGCGGCTGCACTGCTGGTGGGGCCCAAGGGCACTGTTCTCCAAGTAGACAATGCGGCACTGGTCTGAGCTCAGGCGTGGGGACCACACAGCCTTGGTGTCATCTGACAGCAGCTCTGCAATGGGAGAAGAGGCATGGTCATGAGGGGAGGAGGTTTGGGCTGTAAGGCTAGGTAAGGGGCACCAGAGACCATTCACTCACCACAGTGCCTGCCTGTCAGGTCCACATAGAACAGCGCCGACCTGGAGCAAAAGTAGAGGTCATCAGTCACTGCAGGACCCACGTGAAGGGCAGGGGCAGCCACTGCTGTCAGGCCCCCACTTTCCGTCATTCGGCAGGAACCCCAGAGTTCTGACCAGCAAGTCAGACACCGCTAGACCAGGCCCATGCCAGCAGTCTCCTCTCTGACAAGTCTACAGGCAGGGAGCCTAGAGGTTCTCTGGTGCTCCCCACAGAGCTGGGAAAGGCCAGTGAGCAGGGGAGGCAGGTGCCAGTCCATGGAGAACTACTCTGTGTGAGAGGAGAGGGGTAGGAAGGTGTTGCTTCCCCAGCTCTCTCCTTCTCAACCCCAAGAACTCAGGGAGTCAGAGTGCTGCAGCTGGGTTCAAGACAGCATCTGCGTGCAGCTCTCTTGCTGCAAGGTGAGCTGGGTGTTCAGAATCAGGGGCTCCTACACCACCCGTTTCCCTTCCTCCAGAAACACTGACCCACACTTGCTGCCTTCTTCCAACCTGGGGCAACTGGTTGAAGACTGCCTCTGTGCAGGGGACTCACCTGCGGTTAGTGCAGTGCCTGAGACCCAGGCGGAAGGGCTTGTGCCACCAGCCCGTGAACACCACACCAGTGTCACCAGGAGACCAGAAGGCCTGAGAGGCAAAAGGAAAGCACTGTCAGGAAGAGAGGGTCAGCTGGGCCTGAGACACACCCAAGAGCTGGAGATGATGGGGGCTATGAGAACAAACGGGAACAGAGCCAACCAGTCCTTGAAAGCATGGCATCTGGGGAAGGGGGAGGAGCACTGGCTTGAGAGACTGTTCCCCCAGAGGCTGGAGTTTCTGGCACCTGAGCCCATACACTCCTACTAGAGCCCTGCTGTATCACTGGGCTCCTGGTGGTGCCAGGGATGGGAAGGAATACAGATGTTCTACAGAGCAGAGGGGGATTTGAGGTGTCCCAGGGCTGGCGTTGTGAGGTTCCCAGTGATCTCTGCCAAACTGTAGCCCCTCTCCTCCTCCTTAGCCACACTGACCTGCCCAGGGGAGATGTGCTCTGGGATGCCCTCCAGCACGGAGACATTACTGCTCTCGATGTCCAGCACACACAGGGTGGGTGTGCTCTTGGCTCCCAGTGTCTCCCCCCAGTCTTCGTGGAACACAAACTTGTCTCCCTGGAACACAGAGAAACTATTCAGAGACCCTGCCCACAAAGAGCCCTCGAGTGGAGCACAGAGACACCCCCTCCTTACATCCAGACACACTAACAGGGTTCACACCATTCATCGGACTTTGCTGCCTTCAAGCCACAGAGCCCCTTGAACATTGGTACGGGCCTCACACTCGGAGCACTGCACAGCACCCCCAGCAAGGCTCATGCTGCAGGAAGTGGACACTACCTCACCAGCCCCAACCCCTCAGAATACTGTGTGACCCCTCTGGGCTGAGTCAGTGGCAAAGCTGATTGGGTCTCTGCAGTGCCTGGAAGCCTTGCTGTGTGTGCCCCACACCCCTCCTCCAGTAAGAGACAGACGGGCTTACATACCACCAGAACACAGGGCAGAACAGTGGGTTAGTTGGCAAGCAGGTGCTGGTAAATCACATAGTGCATGGGGCCCAACTGAGTCCCAACCCAGCATATACACCCACAGACCTGGGCTGCCAAGTGCCTTAGGGAGCTGTGGTCCTCCACCCACTGCTCCAGTCAATCAGAGGACTCTTGGGCAATGCCAAGTGCCCTTTGTACCTTGATGACTTTGTCACGTGGCTCAGGCTTGGCCAGCTCCTCCTCGTCACGCAACTCTGGGGCTTTGGGCTGGAAGAAAGACTCTGCCTTGGGGCGTTTCTTCTCTGCCACATAGAGGAGATGAGTCTCTGAGTGAGACCAGGCCAGGCAGCCAAACTGATCTGAAGGGAGGAGAGCAGCAGACTCAGCTCGGCCCTAGCATCCCCTCCCCAATGTGCTACTCCAAGCAACACACTAGTCCTGGCACCTACCTCCCACTGTTGCCTAGACAGCCAAACCATCCCAAGACCTGGGGTTACACTCTTCATCTTGTAAAGGTACTTTCCTCTGCCAAGCGAACGGACCCTAGCCTTACCATACTGCCTGCCAAAAGGCCTGGGTTCTCCTCCCCCACCCCCACAACTCAGCACACTTGGAGCTAGGCTGCTCCCTCACTTGTCCCAAGAAAGCAGCAGGGCAGCCTCACCATCTTCATACACCGGGCCATGCTTCTCCAGTGCTGTCAGCTCAATGCTCTTCACTTTGCGGTTCTTCTCCCACACCTGCAGGGCAGACACATCCCGTTTGCCCCCTTCCCTGGCCCAACATGTCCAGGAGCTCCCAAGTCAGACAGCAGGTGCTTTTGGCCAAGCTGCTGATGCCACACTGGGGCCCAGGCTAAGCAGCTTCCAGAGATGCTACCCTCAGCTTCAAGGCCCTTGAGGGACACAGAGGAGAGCCTTGGCCAGATGGGTTGCTACTGGGAAAAGCTAAGAGTGGGAAGGGCTTCAGCAAGCTCTCAGCTGAGGACAGAAGCCTCTGGGTGCCTTGGTAAAGTGCTGTAGAACAGGCAACAGGGACCCTGGGGGAGGAAGGAATGTAATGGACTGAGGAGGATTCTATATTGTGGATGAACTGGCTGTCCCAGTCTTGGTCTCACCAGCCCCAGTTCTGTACCGCATCAGGGGTTTAAGGATCTGAGGTACAACATTGTCCACCCTGACCCAGGATCATCTGGTGAACCACGGAATCAGGAGTAAAGCACCTAGGGAAACCCCTTGCTTGGGTGCCCAGTTGTGTTGTCAGGGAGTCATCCCTTCCAGCACAGCCGCTAACCTTTTGCTGTTAAGCCATGGGAAGGGGAGGAGAGCAGCACAAACCAGAGTTTGTGAGGGAGGCAGAAAAGAGGGGGTGATTGGGGACTTTGCTGCCACTCCCCAAGTATAGTCCAGCAAGACAGCAATGTGGGAATCTGTCCGGCCCTGGTCGAGAAGTACAGCCTATATGCCAAGGGGAAGGGTGATCACCAATAACAGGTCCTAGAGTGCTAAGAAAGTCTGAAGCAAACATCCCACAATTTGGATGGCAAAGGACCTGGCCTGCCCCAGCAGAGAGGCTGACTCACTTCTAGGAACTGCTTCTCTTCCCCTTTGCTGTTGCTGGTCTTTCGCAGAACAGCCTTCTGTGCTCCGCTGGGAGATTCCCTGCTCAGCAGCCTATAGCAAAAGGACAGGATTAACGCATGGCATGAAAGGTCCACAGAACAATGCCAAGACAGTGGGGTACAGGCAAACATGGGGGAGACTCAAACTGCATGCAAAGACAAGCTTGCCAGAGGAACAGCTGAGAAGCTCTGGGTCTGCACTATGAGAGCAGGCAGGGACACCTAAGGTGGGGCTGTACTGCAAGTGATTGGGCTAGGAGAATGGGTTGGCACAGGGGGCCTCTCCAGACCTTTTTTTGCAGAAAAGGGTCTGGAGGCCTGGAAAGGCAGCTGAAATCAAGCAGCAGGAGCTAAGTTGAGCTTCCTCCACCTCAGGCTGTGGCTGCCTCTGAACAGAAGAGGCAAATAGGGCCAGCTAAGAAAACAGCAAGGGAGACAGTTGGGTCTCTCCCTAGGATTGATGCCTGGAGCCCTTCTTGCACAAGTTAGTTACCCTAAGATGACTGTCCTTTGCCTAGTGTCGAGGCCTGACTCACCCCTAGTCAGCACGCAAATTGCTGACTACGAGTAACTTGCAGTAGCTATACCCTGCACTCTAAGAATAAAGCTGCGCTAGAACACAGGGACTGGTGGGAAGGGACTCACAATAAATTGCCACCTTTATGTGAACACAGCCGGGGGCAGTCACAAGGCTGATAGGTGTCTGGAGCCAATCAGGGTAGAGTAATGGGGGCAAGACAGAGCAATGGAGACTTCGCCATCCTTCTTGGAACCCAGGACACCACGGAGAAGCTAACCAGCACCCCAGAAAGGAGACCTCTGCCAAGCAAAGGCAGAAATGCTGGCGACTGGGGCATGGCTAAATTGCGCTCTATCCCCCAAGCCATTCCCCAGCTAATGCAAGGCCCAGGGCACCTCGCAGTGGTGGCTAGTGGGTTCTAAGGCTGGTGGGGTGGAGCCAGAAGGGGGCAGGGCCAACAGTAGGCAGGGCTAAGCCAGCGGTAGGCAGGGTTAAGCAGAATTTTGAAATTAATATGGAATTTTACAGTAGCAGTTCCCCATCTGTATAAAAAATGGGAGTGTGTGTGTGCGTGTGTCTTTCCCTGTGTTCTCCTCACCATTGTCCACCTTAGATTATAAGCCCACTGGGCAGGGACCTGTATCTTGTTTCTGGTCTGGGAAGGAACTCTTTTCTGGTTAACCAAGCATGGGAATGAGAGATAAACCTCTGGATTCTATTCCTAGCTCTGCCACAGACTTGACACAGTCCTGGTTCACACCCTCTTAAACCAGCAGACTTGTGTGTCAAGGACTTTAATCAGCCTCTGCTCAACAACATGTTCACCCAGTGTTAGTATAAACAAAATGCTTATTTAAGTCCCATCAGATTTAATTTTGTTGCAGGGTCCTGGTGCTTTCTTTAACTGAGCCATCCTGCTTAGGGCTAATTGCTTCTCAGTTGAGATGATGTAACAGGAAGTGGATGGCTAGGTAGGAATGGAAGGCACATATAAAATCTGAGCCAGCTGCTCTGTTCAATGAAGTTTGCTAAGGAGAGCAGATTACTTGAGGTTGTGTCCTGACCAGTGAGAATCCTGAGCTAGGAAATCTTGAAGATACAAGCAAAGAATGACCCTAGTAGCAAGAGAATGGGTCTAGCAGGAAGGATTCCTACCTCTGTTCTCTCCATGAGATTACCAGCTGTGTTGCAACATAGTAAAACAAAAAAATTACCCTTTCTGCTCATCCCAACATTATGAGGTGTCAAAACTTGGTGCCATATTAACGGTAAACTATATGTTTCAGCTTATTCATGCTTTAGATGGGCTTGTTTTCTTTTCAATATTTCATAGTTCTGGTCTGCAGAAGATAGGTGCAGTGTCCTTTACAAAATATGAACAATACTTGAGCAGGATTATCTGTCAGAGATGAAAATGTTATATTCATGCCTCATTGTAATCCATTCAGTTTTATGAGCTCAAATTCTTCCAGGGAGAGTCTCAAATCCACAAACTATTGTGGAGTATTTTCTATTTGCATCTCTGATTTAGCAGACATTAAATCCAAAATGTAGCTGAAGTATTACTAGTATTCCCTACTGACTACACATCTGCAGGTTCTGAAAAGCACAAATTATTTTAGTTAAGGGCAGCACAGAGAGAGAATTTCCCCTCCAATTTTACCACATAATATTAGTTGATGTTATTTTGTGATCATTCTATCCAAGAGGATACAAAGCAAATGAACTTCAACCCCCTTAGAATGCATACTTCCCAGGCCTTGGGGGTGAAACTCGGGACCCTATCCCGCTGCCACTCTGTATCCCCAGTCCCTTAGCAGCCCCTAAGCCTTACTTGCTTGTTTAGCAATGGGACACACATGACTACGCAGGGCTAAAAAGTCACTCTCTGTTGAACTTCTGTGGCACACAGAACAGTCACAACACACAGAGTCAGTGATTAAATAAATATATACATACTTGAAAAATAACGCAGGCAGGTGAGCCTCACAGCAGGCCAAGCAGCAGAAACTTCTTGCACCCTCCACCAACCATTTGCCCTGTGCCCTTCGCCAACAAAATGGCACAGCCATTCTGCTCCAGCCCCCTTCCATACAAACTCAGGCTCCTCCTGATTGACTCTCCTGCCCCCAGTAGCCTCCAGGCACTGTCTGACTGGCACACACACACCCCTGCCAGGGCACCAGGCAGAATCAATTACTGCCCCAACTAGCATCTTTTTAGGGGTCCTGGGGACCAACAAACCCCTCCTCCCTTGAGGTATGATGTAGGGGGACAGTGCTCGGCACATGCTCTCTTGTGGTGTTGGGCTGACCCTGCTGCCTGCTAGCTCCATCCCCAATTGGCTGGGAAGGTGAAGCACATGACAATGCTTACATCTGTGCGAGCCAGCCAGGAGGGAGGCAAGAAGGAGCCAGAGACTTTCTGTGTGTCACTTAAGTTTGGGGACATGCACAGGAGGCATGCTGCTCTCTCTGCGCATGCATCCAAACTCTAATAGAGAAGTGGTTGTGGCAGCGGCTGGAAAGAGGCTCAGATGAGCCCAGGAGTTGGGGACAGTGCGGCACCAGCAGAAATTTAATAACTGGGCTGTAAGTCAGCCCTAGGGGCCCTGGGAGGCAACTGCCCGGCTGCCCATTAATAGAAACCGCCGCTGGCACCTCCTCTTTTTTCCAGACATGCCCAAGTCAAACAGCCAGAATGGGAGCAGGGCATGTAGGACAGGCAACCAGGCACTATGCTCAGACAGTAGCACAAAGTTCAGCCTCCAGCAAAGATTTGGGCTACACCAGCAGACCCTGCAAACAGTGGGGGCATATGGCAGGGCAGTATGCAGAGACTCACTCTCCCTTGATTTCAGTACAGTTGCCAGAAGGGCCAGAGTACACGATGGACTGGCTGTCGTGGAAGAGAAGGTATTGGCGGCAGAACTTCACATTTTCAGCTCTTTCCAAGTCCCGCTGAGAACACTCTGCAAGGAGAGAGAGAGAGAGAGTGAGAGTACCCAATTGTTGCTCTGACCGAGATAGAGCAGAGCCTCCAGCCTAACGACAGGAAAGAACTGGGCACATTAACCACAGCCTCCAATCCTAGCACAGGAAGGATGCTACGAGGCTTGATTCCCTATGTCCGTAGGAAAGAGTGACTGAGATTCTGTTTAAGGTACAGGATTTGGATTTAAGAACAGCACACTCACCATTCCTGGAACAAGTCTATTCCCAGTTTAAAAATGGGGATGCAAAGGCAATTGACCCCAATCTCTCCCTCTCTGAGAGGCAAAGCAAGGTGCACACTGATGCTGATACCTAGCTCCCTGCCAAGGTACTGGCTGAATCACTGTGAAGCAGAAGTAGCTTCCAGAAGGGCAGGCAGCAAAACCCTTTCCAAGTTGGTGAGAGAGAGCTAGTCTAAGCATGGACGGCAGGCAGTAGTGAAGCCATGAAGAGGCATACCTGTGTAGATGTTGCAGTATTTGCCCCCATACTGAGTTGTCACCTCAGGCCCAATGCAGGCGCTGGTGAGAGATGGGAAATGGCTAAGCTCACGGTACAGAGTGACTATTTCCTCTGAGTTATTCAGAATCTGCACAAGAAAAACACCATCATCAGAGGGGGAAGGGGCTCAAGGAAAAGTCACAAGCAGGTGTGAGGTAGAGGCTGTGAGGGGAGCACTGAGAGGGAACAGAAATTTGAGGTGCCTGTCATGACTACAGGAGTACTAGGCCCTGAAGTTGCTTCAACTGAGAAGCGCTTGACACTTCCAAAAGTCAGGTTCATAACAGGCACTCAAAGACAGAATTTACATCAGCAGCTGCAGCTATCAGCAAGGAGGAGACCATTGGGAGGAAGAGGCCTGTTAAGATAGAAATGTGTTACACCTGGGCTGCTGAATCTAGAGCCGTGCACAGACTCAAATAGCATGTCTCAACCTGGCCCAGGAAATGCCCTACTCGGACTCAACATGGGGTGCAGGACAAGAGTGCCCAACCTAAGTGATGCTGCAACCAAAAAATCTGCAACAGAAAAGCACTCTGAAAGTGAAGTCCTGAACAGCACATTTCTCCCTCTTCCCATAAACTACAACAGCCTGTGACTCAGCACTCTTGGGTAAAAATCTGCTCAAAAATCTCTGCCTAATCTCAAAAGACATTTGGGGAAACCGTATTCAACACAACTCTACACAGCTGGTTGGGATACATTGGGTTTGGGTCAGGCAGCAGGACTTTAGCTGAATCCACATTATCTCTTATCTATACTTGAACTGAGTGCACTTGTGACAGAGACCATCATTCTGTTGTGTTTGTACAATGCCCAGTACAATGCGACTGAGACTCCCTGGCACTGACGCAAACACACAATCAGTAACAAGCACGGGAAGAGGACATCAGATGAATCTTAGGCAGCGCCTCTGATAACCTGAGCCTGTGGACTGGGCATGTCTTATATTTGTTTTTGAACACTGAACTGGCAGGCTCAGCAGAAAGCCTGGCCCTGAGAGAGTGTCTTAGAGGCACCCAGCTCTTGGTTCAGGAGCCAGACAGCATGATCTAAGGGGACTTTGCCATATCACATCTCAGATACTCAGACTGGCAGAGGCTTAGACCAAAACTACCCACACCTATGGTGCTGAGGCTCAACCTCATTAATGTACTGGTCTCTCCCAACGTTCACCTCCCTTGTCGCTTAGACTGTAAGCCCCTTAGGAGTCGGACCTGTCCAGAACTATTGATTATACAATTCCAGGTACATTACTGGTGTTATATAAATTAATAATAATAATACTATGGAATAAGGGGCCCAGCTGGCCAGGAGGCTCTGCAATATGGGCCACTCTTAGCCTGCCACTCTCTGGGCTCCAGTAAGGGCTGAGGGGGCACCTCTCCTGCCTGGCACTAACTGGCGGACATACCCTGGTGCCAAACTGGCTAGGGGAGAGGCAGCCAAGCCTAGAACTCGGTGCCCGGCTGGAACCCCAGGCCTAGCTAGAGAAGGGAGCCCTGGGTGGAAACCCCCTGGCCTGGGTCTAGCCCACCCCCGAGAGACCTGGCCTCACATCTCGGGGAGGCTCTCCTGCGCCACGTTCCAATCGGCACCTGCGCCCCCTGCCGTTTCACGCGGGGCACTGTGGGAGGGGGCCGTTACAAGCCCCTCCCTACATCACGCTGCCCTCGCCTCGCCTCGCCGCCCCTCCCCCGCGCCCCGCGCCCCCCTCCCCCGCGCGGCATTGTGGGAAGCGGGCGGACCAGTCCCCTCACCGGCACCTCCATGTTGCTGCAGCGGTTCCGGGTGAGGCGCGGCGAGGGTAAGGCCGAGGGCGGAGAGTGTTTCCGGAACAGGGGCAGGCACATTTTCAGCAGCGCGCCTCCCATTGGCTGCTGGGTGTGGCCAGGCTTCGTCCCACCCACCCACGGTCCGCAGATGTAGCCGGGCGGGGGAGGTACCTACTAGACACGCCCTCGGCGGCACGTGCCGTTGTCACGCGCTCCCCCCGCTCGCGAGAGGCGGGACCAACTGTCTGGGGCGGCGGAGTGCGGACGGCGAGAATCGGGGATCGCGGAGGACCCTCGAGCCGGGCCTCCTTCTGCCTTGCGGCGCCCCTGCCCACGCTGCAGGGATCAGCCAGGGCGGGAGAGCTTTGGCCTGGAGCCCCACCTTGCTTGCCCTGGTCCCGGGCCAGCGCCTTGCCTGCCAGACTCCCCTCAGCCCACCCCCGCCGTGCTGGATCAAGCTGGCTGGGGGCTGCTACTGCCACCATCAAAGCCCTCTCCCTGCCAAATGGCTGCTTGGTGGCAGCAACGGCCCCCTGCTCCAGCCAACACTGTGCAGCCTGGGTGGGATCTGGGCAGAGATGTCGGGGCTGGAAGTCCTTGGACTGAGCCTTGGCAGATCAAATTACGCCCTGCATGGAGCCTTGCAGCGAGTGCCCCTTTGTCAGGCCTGCTGCCCTAGCTCAGAAAGGGCCTGTTTGGCTCTGCTGGCTCAGGGAGGCGAATACAAGGTTGCTCTGCTCTAATCCCAGCATGGCAGAGACTACATTTGCTGCCCCTGCATCAGGTTTAAGGCCACAAGAAAATGTTACACTCCTTGTCTTCCCTCTGCTCCCCTTCCTTTGTCTACCCCCCCCCCCCCATTGTAAGCTCTAGGGCAGGGACCCTGTCTATTAAATTACTTTGTAAAGCACCAGGTACATTGCTCGCACTATATAAATGCCTGCTAATAACAACAAAATCCTGAGGCATTTTTTGAGGGAAATTGCAGCAGTGCCACTTTCCAAGTCTGCAATTTCACAGACTGGTAGACCCATAAGTAGTCCTATGCAGCTAGAAAAGTGTGGAAAGTCTGGTACTTGATTCCTGCCTCCTCCCTTGGGGGAACTTTTAGCTTCTGCTGTAGCCATAAGTAGAAGTGTAGTGACAACTCCAGGCCTGACAGCAGAAGCCCAGTCTGGGACAAAGGAAGCAGGCAGGAGCACAAGCCCATAGCCACCACTGCCATTCAATTCCTGTACCTTCCACTGTTTGAAATCTCCAGTGACTGCTGTAACTGTAAGCAGCTGAATAGCAGGGGCCCCGGGATTCCTCTGATCCTTTTCCCTCAGAACTCACCATTTGCTCCCTCCTGGCCCTTCCAGCAGCAGCAGGAACACCATGATTTCCCACAACTTCTGTGCAGGTCATGAAATGGAGTCCCTGGACACTTGGGACTTATGAGAGCTGCAGGAAGCTCCCAAGATCACGGAGGAACCTGTGCCATGTCTGCCTCTGCCCCCGGCATTCTGGCCTCACCTGCAGCTACTCTGGCCTGAGCTGCACAGAAGGCCCCACCCTGCCTGCCTGTTCTGACACAGGCCTCGAATTCTGCTTAAGGTCAGGGTGAAACTTTAGCAGCTGTGGCAAGCGCTGGGAACAGTTAGGGTTCAGGATGAGGAAGCTACTGAGGACTACACATCCCTGTTAAAATTACCTCGACAAAATACCTTCAGTTTAAGAAGCTTGTTAAGGCGGCATTACAAATTATATTCCAACATTAACATGACAGTAAATTGTATGTTAAGGCAACTTTATTAAATATCAGACCAATCTATACATTTTTCTTTTCTCATTAATAAAGAAAAATTGATGACAACTGAAATTAAGCTGCATATGTGTGGTATGGTGACTGAACAATACTTATACATGATGAGGAATGTATGCAGCTTAATTTCAGTTATTTTTTTTATTACTGAATGAGAAAAGAAAAATGTATAGATTGGTCTGATATTTAATAAAGTTGCCTTAACATACAATTTACTGTAATGTTAATGTTGGCGTATAATTTGTAATGCCGCCTTAACAAGTTTCTTAAACTGCAGTTTTTTTGTTGAGGTAGTTTTCCTTCTGTTGAAACCTAATGTTTCTCAGGTGCACACAGGCGCTCACTCATCCCCCCCACATCCCCCACCCCGAGCAACCTGATTTTTCGTAGGTTGCTCTGTGCAGGGGTGATGGGTGGAGGTGCGTATTACACAGTAGCATGCAAGTGACTGCTTTCATAAAAGGTGCACCCACCCATGCGTCTTGTGTAAAAAAAAGTCACACACACGCCCTCACCTCTCGTGCACACACAATCAGACAGTACACACATGCTCTCACCTTACACACTCATTCAACTTGATCAGTCATGCACACTAGACACATGCTCTAACCCCTCAAACACATACTCATTCACACACACGCTTTCACACCTCATTCAAATTGATCTCATGCACTCATCCATACACACTACACATACATGCTCTTGCCTCACACATCCATTCAAATTGATTAGACATCCATATCCACACATGTTCTCACCTCTCACACACCCATTCACATGCACTACATACTCATTCCGATAGAAATCTGAGACACCCACCCACAGTAGCGCACATACACACCCCGCACACATCTTCTGATGTCTACCTTGATGTTCCTGGTGGCAGTGGCGACAGCTGCAGCACCATTAGACCGGCAATGCAGCAACAGCCGGAGAAGCGGGCAGCGAAGGGTGGGCAGGGGTGGTAATTCCTCTCCCCCCCACCCCCCAGTTGTTGCCCTGGGAGCTCTTCCGGTGTCCTTTTTAAATCACCCAGCCTGTTGCTGGCCGCCGCCACTTACCATCCCTCCTTTTGAAGGGAGACCACAAACAATGCATGCATCAACATGTTTTTTCTTCTTTTTAAAACGAAACAAAAATACCACTGTATAAATAACTAGTGACTCCCTTTCAATTACAACATTACAGAAGCCATTCCATCATCTCATAATACACAGGGAGAGGAAGCTACAATTGTAACAAGTTTTGGTCGCCAGGAAGTGCTTGCTACACTGACTCCCATTGAAGAGCATAGGCGTTGGTCAATGAAAGTCTACAACAGCCTTAACTGGCCCTATAATAACACGCAGCTTTAACGGGATCTTTTGTGTGAGGCTTCTCCAGTCTTTATGACCCCATTCCCCTTTTTCTATATTCAAAGCATATAATCTATAATATTAGATCCCATAACAGAATCACAAGTATAATTGCCAAAAGAATCTGAGGCTGTTTTTCCATTAATAGCTATTAATCCTAGCTCTGTTAATAGTTGAATTAATTTATCCCCATGTTTATTAATTATTAAGTCTTTTGAGTGATGTGAAGGAATTTTTAGGCATGATTGTAAATAAGGATCTACAATATCAGTAGTTTGGCCGCCTATCCTGGCATTAAAATCTCCGACAAGAATCATCACAGCATGGAGATAGGTTTGGTGCAGGGACTCAATCAAATTCTTGAGTTGCTCCCAAACCAAAGGTGAATAGTAATATTTGGTCCATATCACAGATCCAAGGCTAAGGAGAGAAATTACTTTAATGCAGTTCGATCTACTTGAAACAGCAGTCATTCAAGGTAGGAGAGAAAGGACCCTTTATGCTAATAGACTTTGCTCATGTTACTCCCAAGAAGTGGAGACGCTGACCCATATTATTTTTTGCTGCCCTAAATATTATGACCTTAGAGTTACTTGGATTGAGCCGCTTTTTGAAGACTATGGGTATTTTCAGATGTTACGAGATCACGCTCAACCACAGTGAACCACGCTCAACCCCGCAGCGGGGCCAAGGCGCCCTGAACGTCTGTTTGGTGGCCACCAGATGTTCACCATGCTCAATACCCACACGGGGTCAATTTCAACCATGCTTCCCGGGCTCCCCGCACCAATTCCCGTGGATGCGTGGTCAAGGAGATCCCCACCTGGGATCAACCAAATGTAACGTCTGGATGGCAAACACCGCCTGGAATCAAAGGAAATGATCCCCAGCCATGGGCAATGCATGTAACGGTGCTGCCAGGCAACCAGCATCAACACACTCACCGGAGGGAGATTTAAGGGAAAAACGCAGCTGGCTAACGTGGCGGGATGGTGCGAGGAGGGAGAAGGAGGAAGAGAGCGGTGGCGGAGGAGAGAGCTAGGGGCGAGGAGGAGGTGGCGGCAGAGGAGGCTGGGGCACTGGTGGTGGTGGTGGAGGGCGAGACAGCACAGGAGGGGGTGGGGGAGCCGGGGGTCACGCTGAACATGGAGATGGTGGTAGGGAGAGATCACCAGCAGCAGCCGGCACAGGATGCCCCGGGGACATCAGCCGGGCTGGCGGAGGAGGAGGCACCCCGGAAACGGGTAATGGGGAGCAAGGGGAACGGGGCAAAGGGTGGCAAGGGGCACGGCCAGCCACCCCCGGGGGGCGAGGCCGACCTGACCTTGAACAAAACGTAATCCCCCAACCCCCTGCCTCCCGCAGACATGGAAAACGGCCTGGGTGGGCGACCCCCCGGAGCACACTGGACCAGCCCGGCCGGAGGTGCAGCAGGAAGGGTTGGAGGAGGAGGGAGAAGACCCAGCGTGGAGAAGAGGGAGGAAGGCCTACCACAGAGGGGGCCAGTGGAGACTCCAGGAGACCAGGGACTTCATTCGGATATGGGGGACCCTGGAGTACCAACTGGAGCTCGCGCTCAACCAGCGCAATGAGCAGGTCTACAGGGACATAGTGCGGGACATGGAGGTGGCGGGGCACCCCCGGACAGTGGCACAGTGCCGGTCAAAGGCAAAAGAGCTGAGGAGGGGGTACAAGGCAATCCAGGACAACAACAGGTCTGGGCATGGAGCCCGGACAGCCCCGTATTACGATGCCCTGGACCGCTTCCTCCACATGAAAGGCTCCATAGTGGCCCCGCGACTCATTGGAAGTGCTGTGGACCAGGGCAGGGAACGTGTCGAGGTACCCCTTCCCCTCACCGCCCCCCCAGTAGACACCAGCTCCAGGGCCCCAGACCCCCAGGAAGAAAGGCCCACGTGCTCCGTAACCTACAGCCCCCCCCCCCCAGACAGCAGCCTGGAGAGCTACCCGGGCCAGGCCGGCCAGGGCGATTTGGAGACTGGAACCTGCACCTCACACAGCCGGGGGTCCTTGGGAGAGTGCTCCCACACTGAGGGCCTGGCCTCGGATGACTCCATGGCCAACATGGAGGGTAAGTAACCTCCTCACTGGGGAGAGGGCTCGTGCCCACGGGGTCAAGGTCAAGTGGGGGGGACTACAAGGGCCAGGGAGAGGCACAGGCTGAGACCCGGAGCCCCCACGAAAGGCGGGAGGGGGGCCCAGCCACAGGGCACCCAACCGCACCCCACCACACTAAAATACCCCCCCTCGCCCACAGGCCACGGACCACCACAGGACAGCGCCCTGGTGACAAAAGAGCCAGCCGCTGAGGAGCCCGCCCAGCAGGCTGAGGGAGCAGGTGAGGCAGCAGGTTCTGTATGGAGGGCCCGCCGGGGTTCACCAATGGGCTACCCGGGCATGGTGAGGAGGGGGAAAGGGAAGGGGTCCGTGGGTGCGGAGGGGCCAGGTCACATGTCAGTGGGACCGCGGTGCCCCTGGGCTATATTGGCCAGGGGCCCACGGTACGCTGTAGCACAACCTCCTCTACCCACAGGGCAACCCCAGCAGCCAGCTGCCCCATGGCCCATGCCTCCAGCCGAGTGCATGAGGCAGCACCGGGCACAGGTCCGCAGGTGCAGGGAGGACCTGGTGGAGGATATAGTCCGGACAGCGGAGGAACAGGGGGAGAGGATGATTGCGGCTGTGGGCCGGATGGAGGCGGCCATCGAGCCGTCCCTGGAGTGGGCAGAGGGGTGGGACAGGAGGCTCCAGGCCGAGGTGCACCTGGAGCGGTGGCAGGAGTGCAGGGAGCACAGCAGTCAGGAGGAGCTGCTCAGGGGGCTGAGGCAGGACATAAATGCCATGTTGCAGGAGCACTCTAACAAGATGGACAGGTCCCACGATATCGGGACCTCATTGCTCCTGCACGCCAGCACAATGTGTGCCTATGTCATGTCGGGTGGCCCCCCGGGCACCCTGTCAGCCCAGGCACCCATGGCAGGCCCCTCGGCGAACCTGCTCCCTGGCCTGCCCCCCTGCCACCCCCACGCCCTCAGGGGCCGCACATTCGCCTCCCTGTGCCCACTGGCCCCCGGAGGGTGCAGCTGTGGGGGGGGGGCTGGCCACCCTACCAGGGCCGCCCCAACTGGAACAGGAGGCGGCCCAGGACACATCTAGCAGCACTGACAGCGGGGGGGAGGTGAGCTCTATGAGCTCTATGGCCCAGACTGGGCGCGCATGGCGCCATCCCAAGGGATGGGGGGGAGGGGTAGGAGGGGTAGGGCCGTGTAGGGGGGGCAGAGGTGGTGGCAGGGCACAACCGGTTATGAGGGAATGGGTGTCAATGTACACATAGGTGATATTAAAGGTGTGTATGGTACAGTGGCTCCTGGTCCAGTATGTGGGAGAAAGGGTGGTGGGGCAACCGCGGTCATGCAGGGACCGGTCAGAGGAACCCCAGGGGGTGGGCCGGAGCAGTGGGCACCCCCCCTGCATGGGTGCTCTCCTCTGCGCGCTCCTTGTGCGGCTGGAAGCGATCTGCCAACAACAACCCCGCCCCCGACTGTTTGAGGCACCTTGGCCTTGGAGTGCTGATTAGTTGGTATGTGAGAGCTATTGTGTTGTGCAGCTGTGCTGGGTCCGCACCCCACGCCTCGCTCTGTTGTGCTACAATGTTGCGGCCCATGGCCACTTTCCATGTCCTTCGGACCCCTGGGAGGCCCCTCGGCCCTGAAAGGTGTGTGAGGCCCCTCGGCCCTGAAAGGTGTGTGAGGCCCCCAGAGCTCTGTGCTATTCTCCCTGGGCGGTTGGACCATGGCTGCTTGTCCATCCATGGGGCTCCCGCTTCCCGTCCCCCATGGGGCCCCCCATATCTGGACCTACACCGAGACCATGTCCCTATGTGACCTGTGGCGTAGCCCTGCCGTGCAGCTGCTCCTGGGCAGGCCGGACAGCCGCTCGTCTGCCTTCGCAAGCTTGAGCTCTGGACTCCGCTACCTCGGCTACGAAGCGAGCACACGAGATTGCCGGCTACATGCCGAGACCCTGGGGCTGGTCCACTTCCCTGATGGGCGCATCCCGGTGAATAGGTGTTCACATGTGCCCTGGTCCGGGTCTGAGACCGTGAGTGCGCTGTGGATGTGCAGCCTGGCAGCCTACTCGCAGTGCCTTGCAGAGGGGGACCCTGCCTTGGCCGTGTCCTACTTTGGCAGCGTTCACGGGGTGCGTGGGTACCAGCGCACACGTGTGGTGGTGTATCACCAGTTTCTGGGGTTGGGGAATCTTCATTGGCCCCCTGCTGCTGCCTGCTGTGTAACGGAGCCTTCCGTGGCAGAGATGTCGGCACTGGCGCGGGTATGGTCCCGTCCTGATGTCCAGTTGGGGTTCTCTGTGCTTGACCCCTTCGAGGCTTACTACCTGATCGCCCACCACATGTCTGTGCTGGGGTACCGCCGGGGGATGATCCATTGGCCCCACCTGGTTCATCGGGCCGGGTACCCTGGGCCTGGGCCCGGAGCTGCCCCTAATGGCTGCCTGTGAGCCCCTGGGTACCTCCCTGGCCCCCTTGTGTCCTGGGCCATGTGGGCTTCGGGACCTGCCTGTGGGCCTGACCCCGGTGCCTGCCACCACCCTGCTGTCTCTGCCTTGCTGCTGAGACACCTGCTTCCCTGTGTGCTACTGCCCCGGCTGTGTAACTGGGCCCCCTTTGGGCCGCTCTTCTCCCTCCTGGGTTGCTTGTGTGCCCCGGGGGTCCGGGGCCCCAGGACTGCCCCTCCCGACCTCCTTCACTGATGGGGCCACCCATACTTGGACCTGCTGTGCTGGACTGCCTCTCCTGGCTGCCGTCCATTTGCCCCTCGGTGGGATGCCTTGACTGCATGTGCCTCCTGGACCCTTCCCGGCCAGTTCGCTGTGACATATGGCCTCCTGTTGTGACATTCTCCCGAGCTGCAGGGCCCCCCCCTTCCGGGACTGTGTGTTTGCTGTGGGGGTGCCCGTGGGGACCGTCCTGCTGTGGGGTGTGGTGTACCTGGTGGCGGTGTCCTGCCGTGCCCCTGTGCCCATTTCTCCCCTCTTCCCGGTCCCGCAGCCCAGCCCCCTCCCCCCGCGGTGCCCAGCATGCCTTGTGTGGTGTTGGGTTGCCCGTGTCCCCCCCTCCCCTGTCTTTACTGTCCTCCGTGCCTGCGCGCGTGTGTGCCTGCTGTGTGTGGTACCTGTCCGGCTGTTCTCCCTCTCCCCCCTCCCTTCCCATTTCCCTTGTGTGGGCGTTCCCTTTAGTGCCTTTTGGCTTCGTTTGCCCTCAGGCAGCCATGTCTGTGTCCCGCCCCTTCCCGGGGGATTCTTGGTGTTTTTACCATGGCTGGGAATTGGCGTAACGTCTGTTGCGCTGCCCCGGTCCGTGATCTGTTGGCCCGATTCCCATCTGTGGTCCCGGTCCCGTCCTGTCTGTTCCGGGCTTTTATTGGCCCCGGGGGGGGGGTTGGGTTGTTTTGTTCACCCCCACCTGGAATCCACTGTGGTGAACCACCCGCCCGTAACGTCTGAAATCACCCTATGTTATCTACTGAGGAGAAAATGAACCAGTTGCTGCAAGCAACAGATATTCATTTAACTAAAGCAATCTCCTTTTTATTCTGTTAGTTGAGAGAAGGATGAAAGCTACTTAGTCAACTCCATCTGATTAAGTAAGATAGACAACCGGATATGAATTTAGTGATAAAACCTGAAGGAATACAATTAACCAGACCCGGTTGATGTATCCTAGGATTTAAATACTGATTTAAGGTTTTGATTTTAGTAAGTCCAATTATTTAACTTTTACCAATATAAAGATAACTAGAGCTAAGACTGCCTATGTAAGGTTACCTGGCTTCCATTCTTTCTTTTAACAATTTCATTCCATTTCCTGCTGATGGAGGTGTTAAGTTTTGTTTGAGATTAAGAGTTAGTAATTTTATATTCCCTTTTTTAACAAGTACCTAGTTGATGGTTATCTGGAAGACTTGTTCTGTGACTCTGCACTGAGTTTGACTCTTATACTTGAGTTTTAACTCAAATGGATTAAGTGTATTTGATACTAATGTTATCTTTCTTTTATTTTATTTTTATATTTTGGTATGTTGTAATAGCAAAAATGCTGGGAACAATAAATGTGATGATTTGATATTCAAAGCAACATAGCTTGTTGACCACAGTCCCACATGTTTGCAGGGTGGGTGACTATGTACTGAGTCTAGGCACTTGGCAGGGATTGAACAAGCAAACTCTTGGTCCCTGATCCTGAATGTGCTACCCCTCACCTAGCCTTACTTGTGCACAGCAGAGAGATGGAAGGGACACTCCTGTTCTGAACTAAGGGACAGCCCCCTCTTTAATTTTGGCCCATGGTGGGAGGTGGTTATGAGAATGAGCTTCTCCCCTCCTCCAACCCCATTTTTACACTAGGGCCCAAAACACAGGCATCCCAGGCTCTTCTGGACTCCAAATAGGATGGCTTGGGCTTTGCCTTGAATTTTGTTATCTCTTCACAAGTATTTGTGCTCTAAGTATATCGGCAGACTCATCTAGAACTCTAGACTCCTACAGGAAGCACATGGAATCCCTCCCATATGCTCACGGGGCTCCAAGCCCCCTCAGCTTTCCTCTGGGAACCTCTCACATCTCTCATATTTTCTCTCTATTCAAACTTGCTGCCTGGTAGCCATTTCATCAGGAAAGTCCGCATTGTATTTGTCTGTTATGCTGGTACAAGCCATCCTCCCTATTCTGCAAAGGCAGATTCTTTGCACTGGCACATTGCTCTTGGCTGAGCTCAGCACAGCTTTTGTGTCTCAGAGGAAATCATGCTGCTGTTGCTCATCAGAGAGAGCATGGCATAAGCTGGGCATGTAGACAAGGAAGATGGCCTGGAACACACACACACTGGCAGGAAATCATCTTCCATCCTACATACCTGGGCCTCAAGCTGGCTCCACACTCCTCAGCGAGGGTGACAGAGAGCATCCAAACCCTCAGTGTGGCACGTGGAAGCTTCTTGCACTGAGAGCTGCAGCCAGTCAGGGAAAACGGCAAGCTTGCCAACTTCTCTTCCAGCCCTTTCCCCTAATGCTGTAGGCTGGAACTGCAATGCTCTGCAGCAGAGTCCTTTGGCAGGGAGGAGGAGCAGCAGCAAGCTGGGCCCTGGCCTAGCTGGTACTTGCTATTTCAAGGCAAGGGGGATGGGAGCATGCTTTCTTTTATATCACCTGTTTATTCCCCTCCTTATTTTCGCTGTGTCCCAGTTAGTCTGGTATAGGTTGGGCTCCAGAATAGGACCCTTCATTTCCTTTCTCCCTGGCTGGGGAGTTGGAGTGTGCAGAGTTGTAATCACCTGTCTCTTCTCTGACCACGGCCTTACAGTTCAATGTAGAAAGGCAGATCTCACAGGTGTCAGTTAGTTACTGAAGCTGGCTCTTGTGTTTTAACAGAGGGGCTGCTTTGATGCTAGGTATGTTAGAGACTTTAATTCCAGTTGGACCCTGCTTCAGCAATGGTGGCCTAGGCACCCTGCCCTTTTCTGAACAGGTTCTTGAGTGATGGCAATGAGAGCCCATGAACCTCTTCCCACTCAGTATCCCTCCTGTGAGGAAGGCCAGAGTGAGCAACCAACCTAAGCTTTGATTGGGGGCATGTTCACACAAAACACTGCTTACCTGAGGTGATTTAGTAAAACTGGTGAACTACCCCCATGTGGCTGCCCTCATGTGGCAACAGATAGTAAGGTGGTAGCAGGGCTTGAATTATAAGGGAGAAGGTAGGGGGGTCCTCAATGAAATGTTCCCCATAGCCTTCTAAAGTCAGTAGCTTAAGGGGGCTGTCAAAAAGGTAGGCGGCTGGGGCCCCTCTGTCATTTGGACAGTGGGTAGTTGTTTAACCCCTGGTAGGAGTGATCACACCAAAAACTGTACCCAGGTAAACTAATTTTGGGGTAGACTTACAGTTGGTGGTAAATTACTCCTGGGTGAGCAGCCTTTCATAGGAATGTGTCCTGATTGGCTTTCTCCTGTAGTGCACGTAGGAAGCTTGAGTGCTTCCAGGTGAGAGAGGGGCCTAGCAGGAGGGCACTGGGCAGTGCGTTCATCTCCTTTTGTCTGTCACTTGCTCCTTTGCCCCATACAGTCTCTGTGCCAGTCTGTAGTAGACACCCCAGCTGTGAAGTTACAGTGCAGCAGCCATTCATGGCAAACAGTAGGTACCTCACGTGGTCCATGCCAGCACTGTGCGTGGGACTGAATGTCTCTGTGCCAGTCCTGAGCTGGAAATAGCACACAGTGTGACTCCCACAGGAAAGCTGTGCAGCTCTGGGCCTTGCTGTACATTTCAATGGCTGGGGCTGATAGCAGGAGGCAGTGAGTGAAGTTGGGCCCCCCACCTGAACTCACTAATGAGGGCTCGGGTTTCCCAGGGCACTGAATTGGAATGACTCCCTGCTAGTCCAGCCAACAGCAGCTCCAGGTCAGGAGACATCTCTCCCTCAAGCTGAGTGGGAAGCCAGCCCGCTAGCGGTGTGATGTGAGGGTAATGATGAGTGACACATGCTGATTGGCATTTCCTGTGTGTTCCTAATCAGAGCTGAGCTGTAGCACGAAGCGCTGGTTGGCAGATGGCTGTGCAGGCACTGAGTGGGAGCTGTGTCCGCGTGGGCTGAGCAAAAGCGCGCCAGCCAGGCATGTGAACACGCAGCACGGGAGGTAGGGAGGAGCGTGGGGAGCTGGAGTCCCATCCACCTCTGAAGGCCACAGTATCTGGGCCACCCCTTCCCTCCTAAGCTTCAGAAACAGCTTCAGTCTCACAGTAATTAGTTCCTCTGACCCTAGAGGAAAGATGAGTGTACAGAGAGGGCACTGCCAGTAGCCCTCTGTCTGTGGCATGGGGAGTGCCAAGGGGTATATCTGCCTCCAGGGTTGTTTTGTACAGGCCTTCCTCATGCCAGCTTTGGTGGTTGGTGCATCCCTGATCACTACTGACAGGAGATTGACAGCACTGTAGACTGGGGCCCTCCAGTTATTGGCTCAGGCAGCTTAGCTCCACCCCCTCCTCTCCACACACACACACTGGTTGTGATCAGGAAGAGGAGTATGTGCCATGGATCTGTCTCCTATCTTTCCATGCATGCCTTCATCTCTGCTTCCTTACCTCGAGCTCTTTCAGTGTTTGGAGGGCAGGCCATACTGTAGAGTTGCCTCTGACACTGCCCCAGCCCAGTTCACTGCAACAAAGTTAGTGCAGGGTTTGAGATGGCACAGCTACCGGCAGTGTGTGGGAGCCAGGGGCGGCCAGCCAAGAGGGAGCAGATGGCAGCGGCTCCGTGGAAACCCCCCACCCACGGAACCCCAACCATGGCCCTTCTGCACATGCACAGCTGTTTCCCAAAATGGCACCGGCAGCATCTGCGCCATTTTGGAAATAGCAGCGGTCTGCACGTGCTCAGCTGTGGTAATCTACTCCAGTGTGCATATGCACTCTACATGTATGTGCTCCGTTCCCATCCTGGTTTGTGGGTCCAAGTGGCATCTACACCAAATTGATGGGGTTTTAAATGTTTTTATTGTTATGTTTCTGGTTTTGTAAGTTGCCCCAAGATGCCGTAGGCATAAGGGGGTGTCTAAAAAATACAAATAAATAATAAAATAAATAAATAAATGATGCCTATTTTTCCACATGTGCAGTGATTTTGCATAGTATTTTCTTCCCAGGCTGCATCAGGCACTGGGTCGCTGGTTCAGACTCTAGAGCCTAAGAAAAAAAAGTAAAGCAACTACCCCCCTCCCCACCTCTGCATGACCCCTCTACCCAGCTCTGTCTCCCCTGACTCCTGCCTGGTCCCGACCTCCCTTGGACCCCTGCCCTCCCAGTCCATTGCCCACCCTCTGCCTACCCTTGAGAGGATGGGGTAGACTGGAGCAGGCGATGAGCCAGGTGGGCAGGGTTCTGGGGAAGGTGGGGACCAGTCAGGGGAGGCAGAGCTGGGGGCAGGATGGATTTGGCATGCATATGCTCCTTGGAGTGATGCCAGCACTGCTCCAAGCAGCTTAGTAGATCCTTACCAGAAGATATAAACCTTTGAATTATACCCCCAGTGATGCTTATCAGTTGGGTTGATTCTTATCAGATAATTTATCTTATTCAAATTCGGATTATTTGTACTGATCCGAATCTCAACTTCCCACCTCTAATTCCCACTTCGCTATGCCCCTGGCATACACGTTGGTGGGACACACCAGCTCTCCACTGCTCTGTAACCTGGAGGAGGCCCAAGTGGTTTACGGAGCTTGGAGGATCTGTCCTGCACTCCACTGCAGTCACCCCAGGGGTAGAATGTGGCTGATGAGCTCTGTCATTTGATTAGAAGGCAATGAGAAGGAAAGTGTCTCTGACCCAAACCATAGGGCACTGAGGTCAATAGGATGGAGTGGTCAGGGGCCTGAACAGCAGAACTAACAACCTGCTCTTGGTCAAAGCAAACAGGAATCTTTAAGAAGCTCAAGCAGCCAGGGAGAAGGATGGGGCAGCCTGGTGTGTTCATCAGCCCAATGTCTCAGTCAGTACCCATAAGCCAGGGACCCGAGTTCACTGCACCAAAAAATCTTAAAAGTCTGCAACCAGTGAAACAAAATTCTGCAAATTCACCATGAGCATTAATATTTGCATAATTAACTTGATTTGCATAACTGTGCATGTTGGGAAGCAAATTAGCAACAGGCTTGACATAGAATCACAACTTTGCTAATCAAACACAACTCAAATCCTCTGGAATTTCAGCACCCCAGAATTCCCACCTCATATTAAAACCTCAGACCTCCCTCACCCAAACATAGGGCCTTCAGGCCCCACTCACTCACAATTAATCTCCCAGGGGCATTTACCCTCAGGTCATGGTCACACAGATGGCAGCTGCAGCAGCAGTTTTAGTTTGGGGGCAGGCAACAAGTTTATGTCTGAGCCAGGATTTAAAGATCCTGCAGACAGCCCCCACTGCAGTGTCACTGCAATTTCAGCATGGCACTGTGAGGATTGGCTGATTCTATGAGGATTGGCTGATTCTGCAAAAAACACTGCAAATTGCAGCAACGCAGTCAACTCAGGTCCCTGCCCATAGCATGCACCCCAGTACTTCTCCCAAACAGGAGCTGGGGGCTCTGATGGTATACTCCCTCTCTCTTTCAGGAGGGTTGTTAACTCATTTGGGGACCATCAAACTGGAAGTGAAACATGATCCAGATAAAAGTGGGTTGCTCTATACAGGTCTAGCATATGTAGGGCCATCTACCCTGGCGAAGAATGAGGTCAAGGGGAAAATACTGGTAGAGTTATAACCTGATTAAGGTGGACCTCTGTTGCAACCTTTGGGAGGAAGCAAGGGGGAGGTCTGAGCACCACTTTGTCTGTATGTACTACTAGATAGAGGTTTACAAATCAGAGCATGAAGCTTGTTTATTCGTTGTGGGTACTAAAAAGAGGTATTTCAAAGTAACCACGTCTAAAGAAGCTGTGGACAAAGGTTCGAAGGGAGACTTCATCAGCACAGACGGAACAAAACTCCGATCCCAACTAGGTGGAGGTTTCCTAACGGGCGGAAACATATTCATTACACGCTGAAAAACTTAGCAATAGAAGGGTGGAAAAACAACGGCTTGCCATTGTGCCATGCGTGGAAGGTCGAAGCAGCTGCCATATGCTCCTTTAAAGAGGACAGACACAGTCTGGACTGGTATAATGTAAACAAATATGTAACAACAGTAACTTCTGCATTAAAAGTATCAACATTTAAACTGTTTGATCATAGAACAAATGGAGACCATGGTGGGTTTTTTTTTTTGGTTTTTTAAATAGCATGACCTTGTGGGCAGTTTCCTGCTTGACAAGAGAAGGTTCCTTAACCTTCTGGACAACTGTCTCTCCTGTGCATTTAACAAATAATCTATGCACAAAGGTGGAGAGAGGGGTGATTCTCATGCCATATCCTCCCTGACTTCCTCGTTAGTAAATCAAATCCAGTTTATTGCAGCCTTTGGCCTTAGCAATTATTTTTTACAGTTTAAAACGAGCCCAAGGCATATATTCAAAACAGAACAATATACAATACAGTATAAAACCCAATCCCAAAACAAGAGGTCTCTAACAATTTACCGATATTCTGGCTAATACAACAGCTCCAAGCCCTGGGGCAGCACAAGCCCTTTCTTTCCCCGGGGACTCATACCTCCTAGCCACCTCCTTACTAAATATGAAGACCTCCCCAAAAGAGAACACTTCTATCCACACTCCGCCTCTGTTTCCTCTCCCTCAACTCCCTCAAAGCCTTGTATCCATTCTTCCTTACCCAGTCTTTTTCTTATAACGGCTGCTAGTTTAGCATATCTCCCAATAGCTTAGTTAGTATCTGCTTTCCTACCCGAAAGTAAGAAAATCAGTTGTCTCTCAATAGTCCATCCCTCCTGGGTTTGCCTCATGATCCTGGATTTCCCCCTGTTCCTCGTTAGTAGGTCTGGAGGCATTTGAAGGAACCAGGGAGGCTCCGTTGCTAGGTTGAGAAACTGAAGAAATAAAAACTGACACGGCCAATGGGGTGCTATCAGTTTTAGGGTGGCCTTGAAGACCTTGGCCCAGTGGATTGCCTTTGGGATTGAGGGGAAAGGCATAAAGAAGGTCTGGAGGCCATGGGGTTGACTGCATGTCCCTCAGGGATCCCTGGCCCCAACCCCCCTCCCCCCAGAGAAAAAATGGTGCAATTTGGATTTGTTTGGGGATGCAAACAGGTCTAGAAGGGGGCTGCCCCGTTTGTTCACTAGTGTACGAAAAACTGAATTCCCTCTCGCGGGAGCTGGAAAGTGTCCTGCTGAGGGCATCTGCTTAACATTGGAGCTCCCTGGGAGATACACAGCCGCAGGGGTGACCTGATGGTGTATGCACTATTCCCACAGCACTATAGCCTCTAAAATCAACTGGTGTGATTTGGATCCCCCTTGATGATCTATATAACACATTGTTGTGATGTGGTCCATAGATATTTGGACCACACAGTCTTGGACCAAAACAGTAAATACTATTAGTGCAAGTTTTATGGAACATAATTCCAATATGTTGCTATGCAGTGCAGACTCTGAAGAGGTCTCTACATCATTTGCCCTTAAATCTCCCAGGTGTACCTGCCAACCTAGTTTTAAGGCATCTGTTGTCAGTTCCAAGGATGGCATTGGTTGTTGAAAAGGAACTTGCAAAAGGCGTCTTCCTGAGCCCACCAGCGAAGGCTGTTGAGAACTGAGGGAGAGGGGGCAGAGAGGAGGATGTTGTCTACTCAATGCTGGGGAATAAATGGAAGCAGCCAGCATTGGAGTGGTCAAAGCCGGAGTCTGGCGTAAGGAATTACATGCAGCATAGATGCCATCAAACCCAATAGTCCAGAGAAAACATTGAATGAATGTTTTGACAGAAAATCTGTGACACAATATTCCTAATGCTCACCCATTTGTCTAAGTGGGGCAAAGGCTGCAGTTAGACTAGAGTCTTTATTAGACCCTATACATTTTAGCACTGTTACAGGGGAAGGGGCTGATTTTTTCCAATTTATTAAGAACCCAAGGTCATACAGGGCACATGCTTACTTGAACTTGGGTACTAAGCATCTGAAGGGATCGGCTCCCCAAAAAACAAGTAATCAAGATAGGGAAAAACACATGCCCTTTTTATTTAAAATGGCTACCACGGGGGCAAGACACTTTGTGCAAGTGAGAGGAGTTGTGGAAAGTCCAAAAGGGAGAACATAAAATGTGTAGTGAGACCCCCTCAAACGCAAATCTCAAAAAGCATCTATGATCCTGCTTAATCACAATGTGGAAATAAGCATTGTGTAAGTCAGTTGTGGCCAAATAATTGCTCTGCTGAAGGGAAGAGAGGATATTAGCTAGTGTAATCATCATGATCTTAAGCTTTCATATGCATTTATTTAAGGCTCTAAGCTCCAAAATAGGCCTCACTTCCTTAGACTTCTTAGGCACTAAATAGTAACAGAAATAAAAAACATACCCATTCTCAGATAGAGGGACCGGGTTCAATAGCCCCTCTTCTCAGGAGCTGAGAGATTTCTTGCCAAAGGAAAGAGGCATTTTTGGACACCTGAGGGTTTGGAGTCAAGATAAACCTGAAAAGGGGGAGTGGGGATGGAATTTAACAGAATACCCATTCTGAACAATTTCCCAATCAAAAGGTAAGACCCTCCCACTTCACATAAAAGGGAGTTAGTCTGTCACCAAAGAAGGGATTTCTTGGCAGCTAGTCTGCAGGTACTAGGGTTAAAAAGGCTTCTTTGGTGCCAACTGAGTTGTCAAAGTGGCTGGTTTCTCTGCTTCTGGCCCTTTTGATAGTGGGGCTGCCTCAGTGCTGCATAAGCTGGCACATGTCTCAGCAAACTGTAGTATGAAGATGGCACACGTGGCCGCTTTTAGACGAGCTGCACGCAATTACGCATCGCGATTGCGCATAATTTGAAATGTCCGCCTGTTGTAATTAGACGAGACGGAAGTGGGGTATTATGTGTATATTATGGCAGTGGTGCATTTTTAAAGTCTGCGAATTAAATAGCTCACAATCGAGCCTGTATGTGTGCAGAGAAGTATCTTTATGAGGGGTAGGAGGCAGCTGCTGGAGTTCAGAGCTGAAGGAGAGGTCTGCATCAACAGTGAAACAGTGCTGGCCTGAAGTATTAGGGGGGGCATCGATCAGTGCGGAGAGGGGCTGTTCCGGTGTCCTTGATGCTGGGGACTTATGCTTCTTTTTCTTTTCTCCAGATGTTTGGAGGTAGAAGCTTGTTGGAGGTGTTTCTTGTGCTTCAGCAGGTTGGTCTCTGGCACTGACCCTTTAGTCACAATGTTGACTGAGAGTGGAGGAACAGCTGAATTATGAATTGTATTTTGAATTGTGACCATAGGAGCCACCAACTTTGACAGTCCCGGGTTTAGTGCTACTGGAGCCAGAGTGACTGGCTTCGCAGCGAGTGTGCCTGTTGGCACCGATACTGAGGACGGTGTAAAGGACTGTAAAGCCACCTCAGATGTTCTGCTAAATTACAGGCCTGTTCCTTTCTCATTCTGGGTTTAAAGGGATGGTACACAGAGCAAACCACAGCATTCTGCTCAGCTCCAAGGCAAAAGAGGCAGCGGTTATTTGCGTCTGAGTTACTCAGGCACTGCCTCCTATCCCATGACTATTTAATTTCCTCAAGAGTCTCTCATGAGGAACCTCATCAAATGCTTTCTAAAATCCAGATACACTATCAACTGGCTCACCCCTATCCACATGCTTATTTACATCCTCAAAAAAGTAGGTACTGTTGGAAATCCATTCCTTTGGTTGCATCCCCCCACAGCGCCTCATCCTGATTGTTTGCTAGAAACACCAGGAGTAGACAGACAGATCAGGGAACCCTTCCCCCATCCTATCTGTCCTACACCTGACAGGACCTGATTGGTCAATCTCTTCCCCCAGGAGGTTTCTCATCTCTTTGTGTCTCAGAGAGCTTCCTCCCTCCCTCCTGAAAACACCTAGTCTTAGGACTTAGTATAGATGTAGGCCTTTCCTATCCTACATGTTTTTCCTAATAAAGCTACTTAAGCTTAAGTATGCTTCCTGCCTGCTTATTGATGATTAGCTACTCACACTCCTCTGTAAACTCTGCATTGGGCAAATGGATGCAATGATCTCACAGTCCTTGCATTTCCAACAGGGTTATGGGCCCAGACACCCAAAAGGCAGCGCAGAGTGAGTAAAATTGAGTGCTAGCATTAATCTTAAAGGCAGAAAAGAAAAGAAAGATTTTAGTCTCTGTGACCATGGATTCTATGCTGAAGGTCTCCATTCCAGAGAGGCTCACTGGAGCAACAAACTATGAAGCTTGGAGTCATAATGCAAGGATGGCACTGGGAGGACAAGGCCTAAGGAAAATGCTGGAGTCCAACAGACCTACAGATGCAGGGGCAGCACAAGAACTCTGGGATGAGAAAAATGACAAAGCTATGGCAATCATCTCAATGTCGGTGAGTCAGCGTTTACATGTGCACATACGTGACAAGTTAACTGCAAAAGATATGTGGGAAATTTTAGAGAGACTGTATCAAGGGAAGTCAAATATATCAAAGATACAAATGCTTAAAAGACTTTGTAATATGAGAATGGATGAGAGTGAAGATTTCTCAGCTCATGTTAATGGCCTGCTTGAACTAGTCAGGAGACTGGAAAATCAAAAGCTGAATTTACCAGATGAATTGATAGTGGCATTTCTGCTGAACTCTTTACCACCAACTTTTCAAACAGTATGTCAGATAATAGAAATGCAGGATAACCAATCTTTGGATGTTGTTATTCAGAAACTTGAGGAATTTAATATGGCTCAAACTAATGAACAGCCAAACATCCCTTCAGAGTTTGCTTGCAAGGCAGCTGGAAATAAAGAGGTTTTTGCAAAATCTGCGAGAGTTAAGCGTTGCTTCAATTGTGGGGAAATCACCCATCTTGCATATCAATGCAGGAAGCAAGATACTGCAGAGAAACCAGTTAAGCAAGTTCCCAGCTCCTCTGCAAAGAACAAAGGGAGCCATGATAGGGCTATCAGCCTGGTTGAGGAAAAAGCATCTCAACTTAAAAATGTGGAAGGAATAGAATGTGAGACTGCTTCACATGATTTCTTTGTTGATTCTGGAGCAACTAAAAATCTTATAAAGGACAAAGACAGATTTATTGATCTGGATAGGACTTATAGAACTCCTATAAGATTGGCTAATGGAGAGAAAGTTTATTGTCAAGGAAGAGGCAGGGCTAAACTTGTATGTCATCTGGGAAACGGTGAGGAAATGAAAGTTATCACTGAAGAAGCTCTATATGTCCCAGAATTGGATCATAATTTTATAAGTGTCAAGTATGCTGTACAGAAAGGTTTTGCACTGCATTTCGAAGGGCAATATTGCAGAATTTCAAAGGAAAAGAAGCTTTTTATGCGAGGAATACTGGATTCAAATGGCCTATTCAAGGTGGATTGCTTGCAACAGGATCAGTATGCAAAGATTGCAGACATAAGAACTGTGAAAATATATGGCACAGGAGAATGGGTCATAGAGATGCAAATGTGTTGCATGCACTTCCTGACCTAGTTAAACATTTTAAAATGAACTCATGTGCAACTAAAGATGAGAGATGTGTTTGCTGTGTAAAAGGAAAGGGAACTAGGCCCTCCTTTAATCAGAGCAAGGAGGAAGCCACACAGCACCCCCTACAGCTCATTCATAGTGATATCTGTGGTC
>QEPC01007158.1:7618276-7688194 GCA_003113815.1 Sphenodon punctatus
TGAACACACCTAGTCTTAGGACTTAGCATAGATGTAGGCCTTTCCTATCCTACATGTTTTTCCTAATAAAGCTACTTAAGCTTAAGTATGCTTCCTGCCTGCTTATTGATTATTAGCTACTCACACTCCTCTGTAAACTCTGCATTGGGCAAATGGATGCAATGATCTCACAGTTCTTCCATTTCCAACAGGTACCAGGTACAAAAGATTAGTGAGGCATGACTTCCCTTTGCTAAATTCATGTTGACTCTTCCCCATTATATTAGGTTTATCAATATGTCCAATAATTCTGTTCTTCACAACTGTTTCTACCAATTTGCCTGGCACCAACATCAAGCTCACTGGTCTGTAGTTTCCCACCTCTACACATACCTTTAAGATCTATTTGCCCTGCGTTAAGGTTCTGAGTACTGGGATAAAGCCTACAGTGATGCATGTGAGGAAGACGTATTGGTGTGTCACCACTCCAGAGTGATATGTGATGTGCACTGCCATGATGAAATGACGAGAGCTTTCTGTACAGCAGATGCTTCCTACAAGATACAAGCTGTAACTGGGCTGAAAGGCAAAGATGTTGCTCACAGCAGTTCCCAAGCTGTAACGCTTCCAGGAATGTGGAGTTCAAACACATGCTCAGAGAGGCTCCATCCAAATGCCTCCAAACAATTAAATTCAGCCCCTGCAAGCAGGCTAACTTCCAACACAGGCTGATGGAGTCACAACATAGCCCAGCATAATCTCTGTTCTCTGCTAGGTTCAGGAGAAGAAATGGCTCAACATCTTTCTGGGCCCTGCCAGCCCCCACTGTGAGGAGTGTCTGTGAGGTCCAAGATACCTTATGGCGTAGTCTTCAGAATTTCCTCTTTTTTTGGTATTTCTGGCTGTTAAAAGTTTCTTTTACAAGATAGTTCCTGTCATGAAGAATCCTGTCTTTCCTACCAGGCAGTGGCCCAGTTGAATTCAAAGTAGCATGTGGGGCAAGGATTAGAATTTTCATTGAAAGCTAACCCTGGATTCCTCAGTGTCTCTTCATCAATATTAAAGTGACTGCATATCAGGAAGGAAGGAACAGAGAGGAGACTGTGTGTGTTTTAAATATCTTTCCTTGCAAGGATGTCCTTGAAAGAACCGGGATAGGATGTTAAGATATGAGGAGAAACGAGGTGGTATTATGAAGCTGAAGGCACTAGGGATGGAAGGCACAGTCCCAAAAGCAAGCAAGAGACCTCAGTGAACCTGTGTGGTGTTAAAGCAAACTCTTCATGTGAGCCAACAGTCTCAGGCCGGAGGAAGGTGCACTGACTGTAATGAACCCAATAGCTTGAGGTGGCTTAATTAGGGTTGCCATTTTTTGCATTTTGACCCTGAGACTCCCATTTTGGCCTATGGGAGTCTCCAGGTCAAGACACAAGAAGTGGCAACCCTACTCCTAATTTCTGCTTTTGGAGAGAGTTAGCAGCAATTATAGAAAGGTTGGCCAGTGTTTGAAGGGCAGCAGTTTAACCAAATGGGGGACGTGCCAGTGACTTAACCAGCTTGATAAGCACTGAGCAAGAGCTCCTACACTGAAGCTAGTCTCAAAGGCAGTCTTCATGGGTCATCATTGTTATTGTAGAGTTAGCTTTCTGTTCAATAACACACAGCAGAAGTTTCTTCAAAACAGAACTTTACTAAGAACTCAGAAGACATGCTTCCATACTGTACCGACTGCATGGGACAAGATGGAGGACAGAGAGAGGAGAAGAGAGGAGGAGACAAGGAGAAAAAGAAACTATTTCATCCCCTGACCCTCCCCCTACTGGACAAGCCCGTGGGGTCTGGTGGCTCTCTCCAAACCCCAAAGGGGGGAAAGGGCCGAGGTACGTGCGTGTGGGACGGCTTGGTTCCCCTAACAAGGGTACCCTGGTCCAATACTGGGCCTGAGGCTGGGAGGGGAGCGGTGTGCCTGGAAAAGGTTCCCTCAGGATCTTATGCGGCAGTATGGAGGATCTCAGTCGCTCCCTGCCAAGTTCATCATAGGGACACAGGCCACGCCGCTTCCCGACCAGGGAAGGCCCCGCACACGCTCCCTCTCGCACACACGGTCCCAAGGAACCAGGAAGGGGTGTCGGGGAAGTGAGGTCTCCAGTGAAGGTGTCCCCCCCCCAGGGGGCGACCCACGGTTGAGGAAAAAGGGGCTCCTGATATACGTTTAAGGGCAGGGCACCACGTGTCAGGGAAGGACAGAACAGATACACGCACACAACGCTTGGGGCTACTCACACACGCCGCCTCGCACTCACTCACTCGCTCGTCCACTCTCTCTCTCCTCCTCTCGCTCTCTCTTTCTCTCTCTCAGTCTTCAAAGTCCACAGTCGTTAGACAATCGCAAGGGGGCCGGTGTCACAGGCAAGGCTCTGATCAACCAGCACTGAGCCTCGCCTGAGTCCCCCTCTAAATAGGTCTGGCGGGGGCGTGCTGCCGCAAGCGTTGGGAGCGGCGCAGCGGCGCCTGTGGGGGCGTTTCTCCCAGGTTGGCCTGATTAGGGGGCGTGGCTTGGTACGCCGCGTCCTTCGCGGGCGCGCCTAGGGCCTCCAGCGGCGGCGGCGTTGGAGGGGGCGTGTCTTCTGGGTCGGGCGCTAGGAGAGACTGTGGGGGCGTGTCTGTATGCCCCGGGCGGCTGGGGGCGGCCCGCCGGCGTGTTTGTTCCCCGGGCGCCCTTGATCGCGGGGCTCCCCACCTCCTCAGGCCTAGGGGCCTGACAGTACCCCCCCGTCCAGGGGAGCGCCTCGGGGTAGGCGCAGGTGCATCAGGATGCCGGGTATGAAAACGGCGCAGCAAGGTTGGGGCATGAATGTGATCGAGCGGTTCCCAGGAATTTTCCGAAGAATCATACCCTTTCCATTTCACGAGGTATTGTAGACGCCCCCGGTGACGACGACTATTCAAGACGGCTTGCACTTCATATTCAGGGTTATGTGGGTCACTGATGGGGACTGGTCCAGGACGGGGCGCAGGGTGGTGTGTCTCTGCCGGCTTCAATAGGGAGACGTGAAAGGTCGGGTGGATTTTATACTGCGGGGGTAGCTTCACCGTGTAGGCCACATCATTGATCCTACGTGTGATGGGGAATGGCCCCATGAAGCGATAGTCGAGCTTGGCTGAGGGCCTGGTAGTAGGGTAATGCCGGCGATCTACCCATACTTGGTCACCTACCTGGAAGGTGGGCGCCGGAAGTCTGTGTCGGTCGGCATATTGCTTATAGCGCTGACGCGCCTGTTGTAGGAAGATCAGTGCGGCGGCTTGGGCTTGGTGGATCTGAGATACTAGTGCCCCTGCCGCGTGGACATGGGATAAGTCCAGATCTGGTGTACAAATACGAGGGTGAAATCCGTAGGAGACGAAGAAGGGGGAGTTGCCCAACGAGGCACTGAGGGTGTTATTATGAACAAATTCCGCTAAGGGGAGCAGGTCTACCCAATCATCTTGAAGGTGGTCTACGTAACACCGCAGGTACTGTTCGAGTGCTTGGTTCGTTCGTTCTACCTGGCCGTTAGCCTGCGGGTGATAGGCTGTGGTGAGGTTTAGTTGAATCTGTAGAACTTGTAGGAGGTTTTTCCATAGGCGCGAAGTAAACTGTGAGCCCCGATCTGATACAATGTCGACAGGTACGCCGTGTAGCCGGATGACATTTTGTAGCAGTAATTTTGCGGTGTGCTTGGCGGTGGGTAAGCCAGGACAGGCGGCGAAGTGCGCCAACTTGGTAAAATGGTCAATGACCACAAAGATAGTGGTCTGCTTCTGAGACGAGGGCAGGTCGACAATAAAGTCTATGCCTATACGTCTCCAGGGTCCTTGTGGTAGAGGCGCCAAGTGCAATAACCCAATAGGCTTTCGGTGCGGGGTTTTGGTACGGGCGCAGGTTTCGCAGGCTCGAATGTAACGTGCCGTGTCAGTTCGCATGGTGGGCCACCAAAACCGTCTCTGTAAGAGGTCGTACGTTCGTTTAATGCCTGGGTGTCCGGCGAGGGGCGCATCATGGTGACTCCGGAGTAATTGTTGGCGGTCGCCCGGGGGAACTATGCTAGCTGCCGGGCCTCTGTTCTCTTCGGTGCCTTGTGGGGTAGAGGGTCCGGGAGCGGTTTCAATTGCCCGCGTGTGGATTAGTCCAATGCTATTCGGAACAATTGGCTCTCCGCGTTGATAATTCACTGGCTGGTCCCCCAGGGAGCGTGATAAGGCATCTGCAATTATGTTCTGTTTTCCGGGACGGTACTGGATGGTGAAGGAAAACCGGGAGAAGAAGAGTGCCCAACGTCCATGCCGGGCGTTGGCGATTTTGACGGACTGCAGATATACTAAGTTTCGGTGATCTGTGATCACTTGAATGGGCCATTTGGCCCCTTCTAAGTAGTGGCGCCAGGTAGTAAATGCCGCCTTGATGGCCAATAACTCCCTGTCCAGGATCGTGTAGTTTGCTTCTGCGCTGGTAAGTTGCCGCGAGTAGAATGCGCAGGGGAGAAGGACTGGTTCTGCGGGGTCTTCTTGTAGCAACACTGCCCCAATGGCATTGTGCGATGCGTCGGTTTCGACCACAAACGCTTTTTCGAAGTCTGGGAATCGAAGTAAGGGTGCTCGCGTAAAGGCGATTTTCAAGGTTTCAAAAGCGCTTTGTTGCGGTGTGGCCCACACATAAGGCACCCCTTTGCGGAGAAGCTTCGTTAAGGGCTGTGTAGTCGCGGCGTATCGGGGAATGTACTGGCGGTAATAGTTGGTGGTGCCAAGGAATCGTTGGAGTGCCTTAACGGCGGTCGGTGGTACCCAGGCCTGGATCGCTTGTATTTTGGCATCATCCATCTTTAGACCCTTCGGGGAGATGATAAATCCAAGGAAGGCAATAGTGGTGGTGTGAAACACGCATTTGGATAGTTTACAGAATAGCCGGTGTTGTCGAAGTTTGGAGAGCACCGTCTGTACATGTCGTACGTGTTCTGCTATGGAAGGAGAGTAAATTAAAATGTCATCTAGGTAGGCTATTACATAGACATCCAGGACTTCCCGCAAAATGTCGTTTATTAGATGTTGAAAAGTGGCGGGGGCGTTGGCAAGGCCAAACGGCATTACTAGATATTCAAAGTGTCCATATCGTGTGCGAAACGCCGTCTTCCATTCGTCCCCCGCCCGTATGCGTACCAAGTTGTAGGCCCCCCGAAGATCCAATTTAGTAAAGACCTGGGCTCCTTGTAGGCGGTTGAGTAATTCCGGAATTAACGGGAGGGGGTACCGATTTTTAATGGTCATAGCGTTGAGTTCGCGGTAATCAATGCACGGCCGGAGTTCCCCGTCCTTTTTTGGCACAAAAAACAGCGGTGCCCCAGCAGGGGAGGTGGACGGGCGAATAAATCCTTTTTGTAAGTTGTCATCAATATAGGTCTTAAGGGTGCGTAGCTCAGGTCCCGATAGGGCATAGATGCGCCCATAAGTAGGTTGGTGACCCGGGAGAATTTCGATCGGACAGTCGTAGGGGCGGTGGGGTGGAAGACTGGTGGCTTCCTGCTCATCAAAGACGTCGGCGTAGTCCTGGTACGTCTGGGGAAGCCCTTCCAGTCCCCTGGTTAGAGTGGTCCCACACAGAGGTTTTGCAGGAGGGGTCTCCAAACCGGCTGGCGTCCCGAGTATTTGTAGCTTCCGCGCCTGCCAGTCGATAATGGGGTTCCACAGACGTAACCAGGGAAGTCCGAGTACAATAGGGAAACTCGGTGAACGCACAACATCCAATTGTATTGGTCGGGTGCAACCATGCACCATAAGAGGCAATGCCGGGGTTTGTGAAATCACCGGCCCGGAGACCAACGGGGATCCATCGATGGACTGCACCAGTTCTGGTGTCTTCCGGGCTTGCTGGGGAATCTGATGGTGCTGGAGGTATTCCACGTCGACAAAGTTCCCCGACGCTCCTGAGTCGATAAGGGCCCAACCAATCAACGTGTTGGTGGGGCTAATTTCCAACGACACGGGGATCCGCAGGTGTGGCCCTCGCTGGAGCGGGGTAACTTCCATCTCGCACTTTGTCGGGGTCGCCTGGTGATTTCGGCCCAGGATGCCCCCTATACATCCCGGCCACGCACGTTTCCCGCCTCTCTTCGGCTTTTGGGGAGGGCTGGACAGTTGCGGGCGAAATGCGAGGCCTCTCCACAATAAAAGCATAGCCGGGACGCCCGGCGCCGTTCCCGTTCTTCCGTCGGGAGCGGCCCCCGTGCCATCCCGATCTGCATGGGCTCGGATTCGTCTTTAGGTCGGGCGTCCGCTTGCGCACTTCCGCTCGTGAAGGGACGCGGGGTGAACCCCCGCGAATTATCACTCCGCCGCTCACGGCGTCGCTCATTTAGTCGCTCATCAATTTGCACCGTCACATTAACAAGTTCCCCCCAGGTCTTGGGGGCTGTGGCATAGACCAACTGATCCTTGATTTCGTCATTCAGGCCCCGCCGAAACATCACCCGAAGCACGTTGTCTGGCCAGCCCAACTCCACGGCCACCTGCTGAAAACGGGTCACATATTCAAGGAGCGGGCCCCTGCCCTGTTTTAACGTGGTGATAACGGTTTCGGCCTCCTGGAGGCGGTGGGGGTAATCATATAAAAATTTAAATTCCTTGACAAAATTATCATAATCTTCCAACAATGGGCTATTCCCTGTGAGGAGGGGCGTGGCCCAAGCCAGCGCATGCCCTTCCAACAGCCCAATTACAAATGCTACCTTCCTGGCATCCGTATTGTAGGTGCGCGGCTGCGTCTTGAAAGTGAGTTCACAGAGGGCCAAGAACCCCCGGAACTGCCGCCGATCCCCCGTGAATCGGGCAATGGCAGGCCCCTTGGGCTCCCGGGGTCGGAACTCCCCGTCCTCGTCTTGCACGGGGCGCGGGTTCTCATCCAGGGGTGCTGCCTCTGCCCCGCGTTGTTCTTGAAGGTCCCTGACCTCCATTGCCAGGGACTGAACTGTATGGTTCAGTTCACGGAGCTGCGCCAGGACCTGCTCCATGGCTCGGGGTGCTGGTTGATTCTGTGGGGTCTGGTGGCTCTCTCCAAACCCCAAAGGGGGGAAAGGGCCGAGGTACGTGCGTGTGGGACGGCTTGGTTCCCCTAACAAGGGTACCCTGGTCCAATACTGGGCCTGAGGCTGGGAGGGGAGCAGTGTGCCTGGAAAAGGTTCCCTCAGGATCTTATGCGGCAGTATGGAGGATCTCAGTCGCTCCCTGCCAAGTTCATCATAGGGACACAGGCCACGCCGCTTCCCGACCAGGGAAGGCCCCGCACACGCTCCCTCTCGCACACACGGTCCCAAGGAACCAGGAAGGGGTGTCGGGGAAGTGAGGTCTCCAGTGAAGGTGTCCCCCCCCAGGGGGCGACCCACGGTTGAGGAAAAAGGGGCTCCTGATATACGTTTAAGGGCAGGGCACCACGTGTCAGGGAAGGACAGAACAGATACACGCACACAACGCTTGGGGCTACTCACACACGCCGCCTCGCACTCACTCACTCGCTCGTCCACTCTCTCTCTCCTCCTCTCGCTCTCTCTTTCTCTCTCTCAGTCTTCAAAGTCCACAGTTGTTAGACAATCGCAAGGGGGCCGGTGTCACAGGCAAGGCTCTGATCAACCAGCACTGAGCCTCGCCTGAGTCCCCCTCTAAATAGGTCTGGCAGGGGCGTGCTGCCGCAAGCGTTGGGAGCGGCGCAGCGGCGCCTGTGGGGGCGTTTCTCCCAGGTTGGCCTGATTAGGGGGCGTGGCTTGGTACGCCGCGTCCTTCGCGGGCGCGCCTAGGGCCTCCAGCGGCGGCGGCGTTGGAGGGGGCGTGTCTTCTGGGTCGGGCGCTAGGAGAGACTGTGGGGGCGTGTCTGTATGCCCCGGGCGGCTGGGGGCGGCCCGCCGGCGTGTTTGTTCCCCGGGCACCCTTGATCGCGGGGCTCCCCACCTCCTCAGGCCTAGGGGCCTGACAAAGCCCCATGTTAAGCTTGCAGGACTTGCAATGGGCTTTTACTTGTGACTGTTGCACAATCCAACATCCCTTCTCAACAATCACTAGTCAAACCCACTAGGTTCATTCTTCTTAATAGCTTGCGATGGCGTTCCCCTTCTAGTGGCTTCGTGAACACATCCGCTGTCATATCCTCTGTAGGACAGTATTGCAGATCTAGAAGTCTTTCAGGAAATGGTATTTTATATCAATGTGCTTGGTTCTGGGGTTGTTTCTTTCTGTTTGTGCCAGCGCTATACATCCTTGGTTGTCTTCCAGGATTGACGTGGGTCTGTCCAATTTTTGCCCCAGTTTGCTGTCGCAACCAGATAGCTTCTCGGCTGGCATGTGCCACTGCCACGTACTCTGCCTCTGTCAAGGAATGCGTCACAGAGGCTTGTTTCCTACTGCACCAGCTGATGGGTCCTCCATCAAGCAAAAATAGGTACCCACTGGTAGATTTTTGGTCCGACGAGTTATTCGATTGGACTGGACACTTCCAGTTCAAACTGTGTCCACGTACCCTATCAGGTCTGACACGGAAGTTGCTGGGAGCCGTAGCCTGAGGTGCACAGTCCCTTTCAGGTACCGTAAGACCCTCTTCACTGCATTCCAATCCGTTTGGGTTGGGGCTGAGACTTGTCTACACAGTATACCTATTGCCACCGCAATGTCAGGCCTTGTGATTGTAGCAATGTACAAGAGCTTTCCTATCACCTTTCTGTATCGCTTATTGTCTGGCAGCAATTACCTCGGTTCTTTGATCTCCTTTGGGTAGCTGGTTTCCATAGGGGTATTTGCTGCCTTCACACCCCCCATGCTGAAACTTTCTATCATCTCTTCTATTGCCTGTCTTTGGTTGAGAATTGTAATTTGTAGATTGTAAGCCATAGGCAGGGACCACGTCTTTTTCTTTGTTCTGTAAAGCACCAGGTACACGGCTGGTGCTATACAAATGTTTATTATAATAAATAATAAAAGAAGAAGAAAAAGAAAAAGAAGAAAGCTTCCATCATCTTCTCTTTCAATTTGTATTCCAAGGTAGTGTGTTATGTTACCCAGGTCCTTAGTTTTAAAGTCCTGGTTTAGAGCTCTCATTGTTTCGCACTCGTCCCCTTCTTGCTCAAAGCATACAATAAGGTCATCAACATAAATTAATACAAAGATCCACCTGCCCCTTAGTCTCTTTGTGTATAAGCAGGGATATGCTTTGCTCCTGGTCAAATTTTCGCTCATAAGCACTTTGTTTATTTTAGTGTTCCACGCTCTGGAGGCCTGCTTAAGCCCATATATGCTTTTGTGCAGTTACAAGATATGGCCTTTCAACGTCTGCAAACCCCAGTGGTTGGTTCATGTAAATATTTTCCTTCAACTCACCATTTAGGAACGTTGCTTTCACGTTCATATGCTTGACTTGCATTCCTCTTCCGGCAGCTATACTTAACAATGTTCTGATTGTAGTGTGCTTAACTACAGGTGCAAATGTTTCATCGTAGTCTTCTCTGTACTTCTGGGAGTATCCTTTAATGACAAGTCGGGCCTTGTACCGTTCAGTATTTCCCTGCGCATTGTACTTTATTTTAAATGTCCATTTACAACCTATAGTCTTTCTCCCTACGGGCAGTGGAGTAAGTGTCCAGGTCGTGCTGTCCTGCATGGACTTTACTTCTTCTTCAGCTGCTCTTACCCATTTTTCTGCTTCCCCTTCTGACATCTGCGAGATGTCCTCCCAGGATGCTGGCTCTGACAATTTACTGGTGCTGACTTTGTAGGACAGACGAGTGGGGGGAATGTCTTTGTTAGACCTCGTCGACTGCCTTGGCTCAGCATCAGCAGCCGGCTTTGTCTGTTCCTGCACTTCTGTTACCTTTGTGCCGATTTCGACTATTTGTTCAGAGGATTGCTCCCTTTCAGTGGTTTCGTCCATGGTTGATTGTTCTCCTTCGCCTGGACCTTGGAGAGTCATCACACTGTCGCTTGAGTTTTCCACAAAGGTCACACTGTTACTAATGGTTATTCTGTCTGTGCGTGGATCCAGGATCCTGTAGCCTTTGGAATGCTCACTGTATCCTACGAGGATGCCTTCCACTGCTCTGTTTTGCAGCTTGGTACGTTTCTCCTCTGGGATATATACGTAAGTCTTACTTCCAAATACTCTGATGTGGCCCACACTAGGTTTTTGACCATGCCACAGTTCATATGGAGTTTTCCTCACTGTTCTAGAATACAGCCGATTTTGTAGGTAGGTAGCAGCAACTGCTGCTTCGCCCCAGTATCTTTCTGGTAGTCCAGAGTCTGTTAACATGCATCTAACCATTTCGGTTAGCGTTCTGTTTTTCCTTTCAGCTGTTCCGTTCTGCTCGGGTGTATATGGCACTGTCTTTTGGTGCTCAATTCCATGGAGTCTCAGGAAGTCCTCTACTTCCTTTCCTGTGAACTCACCTCCATTGTCAGTCCGCAGTGTCTTTGGTCTGCGCTGGAACTTGTTGCTCGTCATGGTCACATAGTCCTGAAGTTTGTCGAATACTTCATCTTTACTCTTCATGACGTACGTGATCGTGTACCTTGAATAGTCGTCAATGAAAGTTACCATATACCGGTTGCCTCCTGGCGTGGGAACCTTCATTGGGCCGCAGACGTCGCTGTGTACAAGATCAAGCGGTTTCGTGGCTCTATTCTGACTCTTCTTAGGAAGCGTAGCCCTCGTGGCTTTGGCTTTGATGCAACAGTCGCATTTCATGATCACGGGACACGTTGATACCTTAAGGTCTTTGGTCAACTGCTGTCTGTGCATTTCCTTGATGCTGTCTGGGTGTCTATGTCCCATGCGTCTATGCCACAGGTGGATGCAGTCATCGTGTGGCTTGTGCGCAGTGAGCTTCGCCTGTTCTTTCGCTGTGCTCAGACGGTACAGGTGCTCATCTGCAGTGGCTCTGGCCAGTACTTTTGTCCCACTTTGAATTGTGCATTCGTCTCCCTGGAAACGGATGGTGAGCCCCCTCGCTGCCAGGCGCCTCACGGACAGGAGTCCCCCTTCTAAGTTGGGCACATAGAGCACATCTTTCATGGGTATGGTCAGTGTGCCTCCCTGTGACTGGTTGCAGTACAGGAATCCTTGTCCAATTCCTTCCGCGTTGATGCTTCTCCCATCTGCAAGGTAGATCCTTTCTTTACTGCTCAGATCCAGTCCTGTGAAGAATCCTTTATCGCTAGTCATGTGGCTCGTTGCCCCGGAGTCTACACACCAATTTTGGGATGAGCTGTCTTGCGTTGCTCTGAAGCACCCACTCCATTGTTGAGCGACTGTGTTGCTGTTTGTGACTTTAGCCCTCTGCTTAGGTGTTCGTGGAGACAGTTTCTGCTGTTCTGCTTTCCATATATAGCAGTCTTTCTTTAAATGTCCCTCCTTTTTGCATCTGAAGCATACTCTGGTTTCCCTCTTAGGAGCTTTGTCTGAGGTTTTCAGTGCAGTCTCATTATCCTGCTTTAGATCATTCTGCAGGTTCTCCTTTCTGCACTGGAATTCATCCGCAAGTCTACCTTTAACAAATTCCAGCTTCAGTTCAGCTTCTGGCCTTGTCTCCAGAGCATTGATGAGGGCACTGTAAGATTCAGGCAGGCAGCAAAAGAGTAGGGCTACCACATGGCTGTCCTTTATATCTTCTCCAATGCCGCACAGCTGTGCCACTACTTCCAACATGGCATTTATATGCTCCTGCATTTCAGTTTCTTTGCCAAGCCTCATTTTGTATAGTTTCCTCAATAGAAACAGTTTGTTATTCAGCTTAGTTTTCTTATGCAGGTTTTGCAATGCAATCCACATGCCTCTTGCTGTGGTCTCACTTCTTAGATGGATTAGCTGGTCATCTTCTACCAGTAAACTTTTTGTAGCCTTTGCTAACCTGTCCTTTTTATTCCATTCCTTGTGATTTGCTGCTGGTCTGTTCATGGTAATCACCTGCCGTAGATCATCTTTAGACAGCAGCATTTCCACTTTAAACTTCCATAATTATTAGTTTACATTGTTCAGCTTTCCTACTGAAAGTCTAAGCTCTGAGCTGCTTGCCATACTTGCTTCCCTCCCTTTCCCCTTCTGGGATTTAGGCCTTCTTACCCACAGTCAGTAGGCCTCACGTCTGGGAGTTTTCTTTCACAGTCTGCACTTCTTCTGGACTGCTTCTAGTCTTCAAAATTGCCTTTAAGATGTCCTGGGCCCATAACCTATTGTAGAGTTATCTTTGTGTTCACACAGCAGAAGTTTCTTCAAAACAGAACTTTACTAAAAACTCAGAAGACATGCTTCCATACTGTACAGACTGCATGGGACAAGATGGAGGACAGAGAGAGGAGAAGAGAGGAGACAAGGAGGAAAAAAACCCTGTTTCATCCCCTGACCCTCCCCCTACTGGACAAGCCCCATGTTAAGCTTGCAGGACTTGCAATGGGCTTTTACTTGTGACTGTTGCACAATCCAACAATTGTTTCCCTGCAGTGGGGGGCATGGTGACTTTCTGGCACTAAGGTAGAGGCTGCTGTGAGTTTCTCCCATCAAGGAGGGCTCCTGTGATTCCTGCTAGATAGGAGGAGTAGGCTGGCTAAGGACCTCTTTCCAGTGTCACCCCTTTTCCTGGGAGGCCTGAGTGAAATGTAGACTGGATTGTCATTAAGGTAGCAGGTGGATCTGAATTCCTTCAGCATGCATGGGTTATTTTTGCAGCACAATGTTACGCAGGGGGTAGCTCTAAACTGGCTTCTCTGGTTCAGCGGCTGGAGGCTGGGGGGAGGGAAGGCTTGCTTTACTTTGCCAGAGCCTCAGGTTGGAACATGGCAGATGGAGCACCTCATTGGAGGTGCAAGCAGCTGCCCCTTGCTTGGCCTATATCTATTCTAGGAGTGTTCTTCTGCAGCAGACTCTGTACCTCCTGCTGCTTGTGTGGCCAGCGGCACTGCTGAGATGACCTTGTATCTCCTCTGGCTAGCTTTGCACAACATGGGAGCCTTTGCACCCTCAGAAAATGAAACTGACTTGGAGGAGGTTGCAGCAGGGCATATTCCTGTCCCAACAGCATGCACAGGTAGTTGGTCCCATATATAGGCAATAGAGACAAAGTAGTACAGTGATATCTTTTAGTGAACCAACTACAGTTGGTGGAGGTATGCAAGCTTTTGGACCTCACAGGAGAAAAAGAAAAGAGAGGGTTGGGGTCCAGGGCTACAAAGAGAAGGTTTAAATAGAGAGAGCACTAGTGGAAAAAGGTCTCTGTGGGCAAAAACAGACATGCACATAACTCTGTTTTACCACTACTTTAAAATTTCTTATGCATGTCACAGGGCTGTATTGGCATCTTATGCAGCCTTGCAACATGCATAAGAAATGTTAAAGCAGTGTTCAAGCAGAGTTAAGGTGTGTGGTGTCACAGTAGGGGGCGCTATACAGCTGAGTCATCCACCTCGCTGCATTGGGCCAAACCTCTGACCTAAGGGCCCCAACAGGGGAGAGAATCTAGCTGTTTTCCCCACCTGCAGGCAACCCCCCAAAAACCTGGGTATCGCTGCCACCACCCAGACTCCAATTACAGTGGGGTCTATGCAGTCTGGGTCACACAAACCCTGGGTAGTTACAAGCTTACAGCCTCTCAAGGGCACCCCTTTCCCCAGTTCCCCTTATCAGGGCCAGTGCAAGGATTTATGTCATCCTAGGCAAACCCCTGCGCATGTGCACAGATTCTGCACCTCACATGAAGCCCACGTGCATGTTACACACAACCCCCGCATGCACACACCTAGCGTGCAACACACACAGGCACAGCCGGCTTCTCGAGCACTGAGGGTCTGGTAGCCCCACTCCCCTTGACTCCCAGCCCCCAATCCAGCTGCAGAGCTTAACAGCAATGGCGGTGGCAGCTGGATTGGGGACAAGAGAGGCATCCCCTTCAACTTTCAGGAGAAGCAGCAGCACCAGCTGAAGCAGGGGAGCCACCCCCTTCAAGTTGGCACCCTAGGCAGCCACCTGAACTGCCTAATGACAGCACCGGCCTTGTCCCTTATCTGGCATTCTCCCCCTTATGTGGGGCGGAGAGTGGAGACCCTTGGGGGAACTCAGGGGTGCTTAACTTAGCTAGAAGCCACCCTGGCTGGAAGAGCCAGTGGGGGATTCCCCTGCCTTGGGTGAATTCCTTCTCCAAGTAGCTGTGCCTCTCAGGCTGAGGGAGATGTAACTTGGAAATGAGCACACACACAGTGAGGTAAAAGGAAAACAAAGAAGTTTAGGCTTTACTAGTTAGGATGAAATCAAATTTATTGCATACCCATCAGCCTTGGCAAAAAACATATAATACACATATAGAAACATGTAACAAACACACACATATGGTAACACAAGTAATACAAATAACAAAATAATACAAATTAAAAGTACCTAAAACTCATAGATACATACCAGCATTAAATCCAAAGCAAATCTTGCCCTTCAACGGGCACTAAAAAGGAGTAGTCCCAAACCGTGCTATAAGTTCAATTGGAGGGTAAAAAAAATCAATGTCCTTGCCCTTCAGCAGAAGTTGGAAGCAGACCGTCGCAAGCCCTGCTGGAGTTTCCATTAAGGAATAAAATCTAATGTTGTCAATCACCCAAAGTCCTCGCCCTTCAACAGGCAACAGGAGTGGACCAATCCCAAGCCCTGCTAGAGGTCAGCAGCCTGATTGGCAATCAATTGATTAAAGTTATTACAGTTTGGCTACAAACCATTATCTTATACAAAGTTTCAGTAATAACCAAATTAATGAGTGATAAGTCAGGGTGCAGATCGTGTAATCCCCTTATTAGTTAGGATCAAAAGAGGGGCATAAGCAGGTATTAAGATAGGAAAGGATAGAATAGGCTCTGTCTTGAGAAATTAGTCAGGTTTTGGGCTTGGTAGCTCTTTTGTATCATGTCTGACCTAGATTGTCCCTGGTTAGAGTTAGGCAGGCACTTGGTTCCTTTTACTCACAAGCTCCTTCTCCACATGGTGAGGCCACGTGATCTTGCCGGGTGGGGTGCGTTGCATTAGTTCCCCACCCGGGAACTAATGGCTCAAGCTGGAGGAAGAGAGCAGGGCCAGAAGACCTAGCCAATCTGGGCAAGGTATTTGGGAATACATGGGCCAGTGACTTACCAGCCAGGAACATCTGCAGGTTTATCTTCTGCCACGTGCGAGGCTCCTTACAAGGGGCCCACCCAATCCAAACATGCAGGTAGACATGGGGATTTTGCCACGGGGTGCATATCTGTTTCATCCCGTGTGAGCAGTCTTGCACCACTCTGCCAAGCGGATACAAAACAGAGCTTCCTGTTACCTCAGCCTCTTTTGCTCACTTTGAAGTAAGCGGTAGAGGATGGAGTTTTGCTCTTGTTTACTACTGGGAGATGAGAGGGCTGAAGTCCGTATGAATTTGGAGAGTTTGGGGGTCTACAGAGTTGACAACCCAAAATGTTATGAGTTATGTGTTGGGGCCAATAGGGGGTCCCACGGATAAACCTGAAATGGCAACGTGGTGTGAGGAACTCTGAGGTAAAATGCAGACCCCCCCAGAGCCTCAAACCCAGGGAGCCCGGGCCTGTGAAGTTTATGAAGATTCAAGAATGGGCCTCCAACATATAGGGCTCATGATTAAGCTAAAAATAAGATATGCATAATATGCACGCAGGGCCTGCAATGCAGGGAGCCCCAGCTGCTCCCTAAAAATGTCCTGTTTCACTAAACATTACAATAACATCTTCCTTTTTCTAAGGGGTCAGTGAGCGAGCAAGAGTGAGTGTGTAAGAGAAACATTTGTAGGTTAGAAGGGGGCCCCCGCATGACTATTTTTCACAGGGCCCGCTTCCCTGTATCCAGCACTGCTCCAGGGTACGAGCTGGCGTATGGGTGTCTCTCTCTGTCAGTGACTCACTCACTCTCTGGTTGACATCTGAAAGTTGGTGAGACACACATCTCAGAACTCCCTCTAACTAGACCTATACATGCAAAGCAGAAGCAACACCCCCAAAATCTGTTCCACTCCACTCTCCTAGTTTGGCCAAGGTCAGAGCCCAAAACAAAGACTGGTTCAAAAGCATTAGATTTTTAGCCTAATCATGTTGTGGTCCTCACTCTTTTCTTCTGGTTTCTGAGCTATTAGGGCATTTGTCAGTTGCACCATCAAGCATCACTCCACAAACAAAGGCTAGAAGAGTTTTTATTTCAAAATGGAAACAAAGATTATTGTAATTTCAGTTGCCAAGTATTTAAGGAAATGCTAGTCACAAAGCAGGGTGTATGCTCAGCCTATGGGCATTAGGAGGAGGTAAGAGGCTTTAATTGGACCAGAACCAGATATTTAAAAAGGAACAGAACTGAGCTCCAAAATGACTACTGGGATTGCATAATCTGCAGCTTTAAACACCGGTGAAGAGGGCTAGCATTTGAAAGGGGAACAGTTGGCCTTTCTAATAGCTGCCTGTACTGATGGAAAGTCACCATATACATGTCTCCCTGCCCTGTGTCAGGGGAGCCCTGAGGAATTGGAATCTGTGTAAGGGTTCCTCTGAAGTTTGTATGCCACTCACTTTAATGGGGAATGTTGCAGATAGGAGGTAGGAAGAAGAGACTGATGCAGGTTCTTTAGGTTAAACATGGGTCACAGCTTTATTGATTATTCAGACTACGCTTCAGTCATAACTGATCCTAAATGGACATCCCCACCCACTCAGTCCCACCACCCAACCGCCCATCTTCCAGGCCATGTGCTTTTTCAGAGTCTGATCTCTGGAACAGAACCCACCACTGGTGAGTCTGCCCGAGACAACCAGCCCTCAGCCCCACATATGGCCACTTGAATGGCAGGGCTGCCATTCGGCCCTTTTTTGGCAATTGGCCCCCAACCTGCTGTTGGGGTCGAGAAGGGGGAAGCAACAAACTAGGAGAGGTTCAGCCCGCCAGCCAGGAGGAGGCCCAGTGAACTACGTCTCTCCTGTCCCCAGATGCCAAACTACAGCGCCCCCAGCCAGGCAAAGCCTGAAGTCAGCGCAGTTCAACACCTCATCCCCCAAGACGCCTTCCTTGCCCTACTGCCCTCCCGCCCCCCAGGCATCCTATTTAGGGTTGCTGGTCAGGACCCCATTGTGACTGATACATAATTCCAACCTAGCTCTCCATTTGGACGCTACGAGGAAGGTGACACCCCATCTAAAGCCAATCAAGTAAGGGGGGAAATTGGATCAGGGCAGTGACTGTGAGCAAAGAATGAGTGAGGGGTTGCAGAAAGAAGATTGTAGGGCCTGTGGGGTGTGGAATGGCTTGGGACACAATGGGCTGGGCTCTGTTTTACATTTCTTAGGATACGTTAGTCTGTGTATGTGACCACCCTCTTGAGGTCTGCGCAGAGAGCCCTGCTCCAGTCCTGGAAGACTAGGAGGGATGAGATTGGACTAGTGTCCTGAGACTTGGTAGACCTGGTTCCACTTCCACGTCCACCTGTCACTGTCCTAACAGATTCGTTATAGCTCATTTCCCTGCTTGTCCAGGGCCTGTCCAACCTGTTTTGCCTTGCACAGCATTCAGGAGGCAGCCTGGGCTCTTTTCACGCTGAGGAGTTATCTGAGATACTGCAAATGGTTTGTTCACCCTCTGCTGGGGTGGGGGTAGTGGGGAGCATCCAAAGGAGACCTGGGCTCTGGGGAGGCTTCAGCCCTAGTGTTCTGCTTGGTATCGTGTATTTGCAGATTATACTTCTAAATGGGGACTAGGGAGCTCTGTGATCTCTTGCCCCTTTGGGAACTTCCTGAATGTGCATGGAGCTGAGGACCACTGGGGATGTCAGGAAATAGTGGGAAGCTTTGCCAGTCAGGCTCAGGGCAGTAAGTAGTTTCTCTTTTCCCAAGGAAAGGGAACAGGGCCCTCAGATGTAGCCTAGATCCCTTTCCAGGCAGGTGCCCTTAAATGGCACAGATGGAGTTCAGACTTGTACAGATTAATCCATAATGGGCCATTATGGGCTGAGAGCATATGCACACACTGGAGCTGAGTGCCCCAGGGGTGTGGAATGGCTTGGGAGTGCCCCAGGGGCATGGAACTCCAGTTTCTGCACTAGGGCCCATTCCAACCTAGCTACACCACTGCTCCTCCCCCTAATCAGCCTTGACAGAGGCCTCTTAGCTCAGCTCAGTCTTGCATAGGAGTGACGCATTGCTGAAGCAGGGTGGTAGGATGGCTGTTTGGCTGCCCTGGAAATGGTAGCTGGCTGGGATGGGGATCCTGGGGGAAAAGGGAGTTACTTGCCGGCCAGTGCTCCCTGCAGGGCTGAACACCAGAGCACCGAGGAAGGAAGCACAGCAATGGCAAGAGAACTGGCCCCCTTCAGGGCCCCCAAGATATACCTCCCAACAATCCCTTCTTAGGAGGGGCAGTCCCTCTTTGGGTGGCGAATCCCACTGTCCCTGTTTCAGGGGGGGTCAAAGTCCCTCTTGCAGGACAAAGAGAAGCAAAAAGACCAGAATTCAAGCCTCAGGCACCTCTTTCCTGGTTGCCTCTTGAGAGGACAATGGGAAGATAATGGAACAAGAAGAAACTAAGTGGAATGAGAAGCAGGAGCGCCTCTGTCCCTCTCTGTGCTCTAGGAATGTTGGGAGTTGTTTGTGTGAGAGCAAGTGCAAGAGCTCAAAACAGTGGGAGCTATGCCAAAAACATTTAGCTTGATTATGCCAATTGCAAAGATCGCTATCCTAGCGGGGAGGGTGTACGATTTACACAGAACTTGTCAGTATATTTAATACACCAATATTAAAGACCACTCCCTGCCTAACTTCCCTCCCCCAATACAGATAAGGAGTGTCCCAAACAGCTGATTTTTCTCACCTGAGCCTTTTAACCTCCATATTAGTTGAGAGCCTAGTTCCCAAGTTGGTCCCAAATGTAAGAAATGGGGACAAAGTAACTCAGTTGCTATATTTTATTGGAGCAATTTCTGTTGGTGAGAGTATGCAGGCTTTCGGGCTACACAGAGCCCTTTCTTAGGTTTTAAAATGTCTGTGTAAGGGCCCTGTGTGGCTGGAAAACTTGCATACTCTCACTAGCAGAAGTTGATCCAATAAACTATTATCTGTACTACTTTGTCTCCATTTAAAAATTCCTATAGCAGCTATTTCACCTCCCATTTGATAAACCAAGCACTAGGGGTCGCATGTATCCCATTTAAGGGTATTTATTTGAGACTATCCCCTGCTGAAACCAATGATACATACGAATGAACATAAGTCTTGCAGTGTTTCTGCTGGGGCAGGAAGCTAACACAAGGGTCTGTAATTTACGTATCTGTGTGTGGCCATGATGATGAGCTTGGTTGGCTCCAGCCCAGCTGGCATGGGCTCTTCTGGCCCAGATTGTCCCAGGGCATCATGGCAGCTTTTCAGCCCCTAGCAGCCATGTGTTTGTGCTCCCCAGCTCCCACCACCTAACAATAGGGCACCAAGCAAATTGTTCTCCCCAGCACGTATTCTGTCCCCCAGCAAGCATTTCCCCACGTGCGCGCACACAGAGGGATGACGTATGAGGGCCCCATTCTGGCCCATCTGCTCGGTATGAGCCAAAGCACCGGCCCCTGCCATGTAAGCTACAGGATTCATTCCATGAAGCTGACAGAAGCTTTGGGTTCTTGTCATGCCTTTGGCCCTGCAGCTATTTCGATACATAACAGACATCCCAAGCATGTTTCCAGTGCGCTGATGTAAATCCAAGGGCAGCCTGAGTTCTGCAGAGGAAAAGCATTGCGAGGCGATGATATCAGGCTCCTGTAGCACGGAGAAGGTTCTGGTACTCTGGGAAATGGGGGTTTTCCACAATTCTCCATCCTTGTGGAACCATGCCCCATAACTCCAGCTGTGAGAACGCAAGGGAACTGCTTTACACACAGACAAATCCCTTCCAGTCCTTCAGGACTGAGGAGGAACTGTCCGTTTCCATTAGCCAGGCCTCCTGTGAGCACCAAGAAAGAAGTGACAGCCAGCAATCCCCTGAAGCACAGCCTGTGTCCGCTCCTGACCCCGAGAGAGACCAGGAGTGAGACTCCCAGCTAGAAGGAACAGCCCAGGACACCAGGATTAGCACAGCAGGACAGGCTCCGCTTTAGTTATGGCCTGTCACCAAGGCCACAGGAAGCTTGCTTAGAAGCGCTGGTGAGTGGGGAAAGGCTCGCTTGAGGGGGTGGGCTCTGGATCTGAGCCGTGCACTCAGAGAGGGGAAGTGGCCTCAGTCCATTTTCTAGACAGGCTGTCCTGCCTGGCTCTGCCATTGTCCCTGTACTCGAGTCTTTCCTTACTGGATTTACCTGGACTGCAGGGGGGTTCTTTGTCTCCGCAACGAAGGAGCAGCCTCCACCAGCATCACAACGCAAGCAGCTTATTTTCTTGTGAAAATAAAAAAAATGGATGAATTTAGCATATTTCTTAATTAAAAAATTGTGGTTTGTTTATGCTGAAAGTTTTTTGTTTTGTTTTTTAAAAAGAACAACTCTGCAAAAACTCTCTTTTTGTGTGTTTTTTGATTTTTGGAAACAAATGTTTCCCCAAAGGAAATTTTTTTTTCCTTGGTACCAAAAGCAGATTATTTATTTATTTATTTTAAAAAATTCCAGTTACCAAAATGCACAGAAAACCAAATTTTTCAGTTTTGAAGAGGTGAAAATTTTCAGTAACAAAAAATATTTGTCACAATCCAAAAGCTACTTACTCTGGAGTAGTTCCATTGAAGCTCTGTGGACTCTGGCATGTGTGGCTTGTGGATAGCGATGTGGGTTTTCTGGACAATTTTAAATTGGGAAATTTTTCCAAGATTTTCCCAATGCCCTAAATATATTGGGATTTGATTTAGCATGTTTATTTGACTTGCACTTAGTAAACAAAAATCAAAAGTACAGTATGTTAATTTTACATGCTGGATAAATATCTCAAAAGTTTTTATAATAGTAAAAAATAACGAACTGAAATAAATTAGGGTGAAAATTCAATAAAGTGCAATTAATGTGGTTTAAATGTTCAAACAAATTCACAGCTTTACTTGGAAATTATTTTTATTGGAATTAGGCATCGATATCCATTAATTATGTTACTAATAAATTTTATGAAACAATGCATTTTTAGAACCGGAATATTTTCCACCCCACATCACTGCTTGTGGATTGTAGCCTTAGTTTTTAAACTCCTTGAAAAGCTGTTGGAATTAAACAATGTTTTCATTTTGATAGCACTAGTAGACAGCGGCATACTATGCTGTGGCTGTGGGGGCAGCAAAGAAAGCTTTCTTCACTGCCGCCATAGCGTCTGCAAAGTGCCGTCCAGCGAAGCTCTTCCGGGTGGTGAATAGCTTATTAAATCCTAGCTGTCTCTCTCCGGAGTTAGAGGCACTGGTTGCCACTGTGATGAGTTTGCCACCTATTTAGCAGATAAAGTTGCTCGTATTTGACTTGACTTGGGTGCTGCTACTTTGGGTGCAGGGTCAGAGTCTGGGGTTGGGGAGGCCTAGGGTGCTTTTAAACGAGCCCTCTCTCCAAGCGGGAGAGGGCTCAACCCAGTGTCTAAACCCTGTGTTCCTCTCTACGACGTGTCTGATGTTTCCAAGAGCATCAGACACGTCGCAGAGAGTATGTGCGCATGTGCATCCTTCTGCGCATGCGCACTCTGCTCAGGAACCTGGAAGTGCAGGTTAAAGCTGGCACATCGGCGATCCGCGTTGAAGGGGGCAGGATCGCCGGACTGGCTTGACGCGGAGGAGACTCGGCTGCGTTCCACGCCGGGCATTTAAACGGACGGTCTCAATGGTGGCTGTTAAAGGACTCAGCCACCATTTCCGTCTCGTTTAAAAGTGGCCCTAGTCTTGCCTGGTTTACTTGGATCAGCTTTGATTAACCTCTTCCACTAATGCCAGCGGGTGGTGTTGGGGGATGAGACATCTTGCTCCCTTGCTTTATCATGTGGTGTTCTGCAGGGTTCCATCCTGTCTCCATTATTATTTAATGTATATATGCAGTCCTTGGGGGAGGTCGTGAGAGGGTTCGGGGTGTGATGTTACCAATATGCTGATGATACTCAGCTGTACTTCTCTTTTTCAACTGACCCAGACCCTGCCATCTCAGTGCTATCCCAATATTTGGAGGTCGTGGTGGAGTGGATGTGGCAGAGCAGACTGAAGCTCAACCCCGATAAGACGGAGGTGATGTTGGTGGGGAGAGCGAGGGAGGTGTTGGCCCCCCCTGATCGGGGGGGGGTTCGCTCTCCTGCTGAGCTCAGCAGGTCCGGAGTCTGGGGGTGATATTGGATGCGGATCTCCGCCTGGAGAGGCAGGTGGAGGCAGTTGCGAAGGTTGCCTTCCGCCAGTTGCATCTGGTGCGGAGGCTGAGTCCGTATGTCTCCGGCCCGGACCTGGCCTCCCTCATCCATGCCTTCGTCACCTCGAGGCTGGACTACTGCAACGCGCTCTACGTGGGGCTTCCCTTCGGTCTGCCGGGAGTGCCTTCTTGGAGGTCCCCCGCGTTAAGCGGCGGGCCACAATGGAGAGGGCATTCTCGGTGACTGGGCCGCGCCTTTGGAACTCCCTCCTGGAGGAAGTTCGCCTGGCCCCGAGCCTTTTGCCATTTCGGCGAAGTTGTAAAACCTGGCTGTTCGCTCAGGCCTTGGGGGAGGGGGGTTAGTGAGGTTTTATCTCCCCTTACCCTTATTTATTGTTTTATTGTGATGCCCCGGTCCTGTTTTAATTGTAGTATTTCTGAATGTTTTAAATTGTTTTTAGATGTATTTTATATTTGTGTTTGTTTTTTTGGTTTGTAAGCCGCCCCGAGCTGTTTTAGGAGGGGCGGGGTAGAAATTTGACTAAATAAATAAATAAATAAATAATGCCGAGGATGTACTTGGAGGGGTACAGCCAATCAGTCCTGAATTAGATCTGTGCCCATCCTGGCTGGTGAAAGGCAGCTGGGAGACACTGGGGGCGCTGCTGGCTGCGGTTGTCAATGCCTTCCTTCGGGAGGGCAGGGTGCTTGACAGTCTTAAAACTGCGGTCGTCCATCCCCTGCTCAAGAAACCATCTCTTGATGTTGACTCCCCTGCCAGCCATTGCCCTGTCTCTAACCTTCCCTAAAAAGGGAAGGTTATTGAACGGGCGATTGCCTCACAGCTCCAGGCGCATCTTGATGCTATTGGATTCCTGGACCCATGTCAGTCAGGTTTTTGTTCTGGGCATGGCATGCCACTGAGACTGCACTTGTGGCCTTGGTTAATGACAGGGGAAATTGTACCCTGTTGATTTTGTTATTATTATTATTTTTTAAATCAATTTATACCCCGCCCCTCCTGTAAAAACAGATCTGCTGGCAGTCTTTGATACTGCTGATCATAGGGTGTTGTTGACATGGCTGTGGACCGAGGCAGGGGTGTGCTGGACTTCCCTTCAGTGGTTCCGCTTGTTCCTGGCTGGGAGAACCCAGAGGGTGGTGATGGGTGGTGGCTCATTGTCCTCTTGGAAACTCACTTGTGGGGTCTCGCAAGGCTCCATCATGTCTCCACTCCTGTTCAATGTGTATCTGAGGCCCTTGGGTGAGATTGTTCGGAGATTTGGAGTGAAGTGCGACACCCATCTCTCTCCTTTTCATCTGACCCAGGTTCTGCAGTGTCGGTACTTCCCCAGTGCCTGGTTGCTATTGGGAACTGGATGTGGGCAAGCCGATTGAAGCTGAATCCAGACAAGACTGAGGTGATGATGGTTGGCTGGCCATGTGACCGGGGAGACGTGGGGACTCCTGTTATTGATGGAGTCCAGCTTCCCTTGGTCACTCAGGTTTGCAGCCTTGGATCCATTGCTGCACCTGAATCGTCAGGTTGTGGTGGTGGCCAGGAGTGCCTTTCACCAACTACATTTGGTGAGAAGGCTGCAACCATTGTTATCAGATTTCGATCTGGCCACCATCATCCATGCCGTTGTAACCTCGAGGCTGGACTACTGCAATGAGCTCTATGTGGGGCTGCTCTTGAAGACTGTTTGGAAGCTGCAGTTGGTGCAGAACGCAGTGGCCTTTCTGTTGGGGACGGGTTTTCAGGAGCACGTTACACCGGTGCTCCAGTCTGCACTGGCTGCCAATAGCTTTCCGGGCACAATTCAAAATGCTGGTTTTAACCTATAAAGCCCTAAACAGCTTGGTATCTGAAAGACAATCTCCTCCCTCATGTCTTCTCGCAGTCCCTGATGTCAGCTGAGGATGCCCTCTTGCAGGTGCCATCTCATTGAGATATTTTTACAGCTAGGGCACACAGGGAGGCATTCTTGGTAGCTGTCCCATGATTATGGAACTCCCTCCCCCTGGAGGTCTGCCTAAGCCCAGGCCTGCTCATCTTCTGGAAACAATGTAAGACCTTTCTATTTGGCCAGGCATTTGGCAGGCAGGGATAGGATTGGATGGGAGTGGAGGAGTGTAGGGGAGGGTTGGGGGGCATTAAGAAGATTTATTATTGTTGTTGTTGTTGATGATTTTAATGATTTTTAATATTGTTTTTTATTATTGTAAGCCGCCCTGAGCCTCTGTGGGAAGGGTGGCATAGAAATTGGACTAAATAAATAAACAGTAAGTTTGGAAATCCCCCTCCCCCCGCAAAGAATGAAATTCAAGCAGCTTCAGTCCCAGCCCTGCTCCTTGATGACTCCATAACAAGTAAAAAAAAAAAAATGCAGTTGTAACATGTAGCAAAACAAAGCTCCCTTAGAGCCTGGAAATTCCCAGACTTATTTGTTCAAGGCAGACAGTGCTGTAACAGCTCTCATTAATACAGCAACAGCTAATACCTAGCACTGGTCACCTTTGAAGCAAGTGCATATGGAAGCTGTCACAGCATTCAGAACCTCAAGTTTCTCGGCTATGGAGGGACCACGCAGCAACTCTGTGGGTCACCAGCAGGCAGGGACCAAACCAAGGCACCCTGTTATTTATATCAAGTCCTTTTTATTCTGTATTCCACAGAAATATCTTGTAGGGCAACGTCCCATACGGAGTCACAATACATGAGGTGGTACACTGAAATACTACAAGTTCTCACAGAGCACGGCAGGACACACACACCATTTACAATGTTCAGATAGAGGATTTAGGTCATTGCACTTAAAACTGTAAACTTGTTCTTTTGTTTGATTCTTTTATACAGAACCCTTCCCCCCTCCGGGAAGAAAAAAAAAAGAGAAAAGGAAACAACCCAAGATACATGGAAGGCAGGCGAGGGCGCAGAGGGAATGTGTCATGTGACAGCCACAACAACTCTACGAGACTCGGCTACGCTTCGCAAGAGAAGAGGAACAGTCCAAACGAGCCAGCCACAAACACCAGGCTTTGTTAAGGATTCTTTTTTTTCTTTTTTCTTTTTGTACACAAAAGCAAGTGTTGGCAGCTGTGCTGGTCAGTGAGATGGAGCCCCCACCACAGGGGCTGGTAGTTGAGCTTGTTCTTTGTACCACAGGAGATTTACACATTGTACAAGTATTTACAATGGAAGGAAAGGATGGATGGGGCTGTAGCAGCCACTGCTGAGAAAACCTGCAGGGGACACAAGTCAAACTAGAGCCCTGAAGAATCATCCTCAGACTATGCACTTGTCATTGCAGCAAGTTCCTGGAAAGCCCTGTGCGGTGTGGGGGTGCTGGGGAAAGCCCTGTTCTTCTGCGTAGGGACAGAAACCAATCCCTGTTTCAGGAGCTCGAAAGAGATTCTCCCTGCACTCTGGCCTAGCTCACCCTGTTCACACGACATGTCTGCCAAGAACTGGCATCTACAGTTCACTTCTTCCCACCTGGGTGCGATCCCACAGAGCATTTTGTCTCTGCTCCTTTCTTGCGGAGACTACTTCCCAACCTGGCCTCACCAAGTACCCACTCCAGGCCTGCCCTTCTCTACAGCATCCCACTGGGTGAGAAAACCCACTCAGCTAGCATGATGGTGCACAGGATTATGTGGTCAGTGCAGACCAGAAGAAAACAGACTGAGCACTGCTGTCAAAACCTGGCTGGCTGGCAGCAGAGGTTGACCATGGACATACTACATCCTTGTTCCCAGCGGACACAATCAGCCCCTCATGCCTGAATGCACCTGAGGCGACTCCTTCCAGCCCTGTCCTGCCCCAGCAAGATGGCACAATGAAGCACTGCCAGACTCATGAGCACTGGGGCTCCCAACAGAGACACGCAGTTTTCAGGTCGAGGGATCCCCGGGCACTGGCTGGTCACCTCTCTTTCTAGAAGTGCAACTCTGACCAGTGTCTGCCTGAGGTCTTAGTGCTTGTCACCTGGAAAGTGATTTTCATGCTGGTGAAAGATGCTGGACTGACCAATCCAGAAACTTACGTCCCTCCTTATCTTGGGAGCGTTTACATACACTACTCTCCCTGCCTTTTATGGGGAAGTCCCTGTAGGGCTGGGAGGTGAGTCCGTGTTCACACAGTGCTTGGACTCTCTGCTGAAACTCCCAAAAGGAGGGGTAGTTAGTGCCGCTAGTGACTCGGGCACCTGTTTCCTGTGAACTGGACTGAGGCTCAAGGATCAGTTCATAGCAAACAGCCACACTCAGATCTCCTTTCTCTCGGTGTTACACAGCATGTAATACCAAAGCAGCTCACAGTCATGACCATACTGAGCAGATCCAAAGTGTACCCTGTTCTCTAGCCCAGCAAGGGGGGGGGGGGAGCTCTTGCCCCCTGTGTTTCTCCTTACAGTGCTGAAAAGTGATGCCTATTTCTAGGTTGGGCACTGCTTTGAGTCTACATGCTCCCCTGGAAGTCATGGTATCTCTGCTTACACAACCTCTCTCTATGCACGCTGGTTATTAAGTTCCTCGGGGTCCTATAACAGCTATGCTCTAGTTGTTCTAATGGGTCTCTGCCTGGCAATGCTAAGGTGATCAAAAATAACACAGAACTACAGCTTGCAGACAGGTGCTCTGATTCCATCAGACGCGTCAGCAAGCACATTCTTCTAACCAGCCCATAGTGCCTTTGTTGTTTTTCTCACAGTGCAGTGCTTTGTTCCCATCTCCAGTGGGACAGACTGTGCATAGTACAGTAGCTGTGGATACAGTGCTATGATCCAGTCACAGTTTACCAGAGGTCAGTCTGGACTAACTCCATCCACCTTAGAGGTGCCTATAGATTTGTGCCAGTGTAGCTGGGATCACAATTTGGCCCAACACAGCACAGTGTAAAACAAGGCAGTGGCTGATGCTTATTATGAACAGCTGCATCTAAAGGGCCTTAGCTCCTGTATATCCCTACCTGTGCTGAAGAGCAGGATGGCCAGAGTGCAGCCTTCAAGCCAATTTAGCCCCCAGTGAACATAGTTTTTAGCTCCAAGGCATAGCATTGCATGTTGTGGCCTGGAGTCTCCATAGGCTGCACCTCCATTATTAAGAGAAAGGCTGATGGATGGAGCCTGGGTCTTGTCCAGTGCCCAAGCCCCCAGGGGAAACTCCTGCCTATTCCATTGGTTATTCTGTACTAAAAGACTCTACTACTGCTAACAACATTCTGTGTCACTGCAGCATTATTCCTCCAACCTTTCTCCCTATAGCACCCTCTCATTGTATAGGGCTCTCCAGATTGCTTGTAGCTGTGTTTGGGGTCGCTGGGGACAGCGAGAATGGGTGGGCCTGCTCAGCTTGGCCATCCAAGGATCCTGTAAAGCTCTGCCTCTCTCTGTCTGTCTGTGGCACTCCACCGCCAAGCTCCCAGGAGTTGTGGGCTCTGTAATCATGATTAATATTGCACCAGTAGGAATGGCAGTGCTTGCACTGATAGCTCAGCTACGGTTTCAGTGCCGACGTTCTAACATTAAATTCCAGAGCTGTTCAAAGTGCCCTGTGCAGTTTAGTGCATTTCTTGCCAGGGCCACCTCACTATTATCTGGGGGCTCTCAGTTCTGGAGAGGGCTTTGGTTGATTTTTGGCCAGTAGGAATGGTTTGGGTCTAGGCAAAGACTATGTTGGGGGAACCTCTAGGGATCATTCTGTAATGATACTAGTGGCTACCGCAGGGGAGAGAATGTGGTAAAGACTCAAGAGCAGAGAGCTAATGCAGATCAGCAGAGAACAGCTGGTGTTACTTTCTGCAGGACAATTACGCTTCACATTGGAACTGACAGGTCTTCAATAACAAGTGCATAAATCTGCTAATAGCATTCAATACAGAAGATGAACCAATGAGAAAAAAAACTTCAAGCAAAGAACGGCAAGCATTAAAAGTTGATGAAATCGTGCATAAAAGCAGCAAGTCATGCTCTACAACAGGACAGAGACAGTCACTGGCTATATGGCTACCCTTTGGCAAAGTGTCCCTCCAATGGGTCGAACATGCCACTAATTGAAAACTTCATACACACAGGTGTTTGATATAAAGATATCTATCCAGTTTCTCAATAGCACATTTGCAATTAAATCCTTATACATAACATTGAACTTATTAAATATTAACAGTTGTTTTTTTAAATTTTGTATTTCATTGCATAGAACATTAGACATGAGAATCATTTGCTGTTACCCATGGTGAATGGAAGCTCCTATGGGTCACACCAATGAATTGTTGTTTTGAGCATGCTCAGCATGAAAGAGAGACTAGCAGGAAACTGACATCACAAACAAATGGGAACCAGAGCATTTGTACACTTGCTAAATTCTTTACAGCAAAAGGAACTGTTTCACTGGTTTTCCACCTGCTCTTTTGGGTTATGGTGCAAGGAACTCCATCCTGGCAGGGTCAACAGCATTCAGCTCCAAGTAGCTCCTCCATTGTTCTGAGCATGCCCACTGATAATGGCTTAAGAAGGACTTGAATTGCACAGTAGTAGGAAGGAAATGGCAGAGGCAAGCTCTCCTGATCTTTTCACACTGGATTGTGCTCTTTATAGCCTTCTGCACTCTATTGCTTCCACAGACAACAGCCCATGTGCTAACTCAGTACAAAGCAAAGAGGAAAAAGAGTCCAATACAAAGTAAAAAACAAAAAACAAAACAACCCCCCAACCCCCAGGTGTTGATGAGGTATACACGTAAATAAAAGTGGAATGATTAAGGCTGTTCTTGAAATAAAAATAATCCCCAGGCATATACATAAAACAATGCGCAACATTGACAATGGAAAGCACTGCCATTTGAATGCTTTAGAATGGCTTCAGGATGGCTTTGGGGTGGCTGATAGGCATGCCTGGCCAGCATTTGCTTCAGTAGACGTCAGCCAGTTTATGCACTGCCTTTCAGAATCCTATGGCCTCTTATCTCAGTAATGAAACAGTGTTAGGTCCTGATCCAAGTTCTCTTCGTCCCACACCTTCCACCGCAGGGACAGCGAGAGGGAACCAACACTGTGCATGCAAAACGGTCGGCGGGGCAAACTGGAATGTGAAGGAGACTGGAGCCTCCAGCTCCCAGCCCTCGACTCAAGCACGTATTGGAGAGAGGAAAAAACCTATGAAGACTCTAGAGTTAAGATTCAGTGAGTGAGAAACTCTGTGTATAATCTTGAGAAATGGCCATGGTTCCCGACATTAGACCCTAGGCACAAAAGGGACCACAGCAGGGAGCTATTTCCTGAGGTCCCAGAAGTCTCCTCCAACAACAGCAGGGGGAACCCAGCATATGTGATAAACTGGGACAGGCCCATATTTTGTAAACTTCTTTTATAGACAATCTCTCAGCCTATGATTGTGCCTTTGTCCCTGACAGCTCACAGAGCCAACAAGAGTCCGGTCCTGAAGCCCTCCTTGGTGGTTGGTTCAGAGGCCCCACAGAAGATTGTTGGGGGCTCCTCAGTCAGACCCCTGTATAAACGCATTGTTTGCTCAGTGAGACACAATGTCCTGTCTTCTGCCTTCAATCCCACAAACAGCCTAGTGGTTTCCATGGTTTCAAAAGCTTGATGAGAAAGAAAGAGACAGAAAGATCATTTTTGCAGGTGCCATTTACAACCATCAAAATTAACATTTCTGCCACTTTGTGGTGTGTCATGTACAGTTTCCCCAGCTCCTCTGGCCTCATGCTTAGAATGTCCATGGAAGAGCCCTGCCTTATGCTTCTAATTTTACAGTGGAAACAAAATAGTATCAATATGATACACGGAACTGGCAATGTCACAAAAGACCGCCAAAGAATCTGGCTAATCAGTTGGTTGAGCAGCTCTCTCCAGTTTCAGTATTGCAAAGGGTTCCATGCTAGTCAGCATGGATTGTCTGGAGAGCTGCAATGAGGGAATCCTAAGTATCCCAGTTCCTTGGTGTGGTCTCTCCATGCAAACTAGAATACAGGGGCTGGCCCACACAGCAGTGTGCAGACTATGGGAAAGGAAGTTTAAGAAGCTACCCACTTACCTGAGCTGGGACAAGTGCCATTTTTTTGCCCCCAAATCAAAAAGCATGCAGTCCTTTCAGTGACCTCTCTAAAATGGAGAAACAGACAGAGCCATGAAAGGAAACTGTGCTGGCAGGGGGGAAGCTGCCTTGTATCTCTAGCACACCCATGGGTCAGATAGGCAAGGCATATTGTTCTCAATGGGAGAGGGTAGGATAGCTCTGCTAGCACCTGCGGTTGTTGGACACTGAATGGGCCCTAGTCACACTCTAGGATCTAACCCTTGGAGATGCCAGTGCACTGGAGTCAAAGGGAGATGATCCCCAGAAACAGCCCAATTGCTCTTTATGCCTCTCTCCTCCTGCCATCCCCACCCTCAAGGATAATGGCTCTGCATATGGCTGGTTTGGGCAGGGTGGCCCAAAGCCCCTTCTCCCTCCCACGGCCTAGGGAACCAGGATACGTCTGTGTCCTGATATCTGGGATAACAAGGCTCCAGATTACAGTGGCTGCTCCAGGAGTGGACATTGTTGCCAGCTATTTCCATTTCTCTCCTTGTGCTGGGGACAGGCGACAGCAACTCTCCTGTAGTGGTGATACCCTCCTGCTGCCCTTCCACTCCACTCACAGACCAAAGCATCCACAGGTGAAGATGCTGCCTGGCACTTTTTGAGTTCTTTCCATGAAGTGGTTTTTAGTTTTTCAGCAGCAGAGAGAGCCCAGCCTGATATGGCCAGGGGCTCACGTTCACTAGGTGAACATGGGGTCTCAGACTATTGGGGAAATGAGTCAGGGTTCTTGCCAGGTGCTCACCGCCACACAGCTTAGCAGGAGGAGCAGACTCTGGGTAGGAATGGTAGGGCACCTCAAGCCAGGATCGAGGGATATGGTCAGAGCCATATTGGTGCGGCACGGTAGATTTTAGGGGCAGAGAAGCAGGTTGGGGTGCTGTGAGTGGTGATCAAGGAGCAGTGGCAGGGATATGTCAGAGGCTCATGGTGGCAATAGGAGGGGAGGGGGTGGAGTTTCAGGTTGGCACTAAAGGGCACTGGCAGAGTTATGGGATAAGCCATTCTGCCTGACTAAGTCAATGCTGCTCATTTCCACAGCATTGAAGGTCAAACTTTTAAAAGTCACTTAGGTGCTTAGGAAGCTGTGGCCATGAGGCAAGCTACTCAAGGTACTTCACATTACAGAAATGTACTTTACAATAGTTTGCCACACCTCAGAACAGTCACAGAGCCCTGAATTTCCAGGCTAGGAATTTCCTTGCTTCAAATCAGGAATTTGCCTCTGTTTCAAAGTGGGGTCATTTACCTCAGGGTAACTAGCAAACTACCCAGGGATAAGCAGGATGTCATGTGAACGGGGCAAAGGTGAGTCACTCTTGAGTTACTACCTCATGTGAGCAAGCCCCAAGTCTCACTGAAGTTGATGGATGTCCAAGTCTCTTTTAAATACATGCCCTGCATTCCTCCAGAATCAGATAGGTGGACACTCACTGTTATACCCAGAGTCTGTAGTGGCAGGCTGAATTCATTGGATTCTTCATAGGTTTTTCCACTGCAATGATGAGATCACTTGTTCTCTCAAATGCCTGTGAGAGTGGTGGGGAGAGAGAACAGAGATGCACAGAAAAAGCTGAGTTGTTAGGAAAAAGCTATGGGGAATGGGGAAGAGAGTAGTTCAGGGCAGCTGTAGGCTCACCCATGCTTGAGGTTTTAGGGTGGCAGTAGAGTCACTCAGGGTAGGGGTGTTAGGGCCACTGTCAGGGCACTTGGGATCAGGGTGGCTGTAGGGTCAGGGTAGTGCGTCAGGCAGCTGTAACGGCAGCCGGGATAGCATGTATGGAGGGTTGAAGGTGACTCACCCTTTGGCGCTCTCTCACCAAAACGAAGTGAATTTCTTACCGAAAGCTGACACAGCTGTAAGGGGTAAAGAAAAAAAAGAATCAGCCATGAAGGCAGGATTTCTGCTGCCAGGGAACAGACCCTCCATGAATCTTCCTTTCCCCCTCTCCTCAGCCCTATGTGCACCCCTGTCTCCAACTAATCTCTTTGTCTACCCACCCACCCCTGTAATTTATATGGGGAGTTGGTTGTTTCCCATGTGCTGCAGCGGGGGCTCACACTATTGCCTCGGTGAGTGTTTAGCAACTTGGTCAATGCTAAGTTATTGAATGGTCCCCGTAGAGCAGAGAAGAGCCTGCGGTTCCATTAGTACTGACAGGGCCTTTGATGCTAACTCCTTAGCTTTCTCGGTGCCCTGGTCAGTGGTGCCCCACACTCTCTCTCCCCAATTGTGCATTTCTTCTCTGACTTATTCCCTATTCCCTACACTCTCAGCTCGGTGTGAGCTGGAACAAACTGCTGTTTAATTTGAAGAGAATGTACATTTTCAGCACTGGGCAGTGCAGCCTGCTGACACCAGCCAGACACACTGGGGGCTTTTAGATGGACCAGCCCCAACTGGCCCATCCGTCTACAGGCAGCCCACCAGATGTGGAATCGGAGCAGGTGCCCAATATGTCAAGCTGCAAAAGGAAAGCCATTAACTAAAAGAGTTCCCATGTTGACTCAGCACACCAAAACCATACTGTAGTAAGCACATCTGGGTTAATTACAGTACAAACCAAACAGGAAGCATTAACACATCTGCTGTGGTGTCATTTCATTCTGGTCGGGACCACGTTCTGATAATCAGAAAAATCAGCAAATGAAATCATCACAAATACAAGTGCCTAAGATTGCTGAGGACTTTGTAGGCTAAGGCTATCGCTGTTTGAAAAGAAACTCACAAACCGCCCCTCATATTGCACTGTGCCAGGACTGGCAGTGTGGGAAGTCCAAAGGAGATGCAACTAACAACTAAGCTGCAGAAGACAAGCATCCGTGTGTGACTGCATATATGCATTTACGTGCGCCTGTGCATCTGTGTGTGCACGTAATAACCCTACACTAATAAGGATGGACAAGCTGGACATCAACATGTGCTTCCAGTCTCAGATTCTCTCTGCCTGACTGTCCACATCACATTTGATAGTCTCTCTTTGCCATGGTAAGCACTGAATCCCAGTTACCACTTGGATGAGCAGACCCATATCCTTTCACTGTTCATTTGTGAGACACAGATATGGGCCTCTCTGTGGCTCTGCCAGCCCTGATGCACAGAGTGCCTTGGGCAAGCGCATGATTCTGAGCTGGAAGTCAGAAAAGCTGTGTGCTTGCGTGTCCCCTGGGAGGAAAGCCCCTCATGCTATCGGATGCTCTCTACAGGCTGTGATTTGGGGGTCTCTTACCTTCGGTCAATTTGCCCGCTTGCTCAGCTGCCCCTCCTGGCAGAATTTTGGAGAAAACACTCTCTCCTTCTGCACCCGGCTGTCCTGCTGCTGCTCCAGTAGATGTGGGAGCCCCTGCTGGCTTTGGACCCACTTTAATGCCTGTTGTGAGAAGAAATCAACAATCCATCACCAATCTTATGCTAACTGTCCTCCCCACCCCCCTCCTTCTCTGTCAGAATAGGAGAGCTTCCCAGTTACACGGAGACAGGGCCCTGTTCCCCAGAGTGCTCTGGATTAAGCTGAAGGCTGCTTTCATGCACCTTCCTGCTGCACCTGCTCCTGCAGCCTGTTTAACACTCACCTTGCCTGGGTCTCTTTGGATTGATTTTATTGCCCTGTGTGTCCCAACATGGCCATGATGTTTTAGCCAAGAGAAGAGAGCCTTTGCTTCTAGCTGTCAGGGTGGTCTCACTTGGGAAGATCCCACTCTTTGCTGTGAACATTTCTGACACCCAAACGGGATCGTCCCTTCAGAGAGCTCAGCTCAGACAGCCCTGGCTAGTGGCCAGCTCATGAGTATGGCTGCTCTCTGGACACATGTAGCGCTAGTGAGGAGTAGCTCACTAACCTGCCACTGCTGTTACTTGAGGCTGTGCTTGGGGTGCTCTTCCCGGCTGTGGCACTTTTACTGTAGGTTTGGATATGTCCGTCTGCTCTGCTTTAGGCTGTAACATTAAGCGGAGATTTCAGAAAAACAGTGGGGGTCAATGTGGCATCCACTCTGGGGAGACACTGCAGCTGCATCCTGGAGATGCCCCCCAGGACTCCCTACCTGGCACACAACACAACCCAGCCCAAGAAACCAGACCCAGTCTCTCGCGAAAACATCTGACACACACCCCTAGCAGCCAGGACACCCATGCTAGCTCTCAGTGCTCCCCACAAGCTCCCTCTCCATCCAGCTTCCTTATGGCACAGTACATGGGCCTGGCTGAGACCAGAGCTGGGTGCAGTGAGGCCTTCCTTCCAGACTGGTAGGCATCATTCATCTCCCTGGTCCTCCATATTCCTCCTCTCTCTCACTCTGCCCCCTCCCACAATTCTCACCCCAACCCCTCTATCTAAGCATTCCCTCCTTACACTCGGCTTACTTCCTCCTCCCCAGCCATTGACAGGATTGTCAACTCTCACAATTCCCTTGCTGAGAAACACATTGCATAATGTTCTCTCCTGGGCCGGTCAATGGCCAGGGATCATTTCTGTCCTGTACTTTGCGATGTGTCAGGTGCATTTAATCTCTGCACACTGCCCGTGTCACAGCATATTATGAAGCATGCCTGCTGGGACAAGACAAGGGGCAGTTACCTGCCACGTGAGTTACACCAAGCTATGGTGAGTTGGTACTTACCGGCCCTGCCTGATGAGCGCTGGGCTGTGCTTGCAGGGTTGTCTGGGGTTTCCCTAGCTGCTGGGATGGGGTGGGTGGCGGCTGCTGCTGGGATGGCCGTGAAGAGGGTTGTCCTTGAGTACCCGGCTGCTGCTGTGGCGGCATCCTACCTTGCTGCTGCGAAGGCTGCTGCGAAGGCTGCTGCTGCTGTGAAGGCTGCTGCAAAGGCTGCTGTGAAGGGCCTGTTTGATGTGGCTGCTGAGGCTGCCGAGCAGATTGCTGCTGCTGCTGCTGCTGCTGCTGCTGCTGCCTGGATGTTTGTGGCTGCTGTTGCCCTGCTTGCTGCTGCCGCGTTTGCTGCTGCTGCTGGTGGGAAACGGGTTCTGTTTTTTGTGGCTGGGATGGCGGCCCATGTTGCACCTGCCTTTGTGATTTCTGGGACTCCGAGGTGTGATGGTAGACGGATGGCTGCCGGGGCTGCTGGGAGTACTCCGAAGAGCTGGAGGGATAACCAGGTTGTCCTCTCATATCTGCCTGTTGAGACTTTTTCTGGGAAGAGGGCTGTGTGTGCGCACGGGATTCATGGCGGCCTGGATCTCTCGGATGCTGCTTAGATGATCTCCTGGGCTGGTCATCACTGGGGTGGCGGGAGGACGAATGCCTCCCGTACTCTCCATGGTGCCTGTGTTCTTTGGAAGAAGAATGGCGTGGCTGAGCATAGTCATCATGCTGCCACATGTCATCATCTGGGGGCTCGTCATAGTCGTGATAGGTGTGTTTAACTGGTGGTCTCTTCTGGGAGGAAGAGGAGTGGCCACCATAGTGCCTCATCCTCTCTGAACGCGCTTCCCTGGGTTTATCAAACCAGTCTGTCTCCTCCTGACCCAAATGATAGGCTTTAGAAACCAAAAAGAGATCACAGTCAATCTCTCGATCCAAAGGTGTGAATGTAGCCCAGACTGAAGTCATGCAATGAAATAAAAGAATGCAAGCAGCTTATCACATGCATCTGGGATATCTCACAGCAGCAACTCAAGACCCCTCCCCGAGGAATATGAAACGGGAATTGAGTACATCACACTGAGCAAGCACCGACCGAACACCAGTGGGACATGCAGAACTGCCACATGCTAACACAAAACAACCAAAACAAACAGCAGAACGGGGGAGAAAGGCACATGGCAAGCAAACTCAGGCTGTGATACTGTCTTTGCATATGACCTGCTTGAGAATGCTCTGGGGTAAATCACCACGGGTAGCCGTTACCTTCGCTGTCTGAAACAACACAATGTGAATCATCCATGATGTAACCTTCTTCATGCTTGTAAGAGTGGTTCCTTGGCACATCTTTGATATGTTCTTGCACATCAGGCAATGAGTGACTGGAGCAGAATTGGGAGCAGCTGTCACCAGTGGACTGGGGGAGAGGTCCACCTGAGGAGCGGGACACACCCACTGACTTCCCTAAGGGACTGATGGGGCTTTCCTCTTCTGAAGTCTGTGTGCGCATTGGGGGCCGCCCGCGACTCTGACTCATGCTAAGGGAAGAAGGTTTGGAGCTTCCTTTCTGAGACCTCTCCATGCTTTCTCTCTCATAGGACTTACTTCTACTATTTATATCGCGACTTGAAGATTTCTCTGTCCCATAGCCGGACGACCTGGATCTGCTTCCACTGCTGTACATTCGGTCATCTTCTTCCATCATATCCCTGCTGGACACACCATAATACTTCTGCTGTTCATACACATTTTTCTTGAGGCCATAGGTGATCTCATCCTGCATCTTCTTTGCCCGGGAGGACACATTGCTGCTACTGACAGATGTTGTCACTGTGTAGGAGGCCATGTCTGATTCCACATCTTTGGCTTCTTCTATGGGTGAGAATTTGGAGATCTTCTGCTCCATGCCTTGTTTCCGATGTTTGCTACGTTTAGAAGAGATGACAGCTGGGGCCAGATTTTTGGAAGAGTGCTTCTGCATTCCCATACTAGATCCATGCTTATCTGGTCGGGAAGAGTGTCTGTAATCATTATCACCATAATAGTAGGAGCCAGACCCTGAGCTACCAGACATCCTCCCATTGCTATCTGTACCCCTGTGGTAGCTGCTCTTCCCTCGGTGGTCAGTGCTGTGGTGATCATACATATCCTCTTCAGACTCTTCCTCTGCTTTGGAATAGCAGCAAGGCCTAATGGAGCTATCTGCATCTACTAGCTCACTCTTTTCTTTGATATGTCGCCCATTGCTACCCTGTGATTGTGAGTCTCCTTTCTGGCTCTCTGCTGGGGTGCTTTCTTTGGTTAGCTCACTGATATCATCGATCATCACATAGTTCCGAGGAATGTTCTGCTCCAGGTTTGTGTAGAGAGACTCAGAAGAATAGCTGGTTGAGGGGCTTTGTGTTGCATTACTCCTGTCTGGTGGCCTTGCCTCTGGGGCTTTGTATTGGTCATAGCTGCTGGTTGCTGTCGTGGTGCTGTATGTAACTTCTGGAGCTACAGAGGAAATAACCACTGTGGGATTGGCAATCACTTCGTAATTGGTGGGGATCTTTTGCTCTAGGTCAGCTAGTGATGTCTGCCGTGGTTTCTGGTGTGCTGTGTGTATGTCTGCCTGGGTTTGGAAGAGAGCATTCTGTGCTGGGGGCAAGGGGGTCTGGCTGGGATATGTGGTCTGAGCTTGGTAATGATTAGGCAGACGAAAGCCTTGATGGGTCTGCAGGCCCAAGTCTGATTGGTAGCCAGTATTTGTAGTGAAGCTGTGCGACTGATATGTACTTTGGGAAGGGTAGGCAGACACCTGATTTGCCTGGAAGCCATTTTGAGCAGTGCTACTACTTGCCACAGGATAGTGGGGAGGCTGGAATCTTGTTTGCTGGAATGTGACAGGGCCTTGTGGAACTGCCTGTACTGCTGTAGGGTACTGATATGGGGTGTAGGAAGAGGCGGATGTATACTGCGTGCTGGAAAAGTCAGCATATTGATTGGAGGGGGCAGTGCTCGGTCTCGTCAGAAGATTGCTACTCTCATAGCTGGAGAGGCGAAGGTTGTTTAGCTCACTGTCAGACATGTAATCCCTGTTCTCTCCCAGGCATCTCAGATAGGGATAATCACGAACCCGGTCCTTCAGCAGAGATTCCTTCCTCTGGTTAATTCCCAGTTCCAAGTATTTAAGCTTGGCATCAATCTCCTTCTCTTCCTCATCCAATTCAGCTTGCTTCTTCCGCAGCTTAGTGGACTCGTGCTCTACCAACTTCAAGTCCCGGTCGATGTCTTTGAGAAGGCTGGCTTTGGTCACTTGAATAGCCTGCCCTCCCATCCCCATCCCCTTCTGTATGAGGCTGGGCATATACATCTGTGAGTGTGCTTGGCTGGCCAGTGGGAGATGAGCTTCCTCTGGTGGGGGGCTGGGCAATGTCCGCTTTACCTTCCGAATCAGAGTGTTTGATTGAAGAGCAGAAATCTATAAAGCAATGAAAACGCTCACTAATTTTAGCTAATGAAATACCTTTGTGAAACTGCCTGAAAGAACTCACTGTACTGCCTGTTCAACTGAGGTTACAAAAGTGCATTAAACCATCATGCCTCAGAATACCTGTTCTGCATTGTTATAGCCAACTGGTAGACAGGGAAATGGAGGCACAGGGAAGGGAAGTAACCTGTCCAAGGTAACACAGTGAACCAGTGGCAGAGCATCCAAGAGGCCCAACTCATAGCTGTCTCAGTCAGTGCTCCCTCCCTCTTCCCCAGTGAAGAATTAACAAATGCATGCTGTAGTCAGAGGTCTTTAGATTGGCACATACCTGGCCCAGTGTTGAGAACTCTCATGATTTTACTGAGTCTCAGGACAGTTGGTGTTTTAGCAAAGTCCCAGCTACTGGATGCATGGGAATATTTAAGAATCTCAGCTTTCATTTTACAGAGAAACTATTTCTAGCCCTCATGGTCTTAGGGCGTTTTTAAACATGCGTTCTCCCAAGTGGTTTTGGAGAAGCCGGCTCCAAAGCAGGTTTGGGAGAAAGCCGGGTTTGGGAGAAGCCGTCTTCTCTGTCCCAGCCAGTGATTAAATTTAATCACTGGCTGGGGCTTTAGAGGGGGAAGGGGGTTTGCCAGCGCTGGCTGGAGGAGGCAGTTTTCGCCGGCTTTCCCCCGCTTCCCCCCCCCCCCGCTTGCAAACCAGGGAACGCAGCGGTTCCCAGGGATGCAAGTGAGGGGGCAGGAATCCTCGGCCGGTTTGATGCGGGAAAGATCGGCATCAAACTGGGCCAAATATTTAAACAAGCACAAAGAAAGGCGGCTGATTAAAGGATCAGCTGCCTTTTTTGTATCGTTTAAAAGCGCCCTTAGAGAAAAGCTGTAACTGTAACCTCTAAAGATGAGGACCGAAAAGGCAAATGAGCAAAAAAGAATCCACCATACACTATTCTAAAAATAAATAAATCCTAATTCTGGAGGGCTGACTTATGTTTTTTGATATACCCGGAGGTGTCATACTGCTGGGTATAGTATTACTGCGCAAACAGAAATGGCCTCATCAGTACTGAGAAAACAGCTTGGAGAAAATAGAAATAAATGCAAATGCTTGACCAATAGCAAACCAGAAGAGAAGCAGCACCCAGAATGGTTTGAAGGGAAAATGCCAAAGAAGGGACAAGAGTAGGCTTGGGGAGATGATTTCAATTTGTGCAGGCTGAGAAGTCTCTGATGAGGCAAAATCCATATGCTCTGGAGAGGAGCTGTTGAGAAAGAAACTTTCTGAGGGCCCAACAAAACGAATGAAACATACTTTTACCTGCAACAAGATTTAAGAGAGACCAACTTCCCAGACAGGTAGCTTTGCAGAAAAAAAAATCAAAAGACACTTACATTGGGCCTAAAGCATTTAATGAACTGCCTTAGACTTTTAGGTGAGTCTGAGATTAAGATAATCTACTTTTGCTGCAAAATAATCTATTTGGCTGGATGAAAAAATATAAGGAAATTTACTCAAGGTTCTACCCTTGCAGCAGATCTTACCTCAGCTTCTGGGAGGGATGGAGTATTCAGACATGACACCCAGAGACCAAATATTAAAGCCAAGTCCAATTTTGGTAGGTATGGGTCCAATTAATCAGAGCTGGAAGGGACTTTGAGGGTTGTCTAATCCAACCCCCTGGTTGGATGCAGAATGACTATGCTACAACATCCCCAAGAGATGGCTGTCCAGCCTCATTTTGAAAACCTCCAGTGGTGGGGGAGAAAACAACAGAGATCAGGAACCTCAGGCCTGGGGCAAATGTGGCCTGCTGGCTAGTTTTTATTTGGCCTCTTTCAAGTTCCTGGATCTGGCCCCTTGATCCAGTTCCTACCAAGCACTGAAAGCTCAGAGTAAGAGAGCTCCCTTGTCTCCCCTGCTCACCTAACCGCCTTCGTCCCTCCTCCCTCCCTGCCCACATTCGCCTCGCCCCCTCTCTCTGCACATTCAAATCCCTCCTCAAAACCCACCTCTTCCTCGCTGCCTTTCCTGACGTCTGTTAGAACTTCCCGCTCAATACTTACTGTCTGCCCTCCCCATTGACTCCTGCCTAACTGCAACCAAGCCAAGCACGTGCACCTGAGACTTCGCATCCCCTCCGAGTCTATTAGATTGTAAGTCATAGGCAGGGACCACGTCTATCTCATTGTTCTGTAAAGTGCCAGGTACACAGCTGGCGCTATACAAATGCTTATAATAATAATAATACACAAGGGCACTGATCCGCGATCTGGAACTTCCTCTTCCTGAGTGCACCTCCTAAGCACCCCTGCTCTTAACTTCTGTATGGCTCCTGGAACTTGTACAAACTTTCAAAACAGCCTCTGGAAGGGAAAAAGTCCCCTCCCCTCCTGGCCTACAACCTCCCTAGGCACTTGTTTCATTGCTGCACGGCTCTTACTGTTAGGATGTTTCCCCTGATATTTAACTAAAGTCTACTTTTCTGTAATTTGAACTCATTATTTCTAGTCCTGCTCTCTGCAGATATGCAGAAGAGTTTCTTGCCATCTTCTTGGTGGAAGCACTTTAGATATCTGAAGTCTGCTATCATGTCTCTCCACCCGCCCCCTTAATCTTCACTAGACTAAAGCTGTTTTTATACGGATGCCCTACCCCCGCTGGGTGTGTGGTGGGGCGTCCATGTAAATGCCACGGTGGTGGGTGGGGGATGAGTGTCTGTTCATGTGAACAGCACGGGCAGTGTGTGTGTGTGTGCGCTCCCGCACAACTCCCACTTCCACCCATTACCCACTCACGGAGACATCCGGCAAACCAGAGGAGACTCTGTGGGTGGAGGTGGATGTGCGCCCATGGGAACGGGTGCACACCCACCATGACAACTCACCCATCCTCCCACCCACCGCTCTCCATGTAAAAAAGACCTACATATACCCAGTTCCTTCCATCTTTTCTCATAAGACTTGTTTCCCAGACACATTATCATCCTTGTTGCCCTTCTTTGAACCTCCTCCAATTTGTCAATGTCCTTAAATTGAAGTGCCCCAAACTGGACACACTACTCCAAGTAAGGTCCGACCAGTGCTGAATAGAGTAAAATTATTACTTTTGTGGACTTGCAAACAATGCTTTGCCTATAATTATTATAACTATACTAAAATATCTTCTGAAGAGTCTGTAGAGTACTGGGCAGTAAGAAGATTATTACAGACTGAAAGGATGGAAGGGGATTTGGCAGCTTCCAGAAGGGTAGTGTGGGAACATAGGGTGGGGAAGGCACACGGCTGTTCCAGTTTTGTATCTCTGAACAGTTTCCAAACTCCATGCAGGATATAGGCAGGCAGGGAGGGAAAGGATGCCTTGCAGTCAAAATGTCATGACTGTGACATGAAATAGTTTCCACAGGCAGAAATTATTATTATTCCTGGGGCAATCTGCTAATTTTCATGAGAATTTTCAGGGTGATCAGTTTTTACTTCTCAGTACTGACAGTGGAAAGGATTCACAGAGTTCCAGTCATGCATAACAGGAACAAAGCAGTTTAATCAAGGCATCTCCTTTTGTGTGTCCTTTGGAACCCAGAGAGTGTGGCTGCTGTGTTGATCCTGAGTGACAGAGGTGGAGACAAAGTAGTTTGAATGATATCTTTTATTGGAATCAGCAGACACTCATGGGTGTTGGGCAGACCCTGGAAGTTCACTTGTGGCCAGGTTTTTAATACAGCAGGCTGGGCTTAGCAAAGGAAAACCTTGGGTAAAATCAGATGTGACAGTGGCCTGCTCAGACCTGCTGTGGCGTGTCGGCCACTGTCACATGGTTTAGGGCCACCAGATGTTGACCCAGGGTATCCTGGGTGGTGCTGGCAGCTAGCCTTGGTTTTCACCAAAGTAACAGCCCGGGTTAGGGCCTGCCTACCTGGGCAAAGCAGGCCACGGTTGGTTATATTGTGTGTTTTGAGCTGCCATGATTTGGCCTGCGATCTGCCATGGCGGCCACTATTGGCTGCCATGCCCAGTGGGGCTGGGAGTGGTGCGGGGACAGGGTCCAGCCGGTGGCATATCTGATATGGCTGCTGCTTGGGCCAGGCCACTTGGCGGGGCAGTGGGATGGCTCTCCCAGCCATACTCACGTGTCCGATGGCCTGAGCTGACCCCAGCCTTGCTAGCAGTGGGTTCCCAGCCCAGGTCAGCAGTGTGCTGCCATCACGTGTGGTTTTTCCTCTTGATTCTGCTGAAATCAATGGCAAAACTCCCAATGACTTGAATGAGACTAGAATGTCACCCACTGCCTACTGGAAAGAGTCTGTCACATTTTTGTGCTTTCTGTAAAATGTGGCAACTCTGGCACATACAGCTTACTATTTCAGTATATGTCCTTAACAAGCATCTGGTGCTCATGGGTTAATAACTTTCTCCTGCTGTCAGTCAAATGGTAAAGGTCTGTGTTGCAAATGTTGGAAATTCCTGGGTGCTGCTTCGGCTACTGATGTTATAATGGAAAGATTGGTACAGTTGCACATAATTGGTACAGTTGCACATAATACAAGATAAGGGAATTTTGGCTCCCCAAATTCTTTAAAGAGGAAAGAAAGTTGAGGAAACTACATGTAAAACCTGTGTTACAAGAATGTCCTGTGCAAAACATGGCTACTCTGGATACTTACTGCTGCCTGCAAATGTGTGCTCAATTACAGACATCCGGAGAGCGAGACAGTTCCTTATCAGTGTGCTTCCTGCTGGTAACCCCATCATTTTTTCTGCTTATTCGCTAACCATGGATGAAATGAATTCTTTGTGAAACTCCACTGAGTTCAGGGAAGTAAAAGTAAACTGTTATGGGAGAGAAGAAGACTGGACAGGGTGAGCTGAAGTATTATGCTGAGGGACTGGGGAGGAAACTATAAACAGCGACTCATGTTCACTGTATTTTCCCCTTTGCTGCCAATGGGGAAAATGCAGAGAACATGGGACCCTGGTTATTAATCAGCTTCCTTTTTTGATGCAGATACTGAGAAGCTGGGCAGAGTTGGAGGAATGGTTAAGAGGCAAAGAATTAATTTAAGGCACGATTTTCTGAGAAAAGGTACACCCATCTCCATGCATGGAGCAACCTGGCTTTTTGGTGGTTGCTCTGTGCGTGGAGATGGGTGGATCGCGGGAGCGAGCCCCCACCCACTGCCTCTTTTACACGAGTGCTCCCCCACATGTCCACTGGGTGGACATACGGGGGAGCGTCGCATGTAAAAATGGCCATAGTTGTTGTGATAGCAGAGGACTTGCAAAAATTAAGGAGCAACAGCAGAGCCTCTTATGCACTTCCATAGGTTTCAGGAAAGAATAATTACACCCCTTGACACAGCAATGAAACCAGCCAAATATTATTATTACACTCCAAATCCCTTGCTGCCCAGACTTGGACCCAAGTATTGTAGAGTCCATGTGTGTGCATGTGCCAAGACTGCCATTTGAAACCAACCTTTTAAAAAATTCACTGCTGAAGTATTAATGAAATGGAAATGTCCTGGTGTACCTTCTCGGGACATTCTCCTACAGAAAAGTTATTCCATAGCATGAGAGACTGTGTAGAGAATTTGTGCCACAGATATGCAGAAATAATGAAAGAACAGTTGGCTGTGTGTGTTACAGCATGTTTCTTCAGTCTTCCTCACCCAATTGAAGGAATTATTTGCCGCCCTTATAGCCGCTGCGAAGTTGCGTCCAGCAGAGCTCTTCTGGCTGGTCAGTCCACCTCCCTCTGCCTGGAGGGGGAGGTTTCCCAAGCCCACTGTGAGGAGTTTGTAAACTACTTCGCAGATAAGATTGCTTGAATCCAGCATAATTTTGGGGCTGGGATTGATGCAGACGGAGAGCTGAGGGTTATGGATGCCCTGTCTGGTCCATTTTTGTGGGAGCAGTTTCAGGAAATGATGCTGGCTGATGCTGAGGGGGTTCTGGGGTCTGTAAGGGCTACCTTTTGTGAACTAGATCCATGCCCGTGCTGGTTAGTGAAAGCCTCCAGGGAGACTTTGGGACCAGTGCTGGCGGGAGTGATCAATGCGGGCAGGGTGCCAGACCACCTCAAGGAGGCAGTGATGCGGCCCCTGCTCAAAAAACCATCATTGGATGTTGATTCCCTTGCCAACTACCAACCGGTCTCTAACCTTTTCTTTTTAGGGAAGGTTACTGAACGGGTGGTGGCCCAGCAGCTCCAGGGTCATCTGGATAGCATTTGTTTTTTGGATACTTTTCAATCAAGTTTTCATCCAGGATATGGCACTGAGACTGTGTTGGTGGCCTTGATAGACGACCTCCGCTGAGAGATTTAGGACATTCAACTCTTCTGGTCCTATTAGATCTCTCGGCAGCATTTGATATGGTGGACCATGGGTTGCTTCTGAGACAGTTGCGGACCCTGGGTGTATGCGTGTGTGGACGGGACTGTCTTAAGATGGCTCCGCTTGTTCCTCTCAGGGAGAAGCCAGTGGATGGTGCTGGGGGAAGAAACATCTGGCCCTCGGGATTTCACTTGTGGCGTACCACAAGGTTCAATTCTGTATCCACTTTTCTTTAACATCTATATGCAACCCCTGGGTGAGGTCGTGTGACGGTTTGGTGTGCGTTGCCACCAGTATACGGATGATACCCAACTTTACCTCTTTTTTTTCAATGAACCCAGGTCCTGCAGCCTTGGTGCTTTCCCAGTGCTTGCTAGCAGTGAGTGACTGGATGAGGCTGTGCAGACTGAAGCTGAATCCTGATAAGATGGAGGTGATGTTGGTGGGTAGGGCAGCGGAGGTGATGGCTCCCCTTGTGGAGGGGATCCGCCCTCCACTGGCCCTGCAGGTGCAGAGTTTGGGGATTCTGTTAGACCCTGGCCTCTGCCTGGACTGTCAGGTGGCAGTGGTGGCAAAGGGAGCCTTTCGCCAATTACATCTTGTGAGGGATCCAACCATACGTTTCAAGCTCTGACCTGGCCACCCTCATCCATGCATTCATCACCGCAAGGCTGGATTACGGCAACCTGTTCTACGGGGGCTGCCCTTGGTGATGACTCGGAAGCTGCAGCTGGTGCAGAATGCGGCAGCCTGTCTCCTGACACGGACGGGCCGTAGGAAGCATATTACACTAGTGCTCCGGGCTCTGCACTGGCTGCCTATAGCATTCCGGGCTCGATTCAAGGTGCTTGTTTTGACCTTTAAAGCCCTACATGGTCTGGGACCCACCTATCTGAGAGACCGCCTCACTCCCTGGGCCGTGCGGTGACCTTTGCAGTCTTCCGGGGGTGCCTTCCTGGAGGTCCCCCGGGTGAACATGATGGGAGAGGGCATTCTCGGTGGCCACACCATGGCTGTGGAACTCCCTTGCAGAGGAAGCTTGCCTGCCTCCCAGCCTGTTGGCCTTTCATCTGGCCTGTAAGACCTGGCTGTTCATCCATGTCTTTGGGGAAGGGGGGGAATAAGGGTGGGTTTTTACCAGGGGTTTTTACCTCTTTGTTGTTGTTTTTATAGTTTTAGTAATCCCTCAATGTATTGTTTCTATATATTGTTTTAAATATTTTGTAAGCTGCCCTGAACTGCCTTAGGGCTGGAGGGAGCGGGATATAAATCTTTGAATAAATAAACAAATAAACAAACTGCATGGGGGGACATCTCCAGGTGACTGCATGGGAAGCTAGGGGTGTGAGACTTTCAGCAAACACTAACCTACAGCATCTGGAAGTAAGTAAGATTCTTGCTTGGAAAAGCTTTGCAACAGACTGTCTTAAGTTTAATCCATACTAATGGTGCCCAAAACATTATCTTGGGCTGCACTAGCCAAAGCATTGTGTCCAAGGTACAAGAAATAATAGTGCCACTTCAATCAGCATTGGTGAGCCCTCACCTCAAGTACTGAGTTCAGTTTTGGACACCACACAAGAAGGATGTTGACAAACCGGGGAGGATTCAGAGGGGAGCAATGACAATAATAATGGTGCTAGAATGCAAGTCCTACGAAGAAAGACTGAAAGAACTTGGAATGTCCAGCCAAATATATAAAAGGTTGGTCACAAAGAAGATGTAGAGCAGTTGTCCTCCACTACCACAAAAGGCAGAAAAAAAGGGGAATTGACTGAAATTGCAGCAAAGTAGATTTTGGTTCAACATTAGGGAAAATTTCCAACTCTCAGAACAACACTAACATCGCTAACAGAACTCTCAGAACAGCTGGGTCATGGAACAGGTTGCCTAGGGAAGCTGTGGAATCTCCATCAATGGATGTTTTCAAAAACCATCTGGACAAGCATCTGCCTGTGATGCTATAGACACAGATTGTCCTGCTTTTAAGAAAAGGCTAGACTAGATGATCCTTGAAGTTTCTTTCTACTGTACAATTGGTCAAGAGAATTCCCCAGTGGGCAAGTATCATGTTGGCAAGGTAGACACACTTAACTAAAGAGGAACAACTCTCCAAGCATAAACCTAGCATCATGTGAGTCAAAGGCAGGTGCAGCGAAACAAAGGGAGAGCTGTAGGTTTCTCTCCTGTTTTCCTTTCTCTCCTCATCAGAGCCACAAGGAGACCTTTACAATGGTCTCACATCTATAGCCCAGACCTCCCCTCTTTCTGTTCCACCAGGCCTTTGGTGAGGGAGATGGGTAGGGTGGGAGGTTGTTTTTTTGGGGGGGGGGGGCTAGTTCCACCCTTTTAATAAGTTTTACTGAATTTTAGGTATTTTATATTGAATTGTTAATACTGTATTGTTGAACTTTGACTGTGAGTTGCCCAGAGCTGCCATGTGAGCAGGAGGGAGCGGGCTAAAAATAAGTAGAAATAAATAAATAAATATCAAAAAGGAGAAAAGACTCCCAAAGGCAGTCTCTTGGGGAGGAGGACACAATTGTACATCATGACCATATGACCTGTAGGAGAGGAATGAATGGAGACAGGTTAGAAGCGTCAGGTACACAGCTGGCACTACACAAATGCTTATAATAATAATAAAATAATAATAATAATAATAATGATTTGCAACACTTGCTGCTGGCAGAATTTGTATGCGAGTCAACAGCATTTTCTGACTGGTGGTAAGAAAGGTCACCAAGGGAAAAAATGGCATCAGTCTTGTGATAAAGTTGTGGGTCTAAGGTTATACCACAGTTATGATAGTGCCACTTCGATCAGCATCTGGCTGGGGATGCTGCCTGACCTCCATTCATGGCTGTGAGAACTTCTGACAGCCATCTGTGAGCCTTAGAAATGTCTGCACTCTGACTGTCAGGTTTAGGAAACTGGAAAGGTTCATAGATGTTTATATTTCAAGGCCAGGGTGACTATCTTGTCTGATCCCCCTCCATAGCCCAAGCTATGGTATTCCACCCAGCGTTTCTTTCCCCATCCAGCTTAATAACTTCTCTCGTCTCTACTAGTGCAAACTTCTTCTCCCTTAAACAATTTCTTACAATCCACACATGGTTCTGTGTTGCAGAGGTGAAGGTGATTATTACTATGAAGCATTTATGTTATGTGGTGAAGCGCCATGGTGCTTTCCAGTAGAGTGCAAGGCATATTCTTGGACCAGGGGTAGGCACAGAAAAGGATGGATATTAGCGATATTGGTTCAGACTCCTAAGCCAATGAATGCTTTCCAGCACCTAAGCTCCTCATGGAGAAGGGGACAGTGAGCTTATTCCAAAATCTTCAAATACTCTGATTTCCAACCCAATCAATCTCCAGCTTGGTCATGGAATGGATTTAGCAGTATCTGCAGAGACTGATAAAAAGAGACCAGACCTCCTTGCTGATTGGAGCCTTTATTATTGCTGATTTTGAGGAGTCGCTGTTGAGGCTCCATTGGTTGAAGAGAATCTCTTTAGTGTTTGGCCATTTGTTACTTTCAGATTTATCAGAATGCAGAGTTGGATGACTGCTCCTTTTCCTTGAGGGCTCTAAATTTTGCTGGGGTTCAGACATGCCTTCTTGTTTAACATCTGTGTGAAATTGCTGGGGAAGATTATGAGCAGGGACCCATGTTTACTGTGTTTTCCCCATTGATGGCAATGGGGAAAACACAGTGAATACAGGTCCCTGGTTATGAGGTTGGGTGGACCACTGGGTCATCAATTTGCTTATCTGGCTGCTTAGTACTGGTAATCACATTTAGACCGCTTTCCGACATGCAGAGAAGTATGTTTTGAAGTCTGGGAGAAAGAATGCGGATGCAAATGCTGTGTGTCATTCATCAGATGGGAATACCACGCTGTGCATGATTGAAGCTTTTGTGTGTGCTGATGAGTGCAGCTCCATAATTTGAACTCTTCAGCACACATAAATACTTCAGTCATGCACAGCAGCACAGCACAGCATTCCCATGTGATGAATGACACAGTATTTGCATCTGCATTCCTTCTCTCAGACTTCAAAGCACGCTTCCCCGCATGTCAGAAAGCAGTTTTAGTGCTGGCACAAACCCCACTGAAGTGAGTGGGACTCACACTAGCACTAAACGTTAGCACTGGCACTACACACTGAAGGATTGTGCTGCCCATCTTAGGCCACTTGCACACGATATGAGAACTGCCATGAGCTGAAATCACAAGTCCCACTTGTGTGTGGGACACTGACATGATTTCAGTGATGGGAGCCAGGGCTGAAAATCCAGTCCTGTCTCCGGACACTGAAATCATGGTGGCAAAGGACTAATCACCTCACAAACCCTGCATCTTTTTTCTCCTTTGTACTTTAACGTAATGTTGTTCCATCCACTGACCTGTCAGCGTCACCAGGCGAGGAGAAACAAAGACATATCGGGGAATCTCTATCCTGCCCTGAATGTAACTTGAATGTAAAGCGATTGTAATGTAAAAAAGGAAAAGTTAATATTCATGTACTGATTTGTTATAGACACCGTTTTGAAATGTAACTGTATAATTAATGATGTAGTTGTACAACTGTTGAACTGCAAATAAAGATATTAGAATTAAAAAATTTAAAAAAATAATTTTTTTTGGGTCCCTTTAAAAAACAAAAAAAACACAAACCCTGCACATACATGAGTGGGACTTCATGTGATCTCCCTGCCAGGATTTTGACTCATGGCAGTTTTCCATCCCCCACCCGTTTTGTGTGCAAGCAGCCTCAGTTTCACCTGATACAGATAGGGGTAAGTAAGGAAACAGCTCTGTCTTTGGTGAGGCTTGTGACATACCAAAAAGCCATTTGGCTGGAACATGATCCAGAGAAGAAAGAGGGGAGTCAGACTGGCAGGGGAGCATGTCGAAGTTCTGGCTAAACCTATACCAGTACCATCAACAGAAGTCAATGTCTGGAGATTATGAAAACCCTCTGCAGTGCTGTGAACTTACTAGATGTGTGATGGCTCTCAGACTCCCAGATGGCCCCTTTGGCCAGAAGAACATGTTGTAATGTGTGGTTGGATAGAAGGATGCCTCCCCTACTCCTTGTTGCAAACAAGTCCCACCCACCCCTACCATGTAACATCAGGCGGCAGCCTTTGTTATCTTGAATTCAAACTGTTGCAGTGCACTCACCAAGGCAACTCAGTAACAACAAACATCTTCCTGTCTTCTCAATAGGGCAGTCCAGTGGGAACATATTACACTTGTGCTAACTTCCTTCTGAGTGAAACGCAAAGTGCTCATTACTGTCGACAAGGCCTGATAATACACAGTCTCAGGTTAACAGAAAGATCTATCCCCCACCCCGCCTCACACCAGTAGTGTTTGCCAGGAAGGCTTTAATTACTCATCCCCAGGGTGAAGCAGCAAGGGGCCCCAATCTCAGGCATTTGCTCCTGTCTGAAACCTGTCTAAAATAGCACTGCAAAGTGCATCCAGCTCTCCTTAACAGCAAATGTGGAGCCAATGGCATTTAGCTTTTTGGAGAGATGTCCTCTGATTGTAGTGATGCTGCTACAGGGCAAACATGATATCTTTGCTACATCTGAGATAAGTTAGCTGCTTTTACTCAGCACCAAAAAAGGTATCGCAGATAGCTCAGTGATGGGGACCTTATAGCTACAACAACAATGAAGCAAGGGATCAAGGATGATGCCAGGAGCTATGGTCTGATGACAGAGAGTGATGTCTGTTTCCTAGCAGAAATATTAAATGAATGAGCTGTAATTAGAAGATTGCTTGCCTATGGATTCATTTACTAATCAGAAGAAGAGATGATGGGAGAAAAGCTTATAAGCAGCAATTTAGAGGAAAGTTTTCCCAATTAATGTGATTCTTCTGTACCATATTTTGCCTTTTCTAATAGAGGAGGGATTCATGGCCATCTTAGACATGTCTTGGCAAATCTAGTATACACTCTTCTTCTAGCCCTTAGCTGGTGGTTCTGTCATCTGCTAACATTAGGACAAAGGATAGTTTGAGAAGGAAATGTCTGCTGTAGGTTGCCCTATAAGATACATTCTTGCTGCTTATTGATATTCCCAATATGCCAAGACTCTTTGCACCTGCTGCTGGACACAGTGGGGATGGAGTTTGTCATTTGAAGAGCTCGGTGCAATCAGAAGGCTTGAGAGTTTACAGAGCAGAAGATCAGGTGGTGCACCTGATCTAGTAACTCCCTTTGTTTTCCATAAGGAAACAAAAAGACTGGAGCAAAAATATAAAGTTTGGTCTGTTGTCTCCTTGGACGCTAGTGCATCTGCACACACTGTAGAGAAGTCATTAACACATGGCACCTTACTTTGGTCATACCTATCTCTTACCAGTTGCCTGTACTTGGGTATTCATGCATTGGTTCTACTTGCTCTGCCACCTAAACATATTAAGTTCAAATATAATATAGAAACAGAGGTTTGTGGAGAGTGCAAAGCATGAGCTTGGTGAAGAACAGATGGTAGTAGTCTGCACTTGAAGAACTTGTGAAAGGTTTTCCCTCATACTCACACTAGCCCATTTGAGTTTTTGTGTTGTCAGCTTTTTACTCCAGGCGCTTAGGAAATAGCAACCTCTCTCATTAGAGCCTCCAGTAGGACAACTCCAGAAACCTTGGCATTCTCAGAGAATGTGATGAGGTTTAAAGTCCTGCTACTGACATAACACAAAGTAATGAACTGATGGGTAATTGTCTGAGACAACATGGGCCATTGATAAAGCATTTTCAGGAACTTAAGACTCAACTGTCTCTACCTGATGGGAACATCTCTGTTGTAAGTAAAACAATTCTCTGAGGCTAGCATGGAAGTCAGTGAAAATATTCTAGAGGCTTTAATCTACATTTTTTACATACTTTAAAGTGCTGCATGAATGGGTTTTCCTGATCTGTTATTTCCTGTTGGTCACTTCCTACCTCTGAGTGTGGCGAGAGAGTCCTGGAGCAGGGACTCCTTTTTCCACTTCATGCTCTTCCTGGATGGATATCACAAGGGCATTCCTTCATGCTTTTTGCATGGTGGGGAATATCACAGGATAGCAGAGGGAGAAGTTAAATGCAAGGGAATCAGTGTCGTATGAATGCATCACTAATGGACAAACACACAGATTAAGGAACATATGGTGAGTTTGTAAAAGGGAAAGGCACTGTGTAAATGATCCCTAGGAACATGGGTGAGTTGAGTACCACTATCCACAGAATGAACCTGTAGTGGAGAGGCAGAGATCCTGGATTATGGCTCACCTACTCACTGAATTGGCTGGGAAAGCCAGATTAAACACTTGCCAGAGGTGTAGGAACAGATGAGTTGCTATGCCAGTCAGCTGGGTCTTCATTTAAGAGGGTGAAGAGCCAGTGACCCTGATTATGTCAATGGCTTCCAGTTGCACAGGGCAGCTGTGTGAAATATTCCCTCTGACAGGCACCTCCCTTCACCAGTTCTCCCCTTTATTTTGGATTTTCAGGAGGAAACTTTATTCTCTTCCCTTCGTGGTTGCAAGAGTTTCACATAGGCTGTTTTCAGACAAGACATTCTTCACCCACTACACGTTACAGGGCTGCAGTAGTGCCCTATGGGTGCTCTGTAACATGTATAGTGGGTGGGAGGTGGGTGGAGAATGTCTTGTCTGAAAATGCCCATAGTTACAGTGGCCCCCTTTAATCCTAGAAACCCTAGTTAGACAGAAGTCCTCCAGAGTTCACCCCCTAAAAGCAAAATAATTAGGGATGGTTTTCAGCTAATATGGCAGGTACTATAGTTGTACATCTCACAAGACAATTCCCTTGATGGATGTTTTGCTTTGTATGAACTCATGAAGGGAAAGTTTCGCTGGTTTACTGCTTGAGAGTTCTGTAGCTGTTAATAAACATGTATCTTTACCAGAGCTAGCAAGAGCAGAATACTTCTAAGTATGAGTTGCTAGATGGTATGTCAGACTGTGACGGTACTCTCTCTCAAGAATTACTCCCTTAAGGGCTCATAGGCAGGGCTGTAAAAACCCACTGCCTCTGGCGGGCTGATGAGTGGATTTTCACAGCCCTGGGCCTCATTCCCTACTGCAAGTGCCCAGTTAGGCGAGTAGGATTTATCACAGGCTAATGAATCATTTATATATGTTTGTAGTCCCACTCATGGGGTATTAGTGGTGATCAAGAAAAGGGATCTCTTCATCTGCATTTCTTGCTTGCACTGTATTCAGTATAGAAAGAGTTTTTAAAAACAAACAATTGAGAGAGACACTTCTAAGTGTCTGCATATAAGAGAGGTCTGGGTGGGAAGGCTGATGGACTGCCCTCAACTCTCTGTACTGTGCCCTGGAACTGCACAGATGTTCCTAGTGAAGGTGCCAGATGTACCTTGGCACAATGGAACTTCCTGAACAAATATATCCCACTGGTTGTTTTAGTGAGGAAGAAAGTAAGACTCCATGCCTGCTGCAATTCAGAGCCAGAGTATTGTTCAAAATGCCCAGGACACGGACCCACCTGACTGCTCCTATGAAGTGGAATGGCACTCTAAGTCATTTAAAGATGCATAGTGGTATCATGCAGGCTCTTTTTGTATCTGCCGAGAAATTCAGTGCCTGGTAGTGATCAGCCCTTGAATACATCTAAAAGGCAAGGACTGCCAGAAAGAACTGCAGTAAATGCTCCAATAAAAGGCTGAGTTAAGAAGAGCAGCAGTAGAGACGTTGATCTGGAGCTCTTACAGTCTTGGGTTTTGCCCTGTGAAGTTGGATTGTGAGACTGCAGTGAATTCTCGGTTATTCTGTGCCATCCACCTAAAAGTTAGGAGTCTCTCCCACCTGATGCCTCAGGTGTGCCAGGCCATTCTTGACTTCATTCTTATTGACGCAAATGAGAAGCCATTCCCTTTACACAGGGGACTATCCCAAATGAAATACAGTACTAGCCAAGAATCATGCCCCTTTCAAGGGTTCTGCAGACATTCAGGATGCCTTTGTCCTTAGGCATGTACAAAGCCCCCACTGGGCTAAACTCCAGTGCCAGGCACATGTTTCTTTTTACTAAGAAATTGCTGGCCACTACCGCTGTAAGATAGCCACAGAGATGTGCGTTAGTATCCTGTCTTACTGTTGGACAGTGCACTTCTTTGGCTCCACACTTTAGCCTCACTCCTTCGCCAGCTCTTTCCCCTGCTGCTTTTTCTCTGGGGGCAGTACATGTGGGAATGTAGAATCCCTTTGCTTGTTGCTTTAGCCCTGGAATATGGCTTTCCTAGCATGAAGCAGCATGACCATGTATCAATATAGCTTAAGGGGATTACTGCTCTATAGACTGTGCTGGCAGCAGGAGTAGCCACTACAAGGATGGGGATTTTCAGGCCTGGGAGCCAAGTGTGGCCTACAGCTAGTTTTTATTTGGCCCCTTTCCTGTTCCTGAATCTGGCCCATGGAGCCGGTTCCTACCCCCAAGACTGAGCTCAGAGGAAGGGAGCCGAGATGAGGACATACACTCAAAGGTAGGGGATGAATCATGGCACAGGTCCATCCTCTTCCTGAGCACATCCCTTGAGCATGCCCACGCCCAACATCTGTGTGGCTCTTGATGTGTACTAATTTTCAAAGTGGCCCCTGGGAGGGAAACGGTTCCTCATCCCTGTACTCCAAGGAAGCTTCATCTGCTGCTTCAGGTAGGGGCAGAACCATTTCCCGGGGTACAAAAATAGGGCACAGCAGAAATCAAGCTAGGTTCAGTGAAGAACCGTAGTTCCTTCTGAGGGGTAAGCTCTACTCCAAGAAGGGTTTGCACTGTGGCTTGCATTCCTATACTAAGGTGATGAGATAACTTCAGTATCATGCAGGATCAGACTTCGAGTGCTCCAATTAACCCTGGGGAAATGCTACATTTTTACATATAATACATTAGTACCTAGTAGTAGGGCTATACCTCAGAACTGAAAGGTTATAGAGGCCGTCTGCTTCCTGCAGATATGAATAGCTACTGCCAAGATTAGGTGAGGATCAGCTCATCAGTGATACTAACAAGCTGACCCAACAGTATCAGAGTTTTAGGTACTGGCAGGGCAATGGCAGGGGCAATGGCAGCTCATCTCATTTGTCAGACAAGCAACCATCTTACCTGACTGCCTTGGAGCAACGGATGCTGATATAAAGAGAATCTGTCTCTCCCCAACTCCTCCGAGGTTGGACTGATGGGCTTGGGATCAGACAAAGATCGCTGCATGGTTTTGATGGGACGAGGTAGAGTCTGCTGGCGCTGGATAGAGTCAGCTGTGAAGTGCTTCTGGGGTGTCACATGGGCCTTGTTGAGTCTTTCGCTGGTTGTGAAGGAGGACTCCAGCAGCCGGTGTGGGGAGAGGGGAGAGACAGGGGAGTAGAGTACCTGGGGAGATTTGGGAGGCTGACGAGCCACAAGCTGAGACAGGGAATCTGTAGGCAGGTGAGACTGGTAGCCAATTTCCAGTGGGTCTGGCTTCTTCTTCTCAAACTTGCTTAGTGCTTGCTGCCTGACAGCATGGGGGTCTAGGGGGCCTGTGCTCACAATCTGAATGTTTGTGGAGTATGGCGTTATGGTTGTAGGCACAGTGAGCTGAGGAACCACAATACCTGGCTGTGGCTGTGCTTCAGGCTCAGTCTGGCAGGCCAGGCTCTCCCCTCGCTGAGTCTTCTCCGGGGCAGAGATGTACTTCACTATCTCCACCTTGGGGTCAGGGGTGGTGATGTGAATGGAAGGGGACACTCTGTGCAGCTGGTCAGGCTCAGTCTGCACAGAGCAGTCACTGATGGTCTGGATAGCTATACTGGCCGTGCCCTTGGTGGAAGAGTCCTGCTTGTTCTCAGCACTGGAGTCTGAATGACGGGAGAAGCGGGATCGGCGCCGGCGCACTGGTTGCTCCCAATCACCATTGTCTTCTTCATCTGTCTGAACACTGCAGTCAGTACTGCGCCGAGTACGGCGCCGTCGGGATAGGTAGTAGCGCTCCTCGCCATCCTCTTCATCTGTCTGTACGCTGCTGTCCGTAATCTTCTTCACTACATATGGTTCATGACCAGGGTCTTTGTCATAGGCATCCCGGAGCCGTGGCATGGAGTTCCGTTTCTTGATCCCCCGGCTGGCCTCCCACTGCTCTTCAGTCTTCAGGGACATTTCAGAGGCCGAGTTGGTGAGTGGCCTCTGGAGTCCAGGATAGCGAGGCTGCCCTGGCCCTTCTTGCGCTGGGGCTGTAGTGGCCATAAAGGCTTGGTTTAGGGGTGGCCAATATTGCCCATTTTGGGCCAGAGTCCTTTGCATTTCCATTGCTATCTCAGACACAGCCTGAGGTGGAATCCTCCCTGCTGGGTCACATACAGGGGGGAAGGTGCTTTTCTGCCTCTTCTGCTCCTCTAGTTGCTGCTGCAGTTGTTGTTGCAACTGCTGGATCTGCTCCAGCTGCAAGCGTTGCTGGGCCAGCTGCTCCCGCTGAAGGGCAAACTGGGCCTGGCGCTCCTCCTGCTGTTGCTGCAGGACCTGGTGCTTTATGGACTGCAGCTCCTGGATCTCCCTGTGCACCAGCATCTGCTCCTTCTCCCTGTGTCGCTGCAGCTCCACCCGTTCTCTCTCCAGCTCCTCATGCAGTCTCAGCTGCCTCAGTTTCTCCAGCTCTACCCTCTCCCTCTCAATCTGAAGGATGTGCTCCTGCTGCTTTCTCTGGCGTTCCTCCTCCTTCTCTTTCTCCTCTCTCTCTGTGCTGGCTTTGCTGGCCTGTGGGACCTCTGTCTGCTGCTTCTGGACTGGTGGTGGCTGCATGGGCTGTGTCTGGCTAATTTCTTTGGAGGAACCCTGCACTGCAGAAGGTGCCATGGACACCTCCTCTCGAGTGCCTACCCCAGTCTGTTCAGGTCTCTGCAAGTTTACAGTAATAGGGGCAGAGGCTTTGGCAGCAGGTGCTGGGCTTGCAGCAGTGCTGGCTGCAGTGGTGCTTACAGGCTTCCCCAAATACATTGGTGTTTCCATCACTGATGTTGTAGGACCTGATGGGAACCTGCTGGGGGCTGAATAGCGATACAGACCTTGGGCTGGAAGGGGGATCCTTGGAGGAACTAGAGGCACCCTGGTCAGGCTGGCCAGAGGTACAGCTGTAATGCTACCTGGGACACAGGGTCTATATAGACCTCGGAGCATAGGTCGTAGCACAGAAGCTGGCTGGGTGGTTATAGGAAGGGTTGATGCTATAGGAGTATTTATGGTTGAATAAATCATGCCATCTGCAGCTCGCACAGTAGCAGTGGAAGGGAATATCTGCCTGATAGCTCCTAGCCGGGCACTGGAAAGATTGTACTGGGCCACATTTCCAAAGCCCTGGCGAGTTTCTGGGAAGTTTGGGTTGTAGGTCATATTTGGTTTCATAGGAGTTATTCCCTGCTGTGCTGAGATGCCACTGCTCCCTGCTGGCCCACCACCCAGAGCAGAAGGTCCATACTGCAGGAGATCTGGGCTGTTTGTATGCCTGCCTCCATACTGGTCCATAGAGTTAAGTGCTGCACACATTCGGCTAATTTCGCGAGCTGTAGTGGCACTGTACTGGGCCAGACTGGACTCCTGGAAATTTGCCAAGTCCCCCCTGGGAGAGTACCTATAATCTGAGTAGATATTAGAGGCTGAGCTGTACCTTCTCATTGGAAGTGGGTGACTTAGCCAATCTGTGGGCTGCCTGAGATCAGAGAAAGAGCCATAGTGCACCCCATGTCCCAGGTAACCTCCCTCTGTGAAGCCAATACTGTAGGAATGTTTCATTGTAGTCAAATCCACTGCAGAATCTCCACCAGGGGAGTGAAAGGGCTGCTCTCCCTTAACTGGGTAATAGTTCAAACCCATTTCAGATAGGTTTGTATCTGACATGGATGAATACAGCCTCCCAAACAAGCCCTGTGGGTAGAACCTGTGTTCCTCATAGAGGTTAGGCGCTGGAGCAGATTGCTCTCGGTAGGGATAGGTTTCTGGCAGGTCTTGTTCTCGGCTTCCATAGTACTGGATACTAGGTTTACCAGCTTGAGCTGCATCCCCCACATTCTTCTCTGGCACCTTTGGTGAAGGGTTGAAAGTACCAGAGCAGCTGCTGCCAAATGGGAATTTGTACACTACATCACAGCATGCTACCTGGCTCTCAGGTTTAATCCAAGTGAGATCTAGTGCATTAGGTGGTGGCTCATCTTTGATTAGCTTTGTTACAGGGCCTGCTGCTATATCCTCCATCTGCACCATCATGACTTGGGATTTTTTGCCCCCAAGACTGACTGGAGGAGTCTGAGATTTCAGTTCAACTGGACCCCCTCTATATAGTTCTGAGCTTTGATCCTGAGGAAATTGCCTGGGGATAGCGCTGATGACATTCTGTGCATTACTGGTCTGGCTGATAAGCACATCTTTCTTCAGCAAAGGTGTCATTTGGTTGGGCAAATTATATCTTGCAAATTTTGTTTGCTGTGGACTTACAACTTCTGGCCTTCCCCCAGGCGAAGAAATACCAACACTATTTATGTTTCCTCTGAAGGTGCCAGCTTGAACTGCTTGCTCAACCTGCTTAACTTGTGTCAGACAAACTGGACTTCCTGTTCCTTGCCCAAAGTCCATCCTATTCTGGAAAGGATCTCCATAGACCACAGGCTGCTTTGGCTGGGATACAAGCATGGCAGATGTAATTGTTATGCTGACTGTAGTGGATGTGCCTATGATGGCATGGGGTTGTTCTTGGGCATTGAGGTTTATGATTAAGGGTTGGACAGCTGTGGATTGCCGACTTGGTGTCTGATCCATAGTGAGGCAATACCTTCTGCTCTCAGTTGCTAAGGAAGTAAGGTCCATGCCCTGGTCGGTTATAATGATTGGGGCGGACTTAATAGCAGTCCGTAAATCTACAACATTACTACTTGGTGGCTTGGGGCCAGGCTCTACCCTAGATGTCCCTGGAATTGATGATATTCTACACAAGGAGATGTTCTCTGCAGGCAATGTTCCCCAGCTGTATACACCAGCTGTGCTATCAGCAGCAGAAGTGGCATGCATCTTCTGAGTTGCAGCACAAGGAACGGAGGCTCTTTCGAGCATTGACTGTGTCTTGGTGTAACCAGACTGCAACTGTTCTTGCTGAAGCTGCCCTGCATTTGTCTGACTGTAGCTATGCATTGTCTGGTGGCGGCTCAGTCTAGTGGGAGATGAGGCTGGTGAAGTGGAGGAGCTTACACTTATTGGCTTAGTTTGGCTGGATGCATCTGATGCTAATGTGATAACCATAAAGGGAGATTCTTGTGAAGACTGCTGCCTGACAAGGCGAGGAGAGCTAGCGCGGTGGGGGGTTTGTGTTCCTTGAGCTATCATTGGAGAGGATGTCAATACGCCGGTGGTAGCGGGGACATCACTTGAGAGAATTGGGCTTTGTGTTTGAGTAGAAAACTCTGCAGTGGATTTAGCCCCCATTCCAGAGCCAGGTGACATCCCAACTCTTGAAATTGAATGAGTAGGACTCTGAGTAGGAGAAGTAGGGGAAAGTGGAGGGCTGGAGCTTTTGAAATAATACATTTTAGACATGGGAACATTTGTTTTGCTGTCACTCATGCTCTGGAGCTTCTCTCTTGCCGACTGCCCACTGATCTCAGCTGTGCTCTTGCTTCTGGATATGTCTTCAGTTTGAGAACTATAACTTGCAGTGATTTTTGTTGGACTGTAACATCTACTAATAGCAGGTACAGATGTTGCATCTGAGCCAGTTAGTGAAGCTGGAGAGCTGTAGATTCGTGATGCACTTGCTGGACTAGAAACAACAGTTGTGACTGTGGTGGAACCTTTGCTGTACGCATAGGGAGTTGTTATACTCTTGGAAACTGAGCTAGGTGCTGCAGATGAGCTATGAATCTTGGAATTATCATGACCTTCTTTTGCAAAATGCTGAGTGACTCGAACATCAGGAATTACCCTGCTTGCACTGCCGTCAGAGGACGAAAAGGATACAGGAGCAGACAACTGAGTAGGACTTGTTCCAGGAGTAAGTGGACCACTGTTCTGCTTCATCAAGTCAGCATAAGCACTCTCTGCATTCAGAAACTGTTTTTCCTGATAAGTGTCTTCTTTACCCTTCTTCTTTTCTTCCTGTTCTAAAGTCATATCAAGTGAGGAGGTCTTGTGCATCCTGGAAATACTCTGTGATGTCTGAAGGATTTCCTCATACACTGCTCCTGGCTTGGCAAGATCATTCTGGTAGTCAGACTGAGATGGGGCCATACTCCTACCGTCATAGCTGTACTCATCTATGTATTGGTACTCAAAATTGTTCTGGCTTTCAGTACTGCGGTACCCCACGTGCTGGTAGGTGTTGCTATAGGAAATACTTTGTTGGGATTGTTGGACTTGCTGCTTTTGAAACATTTCTGCCTTTCTCATCATCTCCTCATATGCTTCTTCTGCACTTTTCAGGGGCTTGCTAGAGGGATAGCTGGAGCTACTAGATGTTTTCTCTGTTGGGGAATAGAGGGACATGAAAGTCGGGAGGTTATACTCACTGCCAGACTTGTATAACTTGGAGGCTATGACATCAAATCCCTCTGCCTCTGAGTCTATAGAGGGTGAGTACTCTGAACAAGAAGACCTGTGCAGTTCTTCCATCTCTGCAGCTTGCCGCAACTCTTCTGTGGGAGAAGCATCCTCAATGGGAGACAGATTGCTGGGTGGGGTCTTGGATCTCTCTCTCCTTCTCTGTGCCCTCAGCTCCTCCTTGTCCCGTTTAGTTTTGCGTGCAGTGCTTCGGATGCGCTGCTGCTCCACCTCTCGCATCTTCTCTTGTTCCCGCAAGAGCTCCTCTTCCTCACGCAGCTCCTCCTCCTCGGAAGAATCTTCTATGGTTGGCAGCAAAGGACCATGAGAACGATGCCGGGCTTTCCTCTGCTGTTTTACTTCCTCCAGTCTCTGCCTGCGGCTAGGGCTGCTGTCGCTGTCCTCCTCCAAGGAAGAGATGGATGTAGGAGAGGTACCTGATGTGTAGCTTGGTGTTGTCGCTGGCAAGGTGGAGTAATAGTCACCCCTCGACCGCTCTTCTGGGGAGCCTGTCAGACTCTCCATCTCCAGCTCAGGCTCCCTGTCTAGGCTGATGTCTGGATCTTGGCTAATCTCCATGTCTCTGCTGTAGTTGTTAGTGCTGTTTAACTCTATGGTCTTGAAACGCCGCAGACCTCCCTGTGATGCAGTCATGTCATCTCCCTCACTGGACTCCAGCTCCTTCCTCTCCTCTTCATACATGCTGCTGGAGTTGTGAGGCAGGCGTCTCTTAGATGAGGTAGGGTCTCTGCTTTTCTCAGAGTCAGGCTTCCGTCCATTTTTTGTAATGCTGTATTTCACATGGTCATAGTCCTCCTCCTCTTCTTCGAGGTTATCCTCTTCTGCACTCATCTCCAAAAGTTGCCTCCTCATGAACTCCTCATCAGTCATCGCTGTCTCTCTGCCTTTCACCCTGGTTGGTAGTGGGGAGAAACCTCCCTCGCTGCTGTCTTCTACATAGTCATGTCGCAACTTACTGCCAAAGTCATCAGATGACTCCATACTCTCTCTTTGGTCTCTCTGGTTCTCCCATTCCAGCGAATCTTCATCTTCTTCCATGATGTCTTCCAGCTCCTCATCAGAATCAAAGGCTTCTGGGGTGATAGAAAGGGACCGAGGCCTCTGCCTTTGTCTTTGCTCTTCCCGTAGCTCATGATAGATTTTCCCTCTGTCACTTTGCTCTTGGGACAAGCCCTTGGATTCCAACAGGGGGCGCATGCTGCTTTCTAGCTTAGTAAGTTCAGAAGGGCTTGGAGGACTCTGGTCTACCATACCAGTTCCATTCAGCTGCTCTTCTTCCTGCTGCACCAGGCCAGTGATCTCGCTCTGGGAACTAGAGATCCCATCAGATGAGTAGCCAGTGTCACTCAGGCTTTGAGGGCTGCGGGACATGTCATGGGGATAAGACTTGATTGTCTCCTGCAACAAACAAAAACAAATAAAAAAGTCCATTAGATCATGAGTAAAACACACAGTAACGATTGTCACTTTTGGTAACAAAATTCAGAAGTCTCAGCAGGAAAATGAAAAAGGTGTCTGGAGACAGAGGTAGTGCCATGAGAATCCCCATGGAGGAGCACTGCAGGCCAGGAGGTTTGAGTTCTATTCCCACTTATATTTCCCCCTCACGAGAAAGTGGCTCCTTACCCCAGAGAACAGAACCTTCAGAGGAGGTGGACAATGGAATTTTCTGCCAGATTCGATACGCAAATGTAGATTAAAAAGAAGTTTTCTTATAGCTGTTTCTCCCGGGTCACATATAAAAATAGACTCCATCGTCCTAACCAATCACTCCAAGGTTATTAGTTATTTTTTTCTTCTATAAAAACACATCTTTTGTATATATAAAAATGATGACGACACTGAGGTACATGCAGTCCAGGGCCCCAAAGCTGCAGTTTTATCTTTAGTCATGTTGTGTCCCACCAGCTAGCCTGCTAAAACTGGGTTGATGGGTCAGGGTCCTGATTTTGTCAGGTCTCAAGGGATACATAAACTCTTTGGGAAGTCCAATGAGCTGACTCTGCAATTTTGAAGTATTTTGTTCCCGGCTCCAGGGCTCAGACTGCTGCAGAGTCTACTGGTTGGCTCCCTCACTTGTAAAGGATGCATTTGGTATGCCCAAGGCTGGTCAGCTCCAAAGCTGCTCTCTGGGCTCCCTAGGCCTGAAGCGTGATGAAAATAAAGCTGTTAGTTTAGCATTCAGGGGGAGTTTGGGTCCTTGAAAGCCAACAATTCGGCACAGCTCATGTGTGTCAACATCATTGCACTTCACTCCTGAGGACTCTCTCTCTAACAGTTTAGCTTGGTGATTAACCAGAGTCTGGCAAGTAGGCCTTGGATAATAATGCATCTAATTAATACTTCCAAAATTCCAATATTATTTAACAAATATCAACCACCACCAGAAAAGGGAGAGTTTCTGAAAGCTAGCCATGCAAATATTTCCCATGCTTCAACTTGAATGCTCAGATACCAGACATACAAAGCAGGGATTTAAAAAGTATGTGGCCAGTTATTTTTATATATATATATATATATTAAAAAAAACACAAGTAGTGTACCTGGGCCACTACCCCGAGGGGCTTACAAGAGGGAGGGGAACATAGGGAGAGACAAGGATACGTTCATGAAGCTGAGCAGTCTCAGGTGTATGTACTTAGCTTAGTTACAGGGGAGAAGGGGACACTGTGCGATAAGGCAGCATCAGTGAACAATGGGGGTGGGGGGTTGAGTAGCTAGGGAGACCTGACGGAAGAGGTAGAATTTTAGGACAGAGGTGACTAATTCTCCTTGAACACATGTAACCATTTGATTTGTGTGTTTAACTTTCAAAATCCAACTCTGGACAAGTAATAGATGCTCTCCAGCCTCTAGTAATGGGTTATGACCAATTTATAAAGAACAATGATAAGAACAAGATTAAGCTAAAATCAGCTGTTGCAAAAGCAAATGTTCTCTGGTGTGAAAGAATTGCTAACACGTGGTCTTTCAGAGTGTTTAAAAGGTATCAAATACATTTTAAAAAGTGATGTTATTAAACAAGGGAATTACCCCTGTGTGGTGTAAACACAGTAAACTGCATTAAAAAAACCAAGCTGTTACTTTAGTTTTTAATTTGTACAATTCTATAAAATCTAAAAATGATACAGTTTATGTCTGTATGTCACCTGCTGGACACCATTAGGATCTTAACATCAGTGTTACTGTCAAGTCTGAGACTGTTTTGTAAATTTCAGGACATTTAAGTTTTGAATGACATGATATGTCCATTAGCTCCCAGAAGGAATCCAAGGTTGACTGTTCTGATATAACAACGGTCTCCAAGTGCTATACTGCCTATGGAAAATAATAATATGGGGGTGAGGGGAAAGGTAGGGAGTGCACTGGGTTAATGCATTAGTCTTCTCCATACAGAAAGCTGGAGACAAATCCTGACACAGGTCACATGTAAAATACATTTGGGGATTACAGTCCCTAGGGGATGTTTATCCACAGTACTAAACTCCCACATAATTTACCAAGATTAATAGGCTCTCTTTTACAGCAGGGTTACGACTAGGGCAGCAGAGCATGTTAAGATAGCAGTGAAAATGCGTGGCCAGAAGTGAATAGCAGCAAGGAACCTGCAGGTCAGGACTGTGAAGCACTGGCAAAACTGGGCTGAGGAGAGGGACCAGCCTGCCCAGTACCCTCTGGCATGCAGACAAAGGCTGCAGACAGTGCTATTAGTCTGGACATGTCTATATGCATATATCTGGATAATTTAAATTGGAATATTTTTTTAAAAAAATAAACGGCTCCTCCATGCAGAATGAAAGTGTTCAAAGCTTTTCTTTGGTGGTAGCTGCAATAGTAGTAATATAGGGCTCCCATCCAGCATAAAACAAAAAAAACCTCCTCCAGAATAAAAATGACATGCATTTGCCAAGATTAGCTTTCAACCCAGGATTTGCCTGCCCCAACCCTAGAGCAGAGGGCAATTGATGCTCAGGGGAGAAGCTGACAAGCCACTCTTGCCCTAGTGACTCAGCAGATTCTTGCAGGATGCCAGTATCTAATGACAGACAACGGATCCAGGAGCCAGATCCAGGCACTGGAAAGGGGCCACATAAAAACTTGCTGAGGGCCACATTTGGCCCCCGGGCCTGAGGTTCCCTGTCCCTGCTATAACCCATCATTTTTCTAGGCCCCTAACTGTACTTACCACTTCTGAGGCTTTGGGGACTGATCCCACCTTGTTCTACTCCCATGCAAATACTTGATGGACATATTTATTTGCTTGACAAAGACAGTATTGTGCCTGTAATGCGAAGCCTGCCTCCCTTCTCTTCTACAAACTCCTTACAGCAGCAAATGGTCCAAAAGAGCATTTCAAGAAATTTGACTGCTGATCAGCTGAGTGCTGTGTTTATTCCCAGGGTTTGCAGTAGCTGCAAGTCCACGCTTAGAACTGAGCATTTAATCTTCAAATATAACTTTGGGAACCTATAATTTTAAAGCTCAGGAACAAGGGAACTGTCTCCCTGTCCTAAAAAGCAAGAGGCTGAAATAAATCCTAATTCCTGTGCCTCTGACGCCAAGACAGAGTGACAAAACAACAGTGAGAACGACAGGACAAAAGGTTTACTAATCACAGCCTTTGGGGACAACAGCTGTTGAATGGAACTTACATTTCAGTAACTGACAGTTTTGCAAAGGAAAAAAAGGAAGCAACATGCAGGCCTTATTGGACACAATAGAGAAATACAGTCTTGTTTTAACTAATGCTGCAATCAAGCTATTCGGAACAGCACCAAGGGATGGCTCTGGGAAGTTGTGCTCAAACAGGTGTGGATTGGAATGCCCTATAGGCAACAGCATGTTGCTTGTAGGAAGCGAGACCCGTGGCTGCCATAAAGTGAGCACTGTCAGTTTGGAGGTAGAAAATATTCAATTAAAAAAATCTCAGAAAAATCTGTGTTAGGAAGCTTTTTGTCTATCAGCTGAAATGTTAATTTCTTACTGTCCCCTAGGAAATGTCTGCTCTACTGGGAAGCTGCCTGTATGCACATTGGGCACATTTAAGAGAACTCCATCTCTGAACAGTTGCAGCTGTCTACAGACTCTAACTTCCTTGTTTCAATCTAATTTAACCTATTAGGAAGTGCCATTGGTCTCTGTCCTTGGCGCTTGCCCCCCATTTATTGTAATTCTCTGGGGCACCTCATTATTAGCCTCAGACTATGCAGATGACACTCCGCTCTCCACCCCTTTAACTCATCCTGAGATCCTTCTGTCACACCATTGCCAAAACTGAATTACCCTCTAGGGGAATTACTGGAAAGGGCTTGATGCTGAGCTCACAGATACAAGTTTTACTCCAGTAGATTTATTTATAATTTGCAGCAGTTCCAAAGGGATTTGCATCAGGTCTAAAGAATGTCTTCTTCCCAGAAGGTAACAAGTCCTTTCTGTTCAGAGGCTCTGATTTCCCCATCTGTTCAACAGTCATGGGTCATGTGCCCCACAAATCATGAAACTGGCCTACAAATCATGTAGTTAAAATGGGGCTCTTTGTTTTGGTTTCCAAGCCCTTACAGTTTAGTGCAATATTATTTTATTACTAATATTTATTATTTATACAGCGCCAGCAGTGTACCTGGCACTGTACAATCAGTAGTTATAGATGGGTCCCAACCCCAAGGGGCTTACAATCTAAGAGAGACAAGGAAGTGGGAAAACCTTATTTTTTTTAGGTTTTAAAACAAGGACTAAACGCTTACTATTTCTAAAAATGCATGAGAGAGAGACAAAGTGGTTCAAATATCTTTTATTGGACCAACTGTTGTTGGTGAGAATAAGCAAGCTTTCGGGCCACACAGGGCCCTTAGCCAGTAAGTATATATGAGGGGTAGGGTGGACATCCATTCCCTTTAAAAGAGGACACTTATGAAAAATACATGGTTCAGGGCTCCACTGGAACCAATACAGCTCTGCAAAATGTATTTTTCATAAGCGTCCTCTTTTAAAGGGGAGGATGCCACCCTAATGAGGAGGCATGGAATGGGTGACTAGGGTGGGAATGGAATGCAAGGTAGGATTCTGCTGATTTAGGAATCTAGAGCTTTAAGAGAAATACAAATATTATGAGACTTGCAATAAAATCATAAAAATTGGAAACACTGCAGTCTCCCTTTTTAACTGGTCCCTAGATTTTTCAGCCTGGATTCCTCATCCTTTTTTCCTACAAACTCTTTTTTCCCTCCTACACAACTTTTCTCGTGTGTGTTATGTTGAGCTCTGTGATACTCACAGAATTCTTCCTTACTTTGACCATGCACAGCTGAAATCCTTAGTTTACTACACTGTATGACCCCAATCATTCCCACTCACCCTCCCACACTTTAGGGACCAGGGCTTTCTGATACCATAAAGTTGGGTATTCAGAATGCTGAAGTCAGACTCCTCTGCTCTGGAGAATGACACAGCATATCCTCCTGCTCAAGCCATGCCTTTGCTGGCCTCTCATCCAATAATCAGTTGACTCTCATTCAAAATTGCTTCATGGGTTTTCAAAACTTTGCAGAGGCTTACTTCCTTCTCTCCACCCTCTCCAGTTCCTCAATTGCTCCTTCCACTGATCCAGCCTTGGCCTCCCTTCTGTCCCTACAGTTTTCACTGTAGCTGCTAGTGATGCTTTCATCTGTATGGAACTCTTTCTCTGCTGAGATACAGGGCCTGATGCTTCTTTCATTCATACCAGTGTGAATCTGGAGTAACACAGTTGAAATCAGTGGGATTACAGTGGAGTATGTGACAGGAGGAGAATCAGGTCCATTAAATCACCTCTGTTGAAAATTCACCTGAATCATTCTTCTTTCTAACCCTCTCTGCAGAGAGAGCACTCCTGAAGGACGCTGCATAAAGGTTGCATTGTGTAGTTGTATTGGGAAATCTGGGCTGGAGCTAAAGCATTAGAAAGAGACTGACACTGAACAAACACTATTTTGTTTCTTATGGGTGGAAGGAGAGGTCTTCCCAAAAGCAGTTAATTACGCATGCTCTCTCCATTTTATCTACTGGGATTAAATTTAAGCTAATCTACTGTTTTTCTGAAACTACCAGTTTCACTGACTATAAATTAACACAACTGTAACAGACCATCTCCTGTGGGTAAAAGGTAAGCTGCCTTTTCAAAAAGATAGGCCCAATTGCACTATAAAACAGGCAAACACAGCAGGAGGTAGGTTCAGGGTACAGGAGTAGAGGACAATGCTTACCTCTTGCTCTCTCACTTTCTGAGCGTCACTGATAGTCTTGCTTTCTTTGATATCAGCTTCTGGTTTAGTTGTCATGCTTTTCCCCTTTGGAGGACTTTCAGAAATTTTTGGAGATTCTGCAGGTAGTTTGGGCAGTTTTTTTTCTTCTACTGGAGCTTGGGGCTTTTTTTCTTGGATTGCAGTCTGTAACTTGCTCTGTTCTGAAGTCCTGAGATGTTTTGCTTGTGAGAGGCGTCTGTCTTGAGGAGTGGATGTGTCTGGCTGCTGGGATGTTACAGGCTGAGAAACTCCTCTCTGTTGCTGACTAGGTCCCCCAGGTTGGTGTCGGGGAGATCCTGTTGGCTGTTGCTTTGAAGCAGGAAGTGGCACTGGAGCAGGGTCTCCTAGGCTTCCTTCTAGCAGCCTTTGAGTTTGGCAGTTCAGACACAGCCATTCATTTTTCTGCAAAATAATGGGAAAAAATTAGTTATATCTGTAGATCTCAGTGAAGCCCATATTTCAGCCACAGCTCAGACACTTCCCACTGAACACAAACTAGCCACTTTTCTGCCTATCAGAATTACTATTACCTTTTTAGCTGTTCCCATTCTGTATGGTGAGTAAGAGAGGACTGGGATAGTTTCCCTATAGCTACTGTTGCGAGGGAGGGAGACACTCCCTCTTAGCTTCCAGTTCCTGGCCAAGGACTGCCATACTGCCTCTCTGCAGCAGCTCCCAGGTCGGAAAGCTTTAACACAGGGTGAAAATAAACATGATGATAGATCACATTAGAACCCAACAGGTGGATGTTTGATTGCTCATCTATTAAGTGATCGCCAGATATTAGCCTGTGTCCCCTATGCAGTCCCCACTCGGTCCCCAACTCATGGCATCGTCCAAGGACATTGCGGGCCCACTGTAGAGGCCAGTGCATGCTAATGTGCGCCCACTTTGCCACAGATCATTAATTAGCTTGTGTGCAGCCTCGCCTGCATCCAGGTCCACCAGCACCATAGTCATGCCTAGTGCAGCTGCTAGAGGAGAGTGATTGTGCTCTCTCAGCTGACAGGAGGCTGCGAGAGAGAAAGGCAGGGGCTTCTCCAGAGGATCTGTGCCCACATTCCTCTCTCCATTTGGGAAAAGAACCAAGGGGAGCAAGGGATGGGTGATGAGCCATGGGGCTCCTGTGCTCCCTGCAGTTCCTTTCGCAAACGGAGAGAGGAGTGCAGGTGCAGATCCTCTGAAGAAAGTCCTTTCTGCAACCCCGCTCTCTCCTCTTACAGGTGTCTCTCAGTTGGGAGAGCTCATGAGCACTGCTTCTGATGGAAAGGGGGGTACAGCCAGGGAAGAAGCCTTCTCTGGCTGGGTCCCTAACTCTTTCCATCAGGTCCAGTGAGAGGGAACGTGTTGAGTAGTGCTACTGGTGGCAGCTGCCACCAGCATATGAAATGCGCTTGGGGGCGGCCTGTTTATTAGCTCTGCAAGCTAAAATGTAAGAGTGGGGACTGCATGGACTGAACGTGGACTCCACTGTGCCATTGTCTCATTTGAAAACACTTCTAAAAGGAATGGCTATTTAGAGTTTCCATGCACTGAAGGGCAAGGAATTTTACAAGAAATTAGTCAAATGGGCTTATTTCTCTATTTCTGAAAACATGGCATTTAAAATATCTGAGACCTGCACATATGTGAAAACCTCTGAATTTTGTGAGGGACAAAACAGCAGCAAGAGAACATACTGGAGCATTGTGGGGTGTAGCATACATCTGGAGATGGGACAGTCTAGGTGGAAACTTCAAGCATCACTTGTGTAGCAAATGTTTTCCTCAGAAGTCTCCATTCTAGTAGCAAACCCAGCTACTCTTAGCTTGATGAGATCACAGCCTGATGTGGAATAGCTGCAGTGATAATAATGGCGCTATGCTCCATACCAGGGGCATAGCTATAATAGGTGCAGTCACACTGGGGCCTGTCAGCCTGGGAGGCTGGTGGGTTTTGATGTTGGAGGGGCACTGGGGCAGTAAGGCTGCCGGGCCTAGGGGCGGAGCCAGGGGACAGTAGGCCAGTGGCATGGCATAACCCAGCAGCAAGGAGTTCCCAGGGTTAACACTGGATGGAAGAAAACACAGTCTACATGCACATCAAGCTTAAAATAAATAATTTATAAACCCACAACACAGGGACCCATCCTTGTAAAGTACCCCAGTCACAGCCTGAGTCCAATTTTACCACGCACATCCCATTT
>QEPC01007158.1:7689023-7738960 GCA_003113815.1 Sphenodon punctatus
CCCCCACCATGTGCCCCCTGCTGTCCCCTCCCCCCGGCCCCGCAATTGGAGGCCCACATGCACGCAGAAAACGTATACACACTAGGAGTGGAAAGCCCCAGCAAGGGGCGGGGGGTGCAATTCCATCTTCTGCACTAGGGCCCATTTCCACCTAATTATGCCTCTGCTCCATACCTTTCCTCAGCATATATACATAATTCCAATTAATGCTAATAGCATCTATATCTCTGTCATTAATACTAATGAACTAGGTATCAATTAAGGCAGGTTATACTATCTTGTGAGACAGCAAAAGTAGAAATTAAATTTGCAAGTTCCATAATGGCTTTCTGTGTGGAATATGCTGAACATGGGACAACTTTCTAACAAAAAGGCAGTAGGAAAATAACCAATCGTTTGCTATTGTGTTTCCTCTCATTAAATATACTGATTCTAACCTGCAGAAATGTTGTCCTTTGATCCATACCGATTTCCTACGAAATGCTTGGTTGCTTAAGCCCTGTTAGTTGAACTCACTCAGTCTCTTTGTAATGATTCCCTTGTGCCCAGTGCATCTGTTGTGTATGTAATAGTAGAACCTTTCTCTTGTTCGCCTTTTATTTTTATCTCTATAACTCAAAATCCAACTAGTATTTTATGAGATGATTTTTCTACAGCATAGCAATTTGTGCAGTTTGGCACTGTCGGATGGTCTGCACCTCTCCTTTCAGTTTGGTTCATCCCTTTTTAATTTTGCCATTTTGAAGAGAAGGATAGCAGTGGGCTGTTGAATTGATTCTATTACTTTGGCAGGTAGCACAACCCAGGAGAGACCTATCGTATTTATTTACTGATATATAATAGGCTTATGCGCTTGGATTTCTTGTTTGTGTCCTCACGATTGTTCTGCTAACATTTTCATGATTAAAAAAGAATAGCTTTCTGACTAAATTGAAATGCCAAATTTTTAAAATATCTTTATAAAAATGTAAGAGCACATTGGAAAGCATGCCTTGCCATTCCTGAGATTCTCTGACAAACCTGCAAAGAACACAAAACCATTTTTTTGCCATCACGCAGTTGTGTGGGAAGAAAAAGGCACAGTTAACATGATGTGAGCACATCATTTAAAAAATCCTGCTGTATTCATTTTCCTCAGTGACAATAATTAATGTAACAGGCTATTTCCCTTTATTCAGGTCACTGCTGAGACTCAGCCCAAATGTCTCAATGCAGCAAATTGGAAAAATGAGAGACAGCAGAGACAGTTATGAGGAAGCTCGAGTCAATCAAACCAAAGCAAATATGCAAGGAACAAAATAACATTAGCTGAATTCCTTTAAAACTTTAATGGCCCCCACCTGAGTGACATCTTCAAGCCTGCTTTAGTGGCCCCGCCTCTGCCCATTGCCTGGGTCAGGGTGCTAGGAGAAAACATCCCCTGTCCATTGTTTGTTTACCCGTATTTCTAGAGAACTAGGAAGGATTGCTACTTATTACAGTACTTAGTGTCCTCATTCTGGGATGGGAACTATTTCTTAGCACAATGTAGCAGGGCTAACAACATTGTTTCAATGGCTCAGGGGGGGGGCAACTATGGAGAGGGTGTTCTCGGTGGCCGCACCTAGGCTGTGGAACTCCCTTCCGGTGGAGGCCCTGGACCTCCCCTCCTTTCAATGACAACGCAAGACCTGGTTGTTCCGTCAGGCTCTCGGTGAAGCAGATAGGTAGGGTCAGGGGTTGGGGGTGGGGAGAGTTCTTTTGTTTATTCTTTGACATCCCCCATTGTGGACTGTATTGTTTTATGTTTTTATATATTTTGTATTTAAATTATTATATTTGCATTGTATTTTTATCTTTTTATACTTGTTAGCTGCCTCGAGCTGCTTTGGCAGGAGGGACGGGGTATACGTTTGTAAAATAAACAAACAAATAAACAATAGGACTAACATTCTTTAATTTGTGGTGGGAAGTAGCAGCTCAAGAGATGTCAAGGTTCTTAGCTCATTTTTCACTTTATCAACTAATGAGCCCGTGTCCTCCCAACATTTTGAACAGCCAGAGAGGGACAAGCTCTGTCCCCTTGACCAATAAGCTTCCTACCCCGCCATATACTCACCCCCCCCCCCAACATCCCAAGTGCATAAAGAGGGTAACAAGCTCTCCTGCTTTCCATTCTTCTTAGCTTCTTGTCACCACATTGTCATCACTACATTATCCTTTCAGGTGCTTTTCCTGGCAGACAACTAGGAAAGCGTCTAGAGAGAGGATGTGGTTGCTGTGTTGGTCCCAAAAGTATTAGGTGGAGACAAAGTAGTTTAGATGATATCTTTTATTAGATCAGTCTCACCTAACTAAGAAAGAGGTGCCTGAGCCTTGAATTCTGGTCTTTTTGTCTTTGTCTCCTAAAAGATGGATTTTGTCTACCTGAAAGAGGGACAGTGAAATTCAGCACCCAAAAAGAGGGACTGTTCCTCCTAAATAGGGACCATGGCTGTTTTTAAATGAGATGCTACCATGCGTGGTCACCCATAAACACTCATCTGAATGCCCATGTGAAGTTGGTGCGGGGGGATGTGCACTCCCATGACCCACGCAGCACCCACTCATGGCCATGCACTGCCGAAAAATCACAGGGTGCGCTGTGCGGGGGAAGCCAAAAAAGTGCCCGGGGACAGGTAACCACCCATCCCCTACATGTATGAACCAGGGTGCCCACCCACACCAGCAGTGAGGTCAGTGGCCAGCTGCCTCCTTCGGTCCCGCCCACAGCCCTGCAGGGAGCTCTTAAAGGACACGTGTATGAAATACACCACCACGGTGGCTCAAAGTCCAACGAACCCCACTCGCAACGCATGAGAGACGAGCCAAACACAGGACAGCAGCTTCCTGCGTGTCCTGCCTACTCTGTGCCTCTGTTCTTGCCAGGGACTACCAGCAGCTGCAGCAGCTGCACCGGCACCTGGGCAGGAAGGGTTTACTGGCTGCTGCAGCTTCCTGTTTCCATGGTGTCTGTGTCTCATGGCAGAGGGTGAGCAGTTGGGTGGAGTTTAGGGTGGAGGTTGTTGCTAGGGCTGGGGAAGGGGAATGGCTGCCTGTATGAATCGGGTCCATGATGGTGGGAATGCGTGGAGCTGTCTGCGTGGCTGCAGTGGCCACCCTGGGAGCTTCCCATTAGAATCCCTCCCCACTCACTCCATGGGCACTCAGTGGTCACAGACCGCCGACACCCCCACCCCCCGCTCATTTAAAAACATCTCATGTGGCTCTGGGGCAAGATGGTACCTGTGAGGAAGAACTAGGATTGAAATGCATATTTGAAACAATTCTAACAATTATCAAATTTTATGAATGCACACTTGTGAATTTCAAATTCTAAATTTACACTCCTTTTGAAACTTTGCAAATGAACTTTGCAAAGAGGCTGTGGAATTTATTGTTCAATATTTCACTATTTATAAATGTGATAACGTCATTTGGTACACAGTTTATTATTCGTTTGGATTAGTGAATTTTAACCATTTCAAATATAAAAATACTGAACTGAAAATGCAAAACTGAACTTAATGAAGTTGAAGTTCAGGAGAACATCTGAATTCAGTTAAATTAATTAAAAGATTCATTAATGGAAACACTCAAACTTGATTTGTGGGATGGCAAAACTGCAGTGCATTTCAGTCACATATACAGCTAATGACAAGCTGCACAATTTCTATACCCGAGATTTCCAAGCTTGCCTATGAGATCCCATTTCCGGAGTTAAATATAATACTATGACTTCCAACAGCAACAGATATGCAAAGTACATTCGACTCCATCTGGGATTGAGACCCCATCTGTAGATCCTGTGGCTTGAGGTCCTGACCCATAGTTTGGGGATCTCTTCTCCATCCCATTGACACTGTCACACCAATCTGATTAGTAGGGGATTCCATGGAGGGTAACAACAGGTTTGTTCCAGCTTCACTGATGCCATCAAAGACACAGGGATACCGCTGTGTACTCAGTAGTAGCAAGAGAAAGATAATCACTAAATCTTACTGTTGTCACATTGTTGCCTATATGATACCTAAAGAATGTATTGGAATGATTTTCAGCAGTACTGAGCTCCTTCCTTGTTAAACTTACTACCAGCATAATACTAGCTGGCCCATTAAGAAAAAACATTAATTTTCTGTTGCCATCACTTGATGGCTTTTTTTATATGGGCCACAGGTGCAGGGGGGAATCACTGTGTGTGAAGCAGCTTGGGCGGTGCAGGGGGGGGGGAGGAGGACAGTGCACATGGGCGCACACCAATCCCCCCCCCTTCCGCATCCTCACTCATGGAGCAATTGCCGTTTTGGCCAATTGCTCCGTGAGTGGGTGATGGGTGGAGGTGGGTGTGCATGCGTGTTTTGTGCTGTGGGATTTACATGGGCAGCACCCACTCATGCCCATGCAGCAGATCTGCGTGGGCATGAGTGGGCCCGTCTCACGTAAAAAAGGCCGATATTAGACATGTGTGGCAGAGTGGCTGCCGGAAGTAAAGTCAGCCCTCTGTCCACAAGCCATTAACATAGGAGGCAACCCTAAAGTAGTTACTTACCTGTTGAATCCTTGTTAAAAAGGGTGATGGGCCCTTTAAGAAAGATTCCCTAAGATGAACAGGAGGTGGAGAGGCGTGGCTATTGACCATAAAAACAGAGGCAGCAGTGAGGGAAGTCAGTTTGCCTTGGGCTCCTGAGGAGGAAGGAACTGCGTGCTGGAGAGAAAGAGTGTGGGGGTTGTCAAAGTGGTTGAGTCATGGAGGAAGGACTACTCCAAGCCTGGAAGGAATTGTGTCCTTGCAGACGGTGTGAGAGAACCAGGTGGGGTTGTTGCAATACAAGGACTTGAGCTGAAGACTGTTGAATGAGGAGAGATCCTGGTCTTTCCTAGTCCAGATCCACACTGGAAATGCTACTAGAATTAGGATGGAGACAAGGGGCCTCTGTCAAAAGTCATACCAGTCTCAAAAGGCGTCCGGTAGGGGTGTGTTTTAGCCCCCCCTATTATTTAACCTCTTCTTGAGTGATCTACCGAAACTGAGGGACTGTGGGCGTTTTCAGACGTTACGGGGCCGCTTGGCCCCGTACCGAAAACAACCCATTCGTTCCCCGCCGGGGTCACCCAGTCACACCGTATCAGACGTGCCGGGGGGATCCCGGTGGGGAATCTGGGAGGGGGTGGGGCCGCGTGGCGCAACGTGCGGCCACACGGCCCCGCCCCCGCCACACACCCCGCCGCCCGCCCTCCGGGGAGATGGGCGGGCGGCGGGGCCAATGCGGCCGCCGCGTCGGGCCGGACGCGCCATGGCCCGGGATCCTGCCGGGGATCCCGGGCCGTAGCAACCGGCCAGACGTTACTTTTTTTTGGTCCCGCTGGGGATCTTTTTGACCACGCTTCCCGGGACATTCCCCCGGCTAGCCTGGGAAGCATGGTTCAAATTGACCCCATGCGGGTATTGACCGTGGTGAACATCTGGTGGCCGCCAAACAGACGTTCGAGACACAGTGACCACAGGTGGGTATTCACCGCGGTTCACCGTGATCTCGTAACGTCTGAAAATACCTTGTGATGTACCAGCATTAATGTACGCAGATGACATTGTGCTTCTGTCCCAAACAAGAGGGGGGCTGCAAAACCAGCTGCGAAACCTGATGGATTTTTGTTCCCTGAACAGATTAGATATGCATTTTGATAAATCCCAGGTCATGGTTTTGGGGTCTAGAAGGAAAAAATATAATTGGAAGATAAATGGTAGAATTTTTATGCAAATGGATTCCTATGGGTACCTGGGCATCACCTTCAGTAGCAATAGAATGTGGTCCAGACACTGGAAACAAATAGCGTTAAAAGCCTCTGTGGTGGCCAGAGGGATATTAAGTTTGGTATCCAGAGTCTCACTGATTAGAATGTCCCATGTTTTGAAAAACTTTAGGGGCAAGGTCTTATCTATTCTATCTTATGGGACTGCAGTAATTCCAGCTATTAATTACACAGAACTGAAGGTTGTACAAAATAGGTTCTTACGGAGCCTGCTGACTCTGAGGGTACCACAGGGTATGCCAGGTGCGGTGATAAGAGCTGAAACAGGCACTCTCCCGGTGACATGTATAGGTAGGCGTTCATCCCTCTGCTATTGGATAAAGCTGTGTACTCAGAGTGGTTCTACTTTGGAGGGGCAATGTCTGGCTGAAGACTGTCTAATGAGGGGGTGAGGCAGTACCCATGGCTCTCTGGGATAGTTGCTCATTTAAAGGCTATGGGGTTGTCTTTCTCCTGTTTTGGGGGGAAAGATATAACCCAGCAAAGGAGTTTAATCATTTAAAGAACAGCCGATATAGCTGGTCAAGAGGATTTAGCGGGAGCAGCCTCCTGGAAGGCTGCCCAGGGTATGCTTCACTGAAAGTTTATACATTTGAGGGTTATTTAGACGAGATCAGAAACCCAAGCTTACATAGATGCTTTACGTTACTATGCTTTCAGTCATTTCGTTCCGCCGTCACTTTAGGCCGCTTTAAGAGCTTGCCGCACTCCCATCGTACCTGTCCATGCAATGACACAGATATAAAAGATCTCGCACATGTTCTGTTTGATTGTATATTTTATACAGATATAAGGGAGATGTGGATTGTGCCACTTGTGAAGGGGAAGGGTTATATGACTCCCGCCCAAAGGATTAAAAAATTGCTATCCACTCAATCGGCAACAGAAATGAGGTGGGTAGCCACCTTTTACCCTGTTGGCTACGAAAATATGGGTGGAATTGGTGGACGGTTGATCACTGGTATGGTGGTAGGGGGATGGAAGACTGGAGGCCTGTCTGATATCAGGCCACAGTAAGGCTATACAGGTGTAAGGATACCAAATTTAAACAAGCAACTTACAGTTCAATTCAGACTAGAAATTAATGCAATTTTATTGGTTTGGGATATTTTATAGTTGGATTCTTTGTTTTAAGTGTTCTTAAAATTATTTTATTATTGTTACTGTAATCGTAATTTTTCTTACTATAGCTATTTGTCGCTTTATTATGTCTGTTGTGATTATTGTTACTGTCTTTTGACCATGGCGAAAGCCAGAGTCTTAATAAATATTCATTCAATATATACATATTGGTAAAATCGAGAGACTTGTGTGTGGACGGAGCTAATTCCTTACAAAGGGGCTCTCCCCTCGGGGGAAGCAGAACGTCCACAACATGTGATATATTTTCTTGTGTTAGAAAGTTTTTATACAAACAAGAGAGCTCTGAGAAGGTTCAACCGTAAAGTCTCAGTAACTTTAGCTTGCCTCTTGTGTTAAGTAGGAACAAGTGGCTGGACTGCAAAGCAGTATTATTTAGGAACATTCTATTATGTTGCTGAGTTATAGGGTAATTTCAGACGTTACAATGCCACGGTCAACCACGGTGAACCCCCTGTGGTGGCTGCGGTACCGTAACGTCTGTTGGGCCCAAAAGAGATTCCTACCAGATGTTCACCCCCGGTAGGAATCTCTTTGACCACGCTTCCAGCCCTCTGGCCACCCGAAGCTCCGGAAGAGTGGTCAAAGAAATTCCTGCCAGGGGTGAGCACCTGGTCGGAATCTCTTTTGGGTCCAACAGACATTATGGTACCGCAGCCACCATGGTGGGGTTCACCGTGGTAACGTAACGTCTGTTACCACCCCACAGCCCAGAATTGGCGGACAGTACCGGCTATTACCGCCGCCGAGTCTGGGCCATGGCCAAGACTCTGGGGGGCAGGCGGGCGCTGTGACGAGATTGGCTGCTGCGCCTGCCTGTCTCCCGGAGGATGGGTGGCCAGGGGAGCGCGGGGCTGTGCAGCCGCACATTGCGCTGCGCAGCCCCGCCCCCTCCCCTGATCCCCCTCCGGAATCGGCTAGCATGTCTATTGGCTGGCTGGCTGGCCAGCCGGCCGGATTCCGGAGGGGGATGAAAAGGTGATTCTGTGCCATGGTCCAAGTGGGGCCCAGCATGTCTGAAATCACCCATAGTTAATAATCTTGATCCACCAAGCTAAAAAGATATAAGTGGGGGTTTTCTTTTCTTTTTTTTGGTATCCAAAAAATACACACAAATGCAGCTCATTTTCCCTGGTTTTGTCCACATCCCCCTAAATTGTAATAGGGTTTTTCTTTACCTACTGGTCCTAGTTCAATCAATATTTGTCCCAAATACTGATTTAGCAGAGAATCCCATGGGAGAGGAGTGACAGAGGAAAGGAGCTCTTATTAGTGCTTCGCAATAAGGTAAAAAATCTGTTCCTAATTCCAACCAGGGTCCTTGAATGGCATGGCTTCAAGATGACTTTCATTTGTTTACTAACAGTTAAGAGGGTTAATCCTTTGGAGCTGTTGGTTATTCTGGCTGGAGCTTGCATACTCCTGGGGCCTGTATTGAAGTCTTTGTGCTTTTGCTTGGTACAAAGAGATGTGTTAGCAGCTGAGAGCTCTCAGGAGCATTTCAAGTCCTTGCTAATCTAATCCAGCACAGAAGGGGATGGTAGAAGACAAAGGTCTGTGGATCCCTAGGCTGTTGGGCATAATATGATTTGAAGAGACTATTACATGCAGGAAAAAACTTTATTGCATTTACCTGTTAATGGTTTTATTCGTTCAGGAAACCCATATTCCTTTGCCATACAAATACCATAAGCCAATAAAATACAAATCAGGAAACTTTTGAGGGGTCTTGGGTTGCTGCACAAATTTTACCTACTGGGAAATGGAATCAGGGCCATCCCCCAGCTCTTTGGCAGTCCCAGACAAGGTAAATTTTGGTGTGTGTCTCCCCCTCCTCCAATTCCAGGAGCCTGGGCTTCAGCAGTGTGTGTGGAGCTCTTCTGCTCCTCCCGATCAGCTGGTCAATGGGAAATAGAAGAGTCCTGCCCACAGTGCAAGTCCTGGGCTGTGACTTATGTTGTGGAGGGAGGGCAGCCCTGCTTCCTGCCAAACAGCTGATCAGGAGAACCAGGAGCCATAGAGGAATGGCGTCTGGCCTTCTGACAGTGGCACTGAGGGCTCTGTATGATTCTTGGAGCATCCTGGTACGCTGTCAATGCTCAATGACTTGAAAAGCATCAACAGTTGTGCAGAACCCTCAGTGTTCCCCAGAAGACCTTTGCCCTGAAGAAAGTGTTCACACCCGACCTGTCCAGGCTGGCTCTGGTTGGCATAAAATCTGCTCAAGGACAGAGAATAAATCCCACAGATTGTTCCATCCTAATGGGTATTTGTCCATATCCTAGTTCCCCAAATGAGTTGAGAGTGGCTGCTGAGAGAGACTCTAGTCTGCTTGTGCAGGCAGAAATTCTACAGCTGCCATTGTCTGTATGAACAGAAATTCCATCATCAATGGCTGCAGAGCAGAACTTAGTCAATTTCCCCTGTTACTCAGCATACAGAAAAGAACATTAGCTTCTGGGACCAACTCAGCCAAAGCAGCACAAACTAACCACAAAGCAATAGCAGATAAACATACTGATACGAATGAAAACCAAATTCACTCCTATGTACTATCAATCACATGCTATACAACCGCCTGGCTAGCAGAGCAAACAATCAAAACTGAAAGATGTTCAATTTGCTAAAACATCAATGTATGATTAATTGGGAAGAACAAATCAATCTGCAACAAGCTGGACTGCAATCAACCCTGAACAGAAGTATTGTATTTGCAATAGGAAACTAGTTCACCATAGTGAAATGCGCCAATGTAGGGCAGAAGATCACCAAATATGGAATCGGTGTCTGTCTACAAACTAAAGGTGGAAACTGGAAAAGAAAAATATCTAAACCTAGTGAAGAGCAACTCTCCACACTGGACAGAGCAGAGACTGAAACAGAAAAATGCTTTCTAATCTAGTGCTGTAAATACAAATGTAAGAAAGCTATTTCCTAAAACTCAAAGGGAAGATAAAATGTTTCATTAAAGAACAACAACAAAAATCTATATCTGATCCTGGCTGAAAGTAATGAGATGGGAACACACTGATTTAAAGCAACCTGAAAGAGGATCAGGAAAGCATAAAAAAGGTCCTTTTCTCATGATACGCAGTCGCACCCATCCATCTCCACCCATTGAATGTGTAGGTGAGTGTCTGTGGGAGCAGGGCTGGGTGGGTGTGCACGCTCTCACGTCCCACCCATGGAGCATCTGAGAAGAAACCGGGATGCTCCTTGGTTGGAGATGAGTGGAGATGGGTGTTGAACACCCACCAGTCCGTGCGAACAGGTAAGCACACCCACCCGTGGGAAGGGTCCTCCCAAACCAACGAGAGATGGCTAGAGGCACAGCAGGCGTCCACAAGCAGACACCCCCCATGAGAGATGCTGAATGCCCAGCTGGGAGTCCTTAAAGGAGACGGACGTGAGGAGATGGGTATGCCAGCTCCCAACGTGTTGGGCAGAAAAGCCTCAGACAAGACAAAGGGAGCCAGCACCATGAAACATGCTGCAGGGAGGAAGGTAACTACAGGGACCCTGGGCGGCCCAGGGGAGGGGGGTCCAGCCTACCAGGGCCAGATGCTGACAGGTCTCCTGTCCCTAAACAGGGGAGCACCCACACAGCACCCTGGCACTGGCAGCACCACCACCACCACCTGCCCCAGCAAGGTGGGCCAGGGAGGAGACCTCTTCAGGAAGCGAGGTATGGCAAAGGAAACCAACCCAGACAGGGGAGGGAGAGGGCACAGACCAGTCCCGAACACCTGCAGGGGTATTGTGGCCCAGACCGCTGACAGCTCCATTGTCCCCCAGCAGGAGAGCACCCACACACAGGAGCACCTGCCCACTGGGGACACAGCTGAGGAGGGCCTCCCTGGCAGTTAGGTAAAACAACAGGAAACCCCGAGGGGAGGCAACAGATCACTCCCCAGCACTAACAGGGGTACAGCAGGCTAACACCTCGCCGAAATGCATTTCCCCAACAGGAGAACACCTGCCCCACTGTCACCACAGCCACCGGGTGGGCCCCAGGCACCTGGGCTGGACGGACCCCCACAGGCAGCCCTCAAAAGGGGAACCCCTGATTCAGGGAGGAGACACTGGCCTTCATATACCTGTAGGGGGATGCAACAGTCCAGCATGACCTGGTGAAGTGCTTTAAAAACAAACATGTTTATGAAGCTATCTCCCAGGAAATGAGGCCAGGGGTACAATAGGGATGAGAAGCAGTGCAGGCAGCAAGCAAAGGACCTGAGGTCTGGATACAAGGATGTCCACGACAACATTGTTAGGTCTGACTATGCCCTGCACACAAATGAGTTCTACAAGGAGTTGGTTCACTTCCTCTGCGTGGAAGGGGAGATTGTGATCTCCCGCACACACGGCTCGGCCTTCACCAGGGGCAGAAAGCAGGTGCGAGTCACCCTCCCCACTCAACCACCCACAGCAAGGGGAGCCCGATGCCCCTGGTGAGGCAAGCCAGGAAGCAGGAGGACACACCCCTGTCCTGCAGATGGAGGAGCTGTTCCTGAATGCCAACACTGGAGACACCTCCGTGTGCGCCCCCTAAACCCACAGGGACAGAACCCACAGGGTTAGAGGGTGCCCCCCCTCCCCAGGAGGAGGAAGACATTTATCCAGGCAAGAGAGAGCCCTCATGTAAGGGGGTGGGGGGATTGCCCTGGACAGGCCCAGCCCCAGGTGGGATGCAAGGGTGAACTGACACACCTCTATTCTCCCCCACAGCTCAAGGGGACCTGGAGGTGCAGGAGGTGGTGGCACAGGAGGAGGAAGACCCTGAGGTCATCCCAAAGTCCTTCGTCCAGGATACCGATGGTAGGGTCACATTGACACGGGCACAGTGGCGGAAGGTGGTGTGGTGACACACAGGGGACAGGGGCACTGCCCGGCAACATGCCTGTTCCCCACCCATGGGACAAGAAAGGAGTGGGGCTCAGAGCACAGAAAGCAGATGGGAAGAGAAACCACAGGGTGCACAGGGGAAACAGACCATGGAGGCAGAAAGGGGATGATGGGCAGCAACCACCATAGGTTCCAGGTCAAGCCCCAAGTGAGGCCCTGGCTGCTTAGGGGTGGTGGGTTCCCTGTTACCCCATGTTGTGGCCCTAGCCCTGTCCCCAGCTCCTGCTTTTTCTTCCCCTTCAGCAGCGGTGATCATGCTTGTGAGGCTGGGGGCCTTGGCTAGGTGGTTCCAGCGGGCAGCGGCAGACCCTCGTGCAGGGGTAAGGGTCTACCAGTAGATCTGAGTTATCCCACCCCCGTTTTGTGTGGGCTCCCAGGATGATCCAGCCTGTGGTTTGGCCTATGGTGGTCTCCCCTCACCTTTAGTGCAGGAGATGATCAACGTCAGGACCTGGGAGCAGGAGGAAGTGGTGCAGCTGCTGCTGCTGCATTTCCTGCACCGGTTCCATCAGCTGGACCGTGCCCAGGCCGAGTGCTGGTGCTGGGTCTGGGGTTGCTGCCCCTACTGAGTGCCCTCAGCTGCCCCAACTGTTGCCCCCACTTTGGTTTCTGCTGTTGCTCCGTTGAGCCTACTTCTAGGTTTTATTCTGTATAAAGGTTTATTCTAGCATTGTTCCCACCATGTCTATCTCCTTCCTGCAGGGGTCCTCCTCTGTGGGAGCTGGTTGGGGGTGGTTATGTGCCTGGGCTGGGGTCCATGGATCTGAGCTCCCCACGACCTGTTGGTGTACTATGTTTTTGTGGTTACTCTGTGGACCAGCCCTTTGGTCTCTGTCCTCGCGGTTTGGCCATCTCCAATGTTTGCATTGGGTCCCGTATCCCCTGCGCTGGCCCTAGTGTCCCTTTCCCTCTTCCCTGTCGTTTGAGCAATCATGCTTTGGGGGGCGGGGTGCCTCTCCTCCGGGACTGTTGTGTTTCTGGCTTCCCCTTTCCTAGCATGGTGTGGGACTGTACCTGTGCCCAGTGCATCCCCACGCCATGCTTTGCGTTTTGCTGCAGCTTTGGTGTCAGGGTGTTGCTGTTGGACAGCACCTCTCCTCTCGGTGCCCTCCTATCCTGTACCCATCATGTGCTTTGCTGGGCTGTCTGTGTCTCCTATATAGTCCTGTCCCTTGCACGGTGTGTGGGGGACTGAGGGTCCCATGTGCAGTGGGGCTTGACAGCGAGGGGCCAGTGTGTCCCCAACCATGGTGGGCTTGCTTGTGTTGTGTGCTGTACTCAGGTCAAACCCCCTTTGTTCTGCCCTCCCTGAACCTTCTCCCTGGTGGGTTCCCCTGTGTGCTTGTGTTGACTGTGGTCTGCAAGCAGGGGCAGGGGGGTTGGATTCAGAGGCGCCCAGCTGTCTGACGGCTTACGCATATTTTTTTATTTTTTTTAAGCACTTTGCCTTCCCCAGCCTGCTCGGAGTCTGGCAGGGAATGAGTGGTGACAAGTGCCACGGCTTCGTTTGCCCTCGTTCGGCCATGTTGTGATGTCATGCAGCAGGGCATGCTTATCCCTCTGATTGGTGTGCGGGCTGTCCATGGGAACAGTCTGGTGTGCGATGGGTGGAGCCCTGTGTGAATGGGTGCTGTGATCTCCCCATACCTCCCACAACCCCCTGTAGTGGTGTTTGTGTGCGTGCTTCCCTGCTTACCGCCGGTGGGTGCGCGGGTCCCCCCCACCCATTTCCACTCACCTGGGCTCACGGCCGTGTCCGTGTAAAAAGGGCCCAAACCAAATGGGTAGAAGACATCCATCCCCAACCACAATGTAAGGACCTGTCCAGGATCTGTCCTTTTGTTGTATTGTGGTAACTCTAACATAGCTTACTACATTAAGTAATGATGAATTTAATTTAATTGGCATGGATCACATCCAGACCATCAGATCATTGAGATCACTATATACAGTGATTGAAAGCTCTAAGCACTGCATTATCAGGTGCCTATGGAATGTGGCAGTCTGCAGTGAAAAGACCATTTTGTGAAGACCTTTCTCATTCAGCATGAGAAGGAATTTCTTACAACTACCTTGTAGAATTATAGACTCATACTACAGAACAAGAAGAGTTTTCACTTTACACATAATCACTGTAAATGTTTTGCCCTCCGTAACTATAAAGCATATTTTCTGTAGATGTATAAGACATGGTAACAGTTCTATTGCTATGCATGGCCTCACCATATCTCTCATAGAAAAACATGATGGGGAAGGCAGAAGGAATAAGATCCCTCTTCTGTAGTTCCATAAGCATGAATGCAATGAGGTCTGAGTAAGCGCTTGGCCAAGCACAGAGGTCTCCATTTTCTTAGATTACTCTTGGAAAAAGCTTGCATGGAGGTAGGAATTTACATTATCTCTGGTATTGAGGGTGTGGGGGAGAGGAAGTGAAAAAACCCCTAAGTGTATAATTTTGAAATTTCAGCCCATTTTAAAACACCTTTACTTTTATAGAAACCACTCCTTCACAACTTGCATTTAAGTCAATAGAAGCAGAGGTTTCGGGTCCTTAACTACATTTCCATATTTTGGTATTTTAAATTTAATCTTCATTTTGAATGTTTGGGATTTCAAATACTAGTTTTTCTTAATGAAAATATTCTCCTAGGATTCATTCCTCTGACGTTACAGATATGTGTAATCATTAATCAATAAGCACACTTTATGATAGGGTTCTGTTTATAAATCATTAGTAAAAGAGTAATAGATGGACTATAAATTGTTAACCAACTATTATTTGGGGTGGGACTTTCAGTGCTGGTGGCTGGGCCGCCTCTCCTGCTGGGAGCCTGGGTGGTGGCGGGAGGCAGCTCCGCTGCCAGGCTGCTATTTTGGAAAAGGGTTTCACATGCTCAGAATGGCCTTGGTGGCCGTTTTGCGCATGTGCACTGCCAGAGCAGGGAGCTCCGGCAGGGTTTCCTAGACCTAGACTGGCAGTGGACCATGAAAGAAGAGGCCTCCACCACTGTGGCTCCACCACCTGGCAGGGGAGAAGGCCTGGCTGCCCGGCAGTGGAGTTGCCAGGTGGCCGGGCCTACTCCCCTGCCAGGTTGCAGAGCTGGCTTCACTGCTGGGTGGTCAGCAGCCTGGCAGCAGAACTGGCTCTTGCCACCACCCAGCAGTAAGAGGAGGCCCGGTGCTGGCAGTGGAGTCAGTGCCAGTGGCCCCTCCTCACCCCCATCCTCTAGACCCGGACCGGCAGCAGAAAGTGCAGGGTCCTGAGGGTGGTGGGGATAAAGCCAGGCCCCGGGGAGGTGGGGATGTTAGGGATGCGGATCCCCGCCCTCTGAGGCCAGGAGTGGGCCCCATGGAATGGGGGTGGTGGGGAATAAGGATGGCCTGCCCAGGGTTTTCTTTTTGTCCCAGACCTCTGTGTTTCAGTCCTTGGTTCTCTTTCCCATTAAAGTCAGTGAGCCCGATTCCAAGCCCCATGGATCCCACGTACGCAGTTTCTGCGGGGCATGCGGTTTCTGCGGGGCGTGTACATGTGTGTGCATGCACGCACGATCTGCAGGGCTTGGGATCAATGGGATGATTTCTCATTGACTTCAATGGAAAAGAGAACCAAGAACCAAACCACTTACTGAAAATCTGGGATCCAAAACCAAAATTGGGGCCTATGTCCTACCCTTAATTGTTACAGATTGTTACAGAGACCAATAGACTGTCAATAACCATTCATTTATAATTACAGGATCAAAAAACCTTCCGTTTGAGAGACAAGTTAAGGCTCTTACAAATTCAACCATACTCCAAAAGACATGGAAATTTAAGTTAAGGCTCCTGCCTTAAATTGCACACCATGTGAGCGGAAAAGACACTGTGTACATATATTGTGCTCTCTTACAACTTAGGCTCCATGCACCCATGCTTTGCCGTTGGTCTTTCAGCCCCAGTTCTCCTCGTCTGGAGGTTGGAGGCAACATTGAAACTGGGGACTAGCAAGCTCCTCCCTGCCCCAGTATTCTGGACTTCAACCCTGTCTCTACTGTAGCCCATACATACAGTTCCCTTCCACCGACTGCTCCCAAGGCTTGTCCCTGAATACACATAACCCATCTCTCTCAGTATTCTCTGCCTATATATACCCCCCCCAGCACCTGGGTGCCCCTTCCCCACAAACACACTGCTCTGACTCCAAGCCTTTTCCCATCATACACACCCTCCCAGCATGTGGCTGTCCATTGCCCATGCACACACTACTGCACCCCTGGCACACAAAGGGGGCTGAGGCTTGTAGGTGGCTGGGGCTTTTGAGCAGGAGAGGCTGGAGGAGGCTTGTCTACTCATAGCAGCTTAACTATAGCCAGCGCAAAGGCTTCTAAAGCTTGTGCTCCTGAGCGCCCATGCTGCCTACCCCAGAGCCAGGCCAGCTCCTTGGGGCCCTCCTGAGCTCCCAGTGTGGCACGCTGGCCAGCAAGCTGATCTTGGGGGCTGGGCGCTGCCTGTGCAGAAGTGGCTCCTGTGCTGCCTGGGCCAGACCAGTTTCTTGCCCCCCTGCACTCCCAGTGTGGCACAGTGAAATTAACTAGCCAGCTGTTCAGAGCTTGCAGTTGCTCCTGAACTTGGTGCTGGCCAGTTGAGCTCTAGGTTGGGTGTCACCCCTGCCTCCAGAAGGCTGAGGGTGTATGTGTGTGGCACCTGACCCAGAGCTCACAGTGAGTTATAGTTTATTTAATTTTTTTAAAATAGTTTTCCATTTCTTGTCAAGAACAACAGCAAGATGCTACCTATTCTCAGTTTATTCTTGGATCCCGAGACAAACCGAGAACTGGGATTCTTGTAAAGAACGAGGAAAAAAAGAGCAAACTTGAGTTTCTGCCCTAGTCTTAAGCTAGCTGCCTATATAGCTGTGCATATTATTTTATTTATTTATTTTAAACATTTTCTACCACGCCCCTCCTGTCACAGGTAGCTCGGGGTGGCTTACAAATTCTAAAACATCAATGAAAATCACATTAAAGGAGGAAAAGACAAACATGCCACCGCACCATCCCCAACCCTCTCTCCCATTACCCATCTCCCCCGCCAAACGCCTGGCGGAACAGTCAGGTCTTACAACTTCTCCGAAAGGAGGGGAGGTCTGGGGGCCAGTCGAGCCTCTATCGGAAGGGAGTTACACAGGCGTGGCACAGCCACTGAGACTGCCCTTCCCTGTGTGCCCCCCCCCCGAAGAACTCGGGGGACCTCGAGCAGAGCATCCCAGAATGACCGCAGGGGCCCATCCAGAATTCAGTAAGTGAGGCGGTCTCGCAGATAGGCAGGGCCCAGGCTGTTTAGGTCTTTATAGGCCAAACCTAACACCTTGAATCGGGCCTGGAAAACCACCGGCAGACAATGCAGAGAACTGAGCACTGGTGTAATGTGCTCCCGGCGGCCCAATCCCACTAAGAGGCGGGTCGCCACATTCTGCACCAGCTGCAATTTCCGAGCCATCACCATGGGTAGCCCCACTTAGAGCGGGTTACAGTCGTTTAATCTACGAGGTGATGAAAGCATGGATGACAGTGGCCAGGTCAGAGTCCGAAACAAACGGCTGAAGCTGTCGCACCAGATGTAATTGGCAAAAAGCACTCCTCGCCACAGCCTCCACCTGGAGATCCAGGCGGAGTTGCGCATTGAGGAGCACCCCTAGACTCCGTACCTGGGAGGCCAATGGGGGGCAGTTCCCATCAATAATGGGGGCTACTAACTCCATCGCCTTACCCACTAACATCACCTCCATCTTGTCAGGATTCAACCTCAGTCGATTAGCCCTCAACCTATCCCGCACAGCCACCAAGCACCGAGTAAGCACCGAGACTGCTGGGCCTAGGTCTGTTGAAAAAGAGAGGTACAGCTGGGTGTCATCAGCATATTGATGATACTGCACACCGAACCTTGCCGAGCGACTGCATATACACGGTGAACAGGAGAGGGGACAAGACAGAACCCTGCGGGACTCCACACGAGAGGTCTCGGTATGATGAAAAATAATCCCAGAGCACCACTCGCTGATTTTTCCAGTCAGGAAAGAGTGGAACCATTCAAGAACAGTCCCGCCCACCCCTGCACAGTCCCCCAGGCACGTTCCCAACATCTCATGATCCACAGTGTCAAACGCAGCTGCCAGATCTAACAATATCAACAGGGTTGAATGACCCCGATCCAGTTCCCGGCGTAGGTCATCTACCAAAGCCACAAGCGTAGTCTTGGTGCCATGCCCCGGATGAAAACCCGACAGATGGATCAAGAAAACTGATGTGATCAAGATGCTCCTGCAGCTGCTGGGTCATTACCTGTTCAATAACCTTCCCTAAAAAGGGAAGGTTTGAGACAGGCTGATAGCTGGCAAGGGAGTCAACGTCAAGCGATGGTTTCTTGAGCAGAGGCCGTACCACCGCCTCCTTGAGACAGCCTGGCACTCTGCCCTCCCGTAGGGAGGCTTTAACCACCCCAGCCAGCAATGGCCCCATAGTCTCCCGGTAGGACTTAACCAGCCAGGACAGGCAAGGGTCTAATTCACAAGAGGTAGCCCTGACTGCCCCCAGAACATCCACCGCATCAGCGGGTGTCACCGACTGAAATTGATCCCACAAAACCGGACATGACAGGGCTTCCATAACCTCTGGTTCCCCATGTGTATTAAGTGCGGTGTCGAAGTCATGGTGAATACGAGCAATTCTATCCACAAACATGTCACAGCGAGCAGTAGATGACTCCACTCCAAGGTTTGAGGGAGACCGGATTGACCAGCCCCCGCGCAAGCTAAAAAAGCTCCGCTGGATGGGATTTGAATGAATGAATGAATGAATGAATACATTTATTTGCGTAGCCATTGGCCATTGCATTTTACATTTTAAAACAAACACAATACGATAAAACTCCAAATTAGATAAATACACTTTATCATCAGTCGAAACATTTGCTGTAAACCCAGGAATTAAGGGCCACATATTTAACTATTCTGGGATGGTTTGAAGGCCAAGAATTTTTCCCTTTTGTGGAAGGCATGAACCAAAAAGCGTGCTATACTCTTAATAACTTTTATGTCGGCGCTGTTCAAAAGAAAAGTGAGTATGGTTTGCTCTGATCTACCTGGGAGTTTGAACAATAGATCTTGAAGGAATTCCTGCCTCTGGTTGTCATATAGATGGCAGTAGAGTACTATATGTCCTACTGTCTCTACTGCCTCTTTGTCGAAGGGACATAGCCTATTGGCAAAAGGAGTTCCATCCAAGCGCCCCTCCAGGACCCGAGAAGGTAGAGCATTAAGGCGCGCAGCCAAGATTAAATTTCCCCCCCGTGTTGAGATGTCAGTTGAAAGGTAGTGAGCCAGCTGTCCCATAGCTGTAGCTAGTTCTAAATAAAATAGCATGTGGGGAGATGCAGCAATTGTTCCCAGGTCCGACTGTCTGCCTATATCATGAGACCTTGTTTTCACTTCCGTGACTATAGAAGCCAGTGGCTTGTGGGCTAGATATTCTACTGAGATGCCCACTGAAGAGAGGAATGTCTGGATTTTCTCCTTCCAGGGATTAAAAAAGACATCTGTGCCAAGACTACGTAGCAACACAGGGCAGTGGGGGTTGGAAAGCCTACACCATTGCCGTAGGGTGTGTTCCATGGCTACCTGTTGCCAACCCATTTGCCCACATTCGACCCTCAATGCGGCATATGGAGTGCCCAAGGGCACATGTAAGAGTCTCTAGAGAAACCTCGCCTGGATTGGATTTAGCAAATGGGCATAAAAAGGTGCCCATAGCTCAGTCCCATACATAAACTTTGCCCTGACTTTGGCATTGTGAGTCTGGATTGCTGGTTGGACAGCTGCCCTACTGGCCTGCGCAAAGAACCCCAGGATAGCCTGCGATGCACCCTTACAGGCAAGGATAGATCTTTGTACGTGGTGCTTCCAGCTAAGTGATTTGTGAAATAGAAGACCCAGGTATCGAAAGCTGGACACTTGCTGAAAGTTATGGCCCATGATTTCCCAATTGTAGGTCTTCCTAGTACTTGTGAAGACCATCATTTTGGATTTCTGGACGTTTAATGTTAATTTCATTTCCTTGCAAAAGGTCATGAAGGATGCCAAATGGCACTTAAGACCCACCTGAGTCTGGGATAAAAGAACCACGTCGTCCGCAAACATGAGACATCCCAGAGGCCTCTCTGCCAATTTTGGTGGAAAAAATATTTGGGCGGCTGCCCGAGTAGCAACATCATAGATGTAGTAAATAAACAGGGCTGGTGCCAACACACAGCCCTGTCGTACACCCTTGGTGGTATCTATGGGTGGTGTCAAGTGCCCTTGACAATCTACCTTAACAGATACCGAAGATTTGTTATAGAGAGAGCAGATTAAATAGAGTAGTCGCCTGTCGATTGTAGAAGCTGCCAACTTACCCCAAAGGAGTTGCCTATCTATAGAGTCGAAAGCTGCTTTCAAATCCAAGAAGGCAGCAAAAAGGACTCTATTTCGGGTTTTATATTTTGAGGTTATGTGATATAAGACTAAACACAGCTCAATAGTGGAGCAGCCTTGCTGAAACCTGGACTGCTCCTCTGCTATAACTTTTTTCTCTGATCAGCCAATCTGTGAATCTGGATAACAAATATTTAGCATAGATCTTTGCTACTATAGACAAGAGGCTAATGGGCCTGTAGTTTGCCGGGTCACTGTTTGAGCCTTTCTTAAAGATTGGAATGAGAATGGCCCTTCCCCACCCTAGTGGTATAGCCCTTGAATCATTTATAGCTGTAAACAATACAGCCAGGACTGGAAACCACCACTCCCTATGACGCTTGAGAAATTCAATATGGACCAAGTCACAGCCTGTGGCTTTCCCATTTTTAAAAGAATCTACTAAGACTTCTACCCCCGTTATAGTAACAGGAGGCCATGGAGGGTCTTCGTTGATATTTCCCAAGCTTACTTTCTGGGCAGGGGACCCTTCACTAGTGTTGAAGAGATGACGGAAATGCTCCACCCACACACTTGGTGAGATAAGGGCTGTCCTTATGACTGGCTGGGATGTGATATTAAGATTGATTAATCTCCAGAAATCCTTTGAATTCTTTTATTCCGCTGCAAGCAGGAGCAGGAGCTTTTGTAGGAACTGCGTTTGTAGGAACTGTTTTTTCTTTGTTTTTAGCAAGTTCCTATACTTAAGTTTAAGGGAGTGATAAATGAGGGGCAATAAGACGGTCCTAGATTCTCTATATTGTTTGTAAATTTTGGCCAACTCAAGCTTAGTGTCCCGGCATTCCTTGTCATACCAGTCCTGACCCCCTCCCCCATTTGTCAACGCAGGGGCCACTGGTCCTTCCCTTTTGACCCTCAAGAACAGGCCACAGGTGTCTATAAAGTGATTGTACAAATCGACAATGCCCTGGTCACCGGCCGAGGCCAGTAAAGCTTCTCTCAAAAACTAGCAATTTGGATCCTGGAGGAGGGCAGCTATCGTGTCTGCTGATATCCTGTCCCATCTAGTGGAGCCTAGAAGCTCCATAGAGCCCCGGTCTATATTATCTACCCTAAGAGGATAAGGCAAAGACAGTGGGAGGCCCAAGGCCAAGATCAGGGGCACATGATCACTAACTAGAGCTTCCCCAAGCCGAAAATCTACTATAAGAGGTATTACAGGTGCTGATACTAAGACATAGTCCACTGTACTGGATCCCATATGTCCCAGGTATGTATACTCCCCCTTTGGATCACCAAATCCTGTGCCATTTAGGATGTATAGCCTATAAGTAATTAAGAGAGTGGCCAGCCTGATTCCAGATGTATTTAAATTGGAAGCTTTGGATTCTCTGGAAGAAAGCATTCTGAGGGGATCCTGGGGTAAAGGGTCACAATATTGGATAAGAGCCTGGTCATTGGCACCCAGTCTGGCGTTAAAGTCACCTACCGTAACTATTAAGCCCTCAGGGTACTTCTCAATAAGGCTAGTGATCAAACTATCTAGTGCCGACCAACTGGTTTGTCTGAAAGACCCCGAATTACACGGGGGAACATACACTGAGATGACGACCCATAGTTGTGTGTTAATACGAAAAACTACTGCCATTGCCAGGCCAGGAAGTTTAATGACCTCTATTTCTTGGAAGGGAATACTTAAAGAAATAAGGCAACCCTGCCCCCCACAAGGACGGCCTCGCATTTTGTAATTTATTGCTGGTAGGTCATAGACCCTGTAACCTTCCAGAAAAAGCGGGAGTTTAGACCAGGTCTCCTGGATGATTACGATGTGAAACTTACCCACAAAGGCTAGGAAATCAGGGTCTTGTTTATGTCGGTCCCACCCTGCCACGTTCCAGGAGCATATATTTAAAACTCCTGTCTGGGGTTCTAGGGATAGTCATTTCGATAGTTGGGGGTTACTAGTCACATCTGATATTAACAAAGGTTCCTCTGGTATTGGTTGAATGTGTGCTTGCTCCATTTGAGCCTGCATCACAGGGGGGGAATTGGAAATGCTTTGGGTTTCCGCCACTCCTGCTGCCATGGGAAACTCGGGTGCTACGGGGCTAGTTCCCTCTCCAGTAGAGTGGGTCAGGTTCCTATTTTCCTCTACTACAGCAGCGCCACCACTAGGATGGATACAACTGGATGTTGCTAGCAGCTGTGTGCCTTGATTCACAGGGGTGTCAGAGCTTTAATTTACCTAGAAATGGAGCTACAAAAGGGCTCGCAACTTGTGAGCCAAGGTGTTGGGCTGGAGGAAGAAAAATCCTCCCACTGGCGGCCTGGCTTGATTTTTGCCTTTGCTGAACCATGGTCAAGATCTACCACAGGGTTAACTACAGGAGGAGGGAACCTGGTCTGGAGTTGTAATGATGACAAAGGGAGGATCTGCGAGTTGACATAATTTCTAGCTAACCTTATCCCCCTCGCAGCAAATAAGTCTGCATGTAACCATAGATTTTCTACCAATGTTGATGAAGAAAACCAAACTAGTAAACGATACATAGATGAGACCGTGGGTAAGAGCAAATATCTTAAAATTGAATCAGCATGAACTGGTATACCCAATATATAGGCTATATGACGTTGGATGTGCCTCTTTGAGGACCATGATGGTAAGTGCCCAGAAGGCAATGGGAAGACAGTGAAAGCTAGTGCCTGGGGATCCAGGCAAAGGGGAGACTGATTTTCCCCCTTAGAGGGATTCTCTGGCGTTTTAGCTAGGGAAAAAGCCTGAGGACTAACTGCATTACTTGTGGTCTGCGAACCCACTGATACTAACGACCGAACTGGAATCCCGGCATGACAAAAATCCCCAGCCTTTAATAATTTGAGTGTATCCAAAATTATCTCCATCTGGAGCCTTTGGAGTTCCAGCTGGATATTAATTCCCTCCAATTGGGCATACAGTTGGGAGACTAAGTTCCCTACCTCAAAACATTGATTACCCAGTTTGTCCAGGGGAGATTCCACCTCAATGTTGTTGAAAGGGGGCGAGGGCCCCAACGGTACCTTGTCCAACACCTGGGGATAGGCATCAGTCCCTGGAGTTTGTGGGGAACCCAATTCTGGGATTCTTGGGAATTCCCCAGGGCCCTCCAGACAAGATGGAGATTGGGGGGTCCCTGGGTCGCACTCTAAGTCCAAATCTGCTGGAGAAACCCCTGGTTTAGAAGACCACACAAAGTCCTTCATTTTCGATTGGCAAACCCAAGTTCAAGAACGGGTTATCATCCCTTCCTTTTTCTTTCTTGTGCCCATGGCTATAGAAGGCGGCACTTCCAATAACAGACCCCCAGTCAGCGGTTAGTGGCCCGGGCCCAACCGCGCCTAAGACTACACACAAGGGCGCGCCCACGGTGCCGCTGTTGGCTCCACAAGGGTTTTAAAGGTCCGGCCGCTGCTCCATCCACACATGCTGGCTCACTGATTGGTAATTGGGCGCAGCTGATCACACGGGGGGGTCGAAAACCACAGGGGGCTCTGGCGGGGCTAGTAGTGGTGACACGGGGTGTGTGGATACTCCAGCAGGTGGAACACGCCAGGAACCAGTTCAAGCCTAACCCCGCACGCCCCACTCACCCCCGGACCAGATGGGATTTTGCAGACGCTGTGAGAGCAGCAAAAAACCTCCCTCTTTTCTGCTTGCATAGCAACAGCATAGGCTCGTAAACTGGCCCTATGCCGTAATCTGTCGGCTTCAGCACGAGAACGACGCCACAGTCGCTCCAACCACCGCCCATCTCGCTTCAGCAACCGCAGCTCCTCGGAAAACCAAGGAGGCCTGAGGAGCTGTCACCTGGGCAGCGGATGCCTAGGAGCCATCTGATCAATAGCCTCAGTCAGCAAGCTGTTCCATAGCACAACGAGGTCATCAATGAGATGGTCGTCAAGGTCAGAGGGTAACTCCCCCAGAGAATTCCAGACCCATTCCTGTTTCATCATCCTCCAGGGGTGGACCATCTGAATCGGTTCTGCACCTTTCCGAGGGCAGACATGTGCCAGGAGTGAGGTCTGCAGGAGGTAATGATCTGTCCATGACAAGGGCACAGCTGACCTCTCCCCCACTAACGGAGCACCCACCTCAAGGCCGGTGCAAAACACAAGGTCTAAGGTATGTCCCCCCTGGTGTGTTGGGCCGATAACCATCTGTGACAGGTCCATGGTTGCCATGGCGGCCATGAATTCATGATCTGCTCCCCCAAGGTCGACATTGGCATCAATGTTGAGGTCCCCCAAGACTACTGTCTTTGGGGACTGCAACACCACCCCCAACACCACCTCTGCTAGAGCATGCAGGGAGGCTGCTGCACAGGTAGGTGCATGGTATACAACAGCATTCCCAAACTCTCACCTGCCAAATCAAACACAAGGTGGATATCCTCAATACCTGGTATGAGTTGCACCAGATACCTCCTCACAGACCATCCCTCCTTAAAAATCATGGCTACACTGCCCCCCACACCCCCCAGGAATAGGCCAGGATAGGCCTGATTTGTTGTCCAGTCAGGTTTCCGTGATACATATGAGATTGGCAGCATGGTCCAGGATTGTTGCTCCTCCTCTATCCCTTCCTCCTCCATCCCCTCCCTCACCCTCCCACGCCTCCCCTGCTCCCTCAACTGCCTTCGTCCCTTCTCCCTCGCGGCCCCGCACATCTGGAACTCCCTCCCTGCCCTCGTCCGCCTTGCCCCCACCCTCCACGCCTTCAAGTCCCTCCTCAAAACCCACCTCTTTCGCTCCGCCCTTCCAAACTCCTGCTAAGCACCTGTTCTCTGCAAACTCCCAATTTACTGTAACCAAGCCAAGAACGTGTACCTGAGCTCTTGTCGCACCCCTTGTCTCTCTCCTCTGTCCCTTCCCTGTCTCCCCTCTCCGTCTTTAGATTGTAAGCTCTCGAGCAGAGAACATGTCTATCTTATTCTTTGTAAGTGCCAGATACATTGCTGGCACTATATAAATGCTTATAATAATAATAATTAATTAATAACCACCGATCTCGCATTCAACAGCAGCAGCACTGGGTCGGGGACCTCTGACCAAGAACCACCTGTCCCTCTGCCTGGGGGCGTAATGAGCAAGACGTGCAACAAACACTGCACTGATCTCACCTCCCCCCATCTCGGACTATATCTCCCCCATCCTATCACGACCCCTATGGCTGTGCCTCTCCCTGGCCAACCCGCCCAGCCCCTCCTTGGTTGTCCTGCCCTGGCAGCAGGGGAGATCCTCCCCTCTCCCCCGCATATAACTTCCCAAACCTCCCTCTCTAACCCAATCAGTCCCATTCCACCCATATTCAAACATAATACGATAAAACCCTTTACCCTCTACCTCCCCACACTCCCCCCACCACACAAACCCTCAAATCCTCCCAATTATTTCCACCTTCCCAATGTTCCCAGCCTTTTGTCCGAGTCCCTCAGGCCCTGCTAAGGGCCATGTCTGTGGTGGTGCCGACGGGCACACCGCTCTTCAGCCCTGCCAAGGTCAGAACCCCGCCCTGAAGCCACCCGAGGAAACCCTGGCCCCACCCCCCTCTGCCACTGGGAAGGGGGGGGTGGAGTATAGCCAGCCAGGGGTCCAGAAGTCCCAGTCCTGGCTCCAACTCTGACTCGACTCTGGGGTGGGGCAGCTGTTGCTTATCAATAAATGGTCACAATACTGGTGTACAGAGAATGTGATATTTTCCCAGCAGTGCCCAGAAATTCATGGGACACTGACAGCCTTTGGATTCACAAGAAGACATTTTCTGAAAGCTGCACCTAAACTTGGTGTGTAAAAGAAGCTGTTGCACTTGCACTAATCTCTTGCCTCAACCAAGAGATAAGTGTTAGCAGTGCTAGTTTCTGGCTTGCTAGACTCATGGGATGGTCACCAAGCTACTAATTAAACTATGGTGTCAAATGGCAAACTAAAAAACAAAACGAAAACAGTTGGCTCTTTGGACTTGTGGAATGGCCAAAGTGGTTCCCAAGAATATCTTTCATGTGAACAGCCATTAGTGCTACACACAACACAGGTCTATGGTGCAGAAATAGTTTATTGTGGACAGAGTTTACCACTGTTCTCACTAACGCTGGAAGGACATGTTCTTATTCTGATTGATGAAAGGTGCAGGGGTTGTGAGGGAATGATCTCAGTAAATGGTCTCTGTGCTTTTGCTCCAGGTATAGTCCTGAGACCACTGCATTGATGGCCCTGGTCGACACTCTATACCTGGAAATGGATAGAGAAAATTGTACCCCCTTGCTCCTATTAGACCTTTTAGCAGCCTTTGATACAGTTGATCATAAGGTATTGATAAAATGACTGTGGGATCTGGCAGGGGTGCATGGACTGCTTTTGGGGGGATCCATTCATTCCTGTTGGAATGGTTCCAGTGGGTGGTGACGGACAATTGCTTGCCATCCCCTGGCGACTTCCCCTGTGTATCTGAGGTGGCTGGGCGAGATCGCATGTAGGTTTGAAGCAAGGTACCATCAATATGTGGATGACATCCAACTCTTGACTTTTTCATCAAGCCTGGAGGTCCTGCAGTCTGTTTCTACTGAGTGCTTGACTGCTGTTGGGGACTGGATGCAGGTAAGTCAATTGAAACTGAATCCAATTCCAGACAAGATTGAAGCAATGATGGTTGGCTGGTCCTATGGCCTAGGGAAGATAGAGGCACCCATCATTAATTGGGTTCAGCCTCCTCTGGTTACCCAGGTTCGCACCCTTTGACTGCAACCATCAGGTTGCAGCAGTGGCCAGGAGCACTCATCACCAACTCCATCTACTGAGAAGGATGTGACCCATTCTTTCTGATTCATACCTGGTCTGTCATTCATGCCTTAATAATCTTGAGGCCACTAGACTATTGCAATGCACTCTACATGGAGCTGCCCTTGATGACTGTTTGGGAGCTGGTGCAGAACGTAGCAGCCTGGCTCCTGGCAGGGGTGGGTTGCCATGAGCATATTATGTCACGTTGTGCCTCCGTTTCCCCAAAAGGAAAATGCGCTTAGTGGTCCAGGCCTGACATGATAGGGCGCTCTTTTCCAATATGTGGAATTCGAGTTTACACTTTGCTAATAAGCCAGCCAGCTCAGCAAAGTATAGTAAAGACCAATTCATTTATATAAATGAGGCTATGAGACTTATGAATATTATAGAATATGAAGCAATAGTTTACTTAAGTTCAAAGAAAGACATAGTACAAAAGAAAGTGTCAGTTAAAAGTACATGGCTTAGAAATACATTTCTGTTCAGAGAAAAGCTCTGTTACAAATTAAAAGATCTTAACATCTATAAGATATAACATATGCTCTAAGTATTATTGCTATGGTTGACTCAATGCATCATATAGGATATAACATATTACCCAGTCCTTTCCCCATTCTGCCAGATGAAAGAAGTGAGAGAAGCTTCAGGAAAGGAAACTTTCTGAAAAATCCATCTTTCCTCTCTCTTCTTATAGAATGAAAGATGCTTGGAAGTCAGCTAAAAATGACGTCAGGTCAAAACTGCTGACGGAGGGGTTTTTCTCAAAATACATAGTAAGAAGCCTGTTGATACATACTAAACAGGTTGCTTATCATAAGATAGGATTAACAATGAGTAAACTCCAAACAAACAAGGCCTCTTCCTGCACTGCCTGAGACTCACATATTTTGACTCTAATCAACAGAAACTGTTAATTTCATTAAGAGACAGACTTGATTACATCATCTATTCCAGTATACAGGCTGATTTTCCAGTATCTGGTCAAGAGTTCGTAGAGAGGTCACTATAGGACAGCTCTTTTAAGAAGCCATCATACAGAGAGGCTAATTCTGATTTCCAATATATTGAAACACAGATGGTCAAACATATATGCCTATACACATATGCTTCAGAGTGTGCACTGGCTCCAAATAGCTTTTTGGGCACAATCCAAGGAGCTGATTTTGATTTATGAAGCCCTAAATTATTATTATTATTATTATTATGATAAGCATTTATATAGCGCCCAGCAATGTACCTGGAGCTTTGCAAAGAATAAGATAGACATGGTCCCTGCCCGGGTGCTTATAATGTAAAGACAGAGGCCACACCAGGACTGGCCCTAGGCTTTGCGGGGCCATGTGTGAAGTCTTGGTGCGGGGCCTAATTTACATAATTTGCCCTCCATACTTGTGCATGCACTATATCAGTACCACCACTTACCCCTTAGCTTCTCGCACATGGAGGGAGTGGTGCTCTCTTGCCACTTCCATCCCACAAATTCACCCACCACCATCCCAATATCCCCCACAGAGTGCCACCCTGTCTAGCCCCCCCCCCCAATTTCCTCCCACAGTTCTCCCCACCTCGCCAACACAGGGAAGGAACAGCAGGACAGGAAGGGCAGCATTGCACATGAAGAATATTATGGGGGAGAGAGCTGTCTGGGTGCTCAGATCGGAGGAGAAGGGGGAAAGGTATTTTCTTGGCTAGGTAGCCCTTACCTCAGATGCTGTTGGGCCTGGGTCTTCTGGAGGGCTGGTGGTTGTCTGAAGCAGACTTAGGCTGCTAGGCAGTAGGGGACAGCAGGAATGTTCTGGTGGGTCTCTCCTTTGGGCTGGGTGATGTCTCCCTACTCCCCTCCAGGAGCCATGGAGGGAAGTGGGCAGCCATGGACAGAGGTGGGGGGAAGGGAACAGTGGTTACAGGTGGGGGAGAGTCTGGGAGTGGGAGTACCCCCCCCTCCCCACACACACTTACTTATTTGGGGGGCGGGGGGGAGAGAACTGCCCACTCGTCTGCTCTGCCACTGTGCGGTTCTGGATCATGCTTCAAAGGCCCCACCTCATTGCTGTCATGTGCATACTGGGGCCAGGCTGCCATTTTCCTAATCTAGCATGCTAGGAAATGTAGTCCCCAGCATGCCAGACTAGGAAAACTGGAGCAGTGCATGCAGTGATGCAGGACAGGCTGGTGAGGCTGCAGCACACCAGCACTTGAGTCGCAGCAACAGCATTGGGTGGCCCATGGAACCAGGAAGGAAAGAGAGGGGAGCGGTGGTAGTTCCTCCATGTCTGTTGTCAGCACCGAGTAGGCAGGCTAGCTAGTGAGTGAGCGGGGGGTCGGGGGGGAACGGCAGCAGTTCCTCCCCCCCACTTCCTGTTGCCAGAGTGCCGTGGGGGCTAGATAGCAGGCGAGCGAGCGGGAGGGGGGTGACAGCATGGCAGTTCCTCCAGCACGCTACTAGTGGCTCAGTGAGACAGTGCGCTTCTGCTGCAAGCATGGCAGGCAGCCCCCACCTCATGAGTGCACAGCAGAGTGCAGCCTGACTGACTTGCCACGACACGGTGGAGAGAATCAGGGGAGCTGCCTGCCCCCAGGCATGGGGCCCAGGACTGGCGCAGGGCCTTGTGTGACCACACATGCCTAGGGCCGGCCCTGGGCCCCACATATCTGAAAGATTGTCTCCTCCTCTATGCTCCATCACATGCCCTGCACTCAGCTGGGACCACACTCTTGCAGGTACCATCTGCCCATCGGGTTCGTATGATGGGGATGGAGGGAGCACAGAGCAGCTCTCTCAGTGGCTGCCCCTGAATTGTGGAACTACCTTCCCCTGGAGGTTCATTAAAGAGTAAGGCTGTTTTCAGACGAGCGCGGCGGCGCCCGCGCTTGTTTTTGAAAAAGCCGGCAGCCCGTTCCACATGTGACACTGCCGCCGAATACGTGCATGTGCGGGCGATGCGCTTCCATTTCCGGCCGCGTATGACCAGCCTCGATCGCCGACCTGGTCTGTTCACGCCCAGAAATGGATGCACATCGCCCGCGCATGCGCGTATTCGGCGGCAGCGTCACGTGTGGAACAGGCTGCCGGCTTTTTTGAGAAACGAGTGCGGGCGCCGCCGCGCTCGTCTGAAAATGGCCTAAGTCTGAATGTCTTGAAGCAATGCAAAATGTTTGTTTGGACAAACATTTGGGGATAGAGGGTTGGGGGTAGGGAGTTTATTTTAATATGCTTTTAAAAAAAATGTGTATAACCATATAGTTTTCATGACGTGTCTTATTTCATCCCATAGTTCTTACACTCTGTCATACACATCTGTACATTACATGAATATTTAGATACCAGTAAAACAAAAACCATCACATCTTAAACTACTGTTGCCTTAACCCTATTAAACCAACTACACAACAAACTAACATTTGTAACAGGTATCACATAGTTATTTACCTTCTCTTTTTCTCTCTCTCACTCCAACACGATGACAGATCTTTAGCCCTTAGTAAGATCTGAATCTGGTAAACAGGGGTCCCAAGTTATCACAAAATTCTGTATATCGTCTTTTATATCAGCCAGAATTTTTTCCATCGAATACATGAACCACAGTTATTTACCCAGTCTTTTTCAGTAGGTCCATCCAGGTCTTTCCATTTCCTCGCAATAACTTGATTATTTGTCAGAAACATTTGACAACTTTGCTGATAATAATCCATCAGAAGCAATTTTGGGTACAAGCCTAGTAGGGCTGTCTCAGATTAAAAAGGTAAGATTAAATTAGTGACTTTATCTCCATATCATTCTCCAGAATTGCTGTATCTTCCTGCAACCCCACCAGCAGTGAAAATACATTCCCACTTCTCCACACTGCCTCCAACATTTTTCATCAGTAGAAATTTTCATTCTGGCTAGGCTTTGGGGAGGTTAGATAATATCTGAGAATTAATTTAATCTCTGGTTCTTTTACTTCCAGAGAACACAAACACTTTTGCATATGTGTCCAGATTTGTGTTCTCTCTTCCTTTTGAAATTGTTTACTGATGTCCGCCTCCCACCTGGCCACATACCCATCAGGAATTATCCAAATTTTCTTTAACTGTGTATATCCTTGACAGGAGCCCTTTATATGAAGAAGGTTCAAATAAAATTCTTTCCAGTGGCATTGTCTGTCTTCCATATTGTTCTTGACTCAAGGGGCTGTCAAATACACTTTGCATCTGTGCATAACTTAAAAAACAGATTCTGTCCCCAATTATTTGTACCATTTCTCCTTTGGTTAGGAATTTCCCATTTTTAAACAGTTGACCCACCTGCTTGTGCCCCTTTCCTTGTAGTGCTCTTACTACTGGTGATGTGAATTTTATGTGCCTAAACTTTACGTGATTTATAGGAGAGTATGGAAAAACACCCAGTTGGGCCCCCATTTTGTCTTGACTAGACTTCCAAGTTAACCAGAGTAGTAACGTGAATGGGTGCTCCTGCCATACTCTGAGCTCAATTTTATTATTTTTCAATAAAGTTTCCTTAAAATTTTCCATCCCCAGCAAGGCCTTCTCATTGGTACCCATCCCAGATCTTTTTTATCCTCCTACCATGCCTTTACTGCCCTGAGCGCTGCTGCTTTATAATAAAGTTTGAACGCTAGTAGGTGTAACCCACCAAATTCTTTGCTTGCTAACAGGATAGTTCTATGAATTCTCACCTTTCCCCAGTACATACAATCCTATCAATCAGCCAATCTGATGTTGGTGACACACCTGTGGGACTGTGCAGGGGTGGGCGGGACTGTTCTAAAATGGTTCTGCTCATTCCTGATCGGAAGAACTCAGTCAGTGATGCTCGGGTAATACTTTTCATCATACTGGGACCTCTTGTGTGGAGTCCCGCAGGGTTCGGTTTTGTTCTCTCTCCTGTTCAACGTGTATATGCAGCCACTCAGCGAGGTGATCAGGAGGTTTGGCGTGCGGTGTCATCAATATGCTGATGACACCCAGCTATACCTCTCTTTTTCAACAGACCCAGGCCTGGCAGTCTCGGCGCTTACCCAGTGTCTGACAGCTGTGGGGGACTGGAGGAGGGCAAACCGACTGAGGCTGAATCCTGACAAGACGGAGGTGATGTTGGTGGGTAAGCCGATGGAGATGACAGCCCCCGTCATTGATGGGGTCTGTCCTCCATTGGTTTCCCAGGCTTGAAGTCTGGGAGTGCTCCTCGATGCACAACTTTTCCTGGCTATTCAGGTGGAGGCTGTGGCAAGGAGTGCTTTTCACCAATTACAGCTGGAGCCGTCACACCAGGTGTATGTCTCAGACTCTGACCTGGCCACTGTCATCCATGCCTTCATCACCTCCAGGTTGGACTATTGTAATGCGCTCTACGTGGGGCTACCCATGGTGATGGCTCGGAAGTTGCAGCTGGTGCAGAATGTGGCGGCCCGGCTTTTGGTGGGGCTGGGCCGCCAGGAGCACATTACGCCAGTGTTCCATTCTCTGCGTTGGCTGCCAGTGGTTTTCCGGGCCCGATTCAAGGTATTGGCCTATAAAGTCCAAAATGACCTAGGCCCTGCATATCTGCAGAACTGCCTCACCGGTTCTGCAGGGACTTTGGATCGGCCCCTGTGGTCATCCGGGGGCACTTTGCTCGAGGTCCCACGAGTCTTCTGGGGGGCCACACAGGGGAGGGCGTTCTTGGTGGCCGCACCACAGCTGTGGAACTCCCTGCTGGTGGGGGCCTGGCTGGCTCCTGATCACCCCTCATTTTGATGAAGTTGTAAGACCTGGCTGTTCCACCAGGCATTTAGCGAGGGAGATGGGTGGGGGGTTGGGTTTGAGTGGGGTGGGTGGGTATTTGGTACCTCCTTTTAAAATTGTTTTAAGTTGTTTTAAGTGTTTTTATATTTACATGATGTGAGCTGCCTAAGGCAGGAGGGGTGGGATAATAAATTTTTAAAATAAATAAATTTACTTCTTTAAAAAAGCTAGGCTGAATGCTGATTGGCAAAAAAAAATAATTATACCAAATTTTTTGGTAACAAAAACATCCTGTACAATTTGATCTTCCCTACCCATGAACAAGCTAGGTGTTGCCACTCATGTGACTTTTTGAATTAAAATATTGGAAAAAGCTCAGATTATTATCCTTATAAACTTTGTGGAGTTTTTGACAGCCAGATAAACTTAAATACCTGGATATCTTTAGCTATCATAAATGGTACTGAGTTCACTATTTTGTTATATTGTTACTTATCATTATTATCATTATTATTATTAGACATTTATATAGCGCCAGTCGTATGACCTGGTGCTGTACAGAACACAGAAGTAGACGCGGTCTCTGCCTGTGGCTTACAATCTAAAAGCCAAGAGGGGGGAGACAGGGAGAGGGGACAGTGGGAGAGACATGGGAGAAGACAAACAAACATTCAAGCGGATGCGAAATCTCAGGTGTGCTTGGCTTGGTTACAAAGAGGTTGGTAGCAGTAGTCATCAGAGGAGGGCAGACAGTACGAGTAAGGGAAAAGATTAGCAGGCATTGGGAAAGGCAGCAAGGAAAAGGTGGGTCTTGAGGAGGGATTTAAAGGAGCGGAGGGAGGGGGCAAGGCGGATGTGGGCAGGGAGGGAGTTCCAGGCATGGGGGGCAGCGAGGGAGAAGGGTCGAAGGCGGTTAGGCGAGCAGGAGAAACGAGGGAGAGTGAGGGAGGGGACAGAGGAAGAGCGGAGAGCACGTGCAGGAGTGCGTAGGGAGATTAGGTCCGAGAGGTAAGGGGGAGCTTGGTCGTGGAGTGTTTTGAACGTGAATACCAGGAGTTTAAACAGGATACGTTCAGGAAGGGGGAGCCAGTGAAGAGAGAAGAGGAGAGGCTGCACATGGTCGAAGCGACGGGCAGAGTGAATGACCTTGGCAGCGGAGTTTTGGATTGCGATAAGGGGGGACAGGTGAGAGCGAGGGAGGCCAGCAAGGAGGAGGTTGCAGTAATCGAGGCGAGAGATAACCATGGCATGAACAAGGGTTTTGGCCGAGGAGGTAGAGAGAAAGGGGCGGATCCGAGCAATGTTATGGAGGGCGAATCGGCAGGATTTGGCAACAGAGTCAATGTAAGGTTTAAAAGAGAGGTGCGTGTCAAAGATGAAGCCCAAGCTACGGGCTTGGAGAACAGGATGGATGGTGACTCCATCGATGCAGATGGGCAGGTTAGAGGGAGAGGAAGAGGAGGGAGGAAAAATGAGGAGTTCGGTCTTGGCCATGTTGAGCTTGAGTTGACGTCGGGACATCCAGGCGGAGATATCAGAGAGGCAGTTGACGAGGCGTGAGTGGACAGAAGAGGAGAGAGAGGGGGTAGAAAGATAGAGTTGGGTGTCATCAGCGTAGAGATGATATTGGAATCCGTGGGAGGCAATAATTTTGCCAAGGGACAGGGTGTAGATAGAGAAGAGGAGAGGGCCAAGGACAGAACCTTGGGGAACCCCAACCGAAAGGGGAAGGGAGGGGGAGGTCGACTCAGGGAGGGAGACGTTAAAGGAACGGTCAGAAATATCCTTCACATATACCATTGTGTTTAATTTATTAAAATTAATTTTGTACTCTGAAACCTGGATAAATCTCTCAGTTGTGTCCAATAAATGTGGGACTGATTCTAGAGGGTCAGGAAGGAAAAACACCATCTGCATAGAGTGCTAATTTGTGCTTCTGGTCTTGCACTTTAATGCCCCTTATATTTTTGTTCTGTAGCATTGCAATGGCTAGTGTTTCTAAGGCTACGCAGAACAAGGGTGAGAACAGGCAACCTTGTCTTATACCTCTTGATAGATGAAATGGTGAGGCAAGTTTGCCATAATCTGGGAAACTGGATTTAAATAAATAAACTTAATCCAGTCTAGGAAGTTACCTGTAATGCCCATCACCGTTAGTTTTTCCACCAGACACACCAGTTATTTTAATATGTTTGTAACCCTTGTGCCAATGGTGTCTGTGACAAGAAGGGCTGGGTTACCTATTCAAGGGGTTGGCACAACTAAACACACTGGCTTGAGACCCCACCCAGAAATCTGGGACACTAAATTTTAATGAACAGAGCAGTCTGTTACTTTCCCCCACTTGCAAGAACAGCAGCTAGGTTGTGAACAAAAGGAGCTTTATTAAGGTAAGCGTGGCAGTTGCAGGGGCCATCCCCCCCAAACTCCAGAAGATACCTGGTGGCATGGAGATCTGGTGGAGACACCACCGGCTGTAGCGCTAGCGCGAATGTCTGGGGGCGAGGCAAGTCCGACGGACAACGCACTGGCATCATCAAGCGGCGACACGCTGGGAGCAGACGGGCACGCCGCAGGAGGGGCCGGAAGCTAGGCCCAGAAAAGCCAGCAGCGGCCAGAGCCAAGGAGGACAGAGGGGAGACGAGAGGCATGGATGCAGGGAAGTACCCCTGCGCACTGGACTGGGGGTGGGAACTGTAACCAGGGTTGCCCATGCTGAAATGGCGTGAGCCGCTGGTAAGGGGTGAGGAAAGGGATCTTTGACTCTGGACCCCGGGGGTAGGGAGCGGAAGGGTAGGATCAGGCTTTGGCCTGCAGGGAGCCCTCCATCCTGGGAACAGGGTGCTGTCCCTGTTGCTTGGAGGGGGCCCCCAGAGAGAGAGGGGGGTGTCCCCACCTCACTGGCCCAGAATATGGAAGCCGGTGGGGCACACATTTAGGGGGAGCACCACAGTAAGACTTAACAAATTAAAAGGCAAGACTTAACAAAATATTAACACAAAGGAGCATCTGGTACTGATAAACCTCCCGCACATAAATCTCATCCTTAGCGCAAGAGTCCTGTGTCACAGCAAGGAGTCACTGTTCTGCATTCCCAAACCCCTTCACCCCACTCACAGTTCTTTGGGGGATGTTCAGTTCGCAGAACCTTGGGTGTCTCACCAGCATCCTCTGGAACACCTCAGCAGTCTTTGCCTCAACCTGGCCCAGGGAGGCTGTTTCTCATGGGTTGCTGCAGCTCCCTAGTGCAGTCTTCAGAAGACCCTGGGAGACTGCCTCCGGATCCAGCAAGTGAGTTCAGCAAGGGGCTGGATCAGAGGGGCTTACCAGTTCTAGTTGTCCCACACAGGCTGCTCTCTCCACGCTGGGTACTTTCTCTGAGGACATCCTCTGGAGACCAGTGAAACCCACCTCCTGACCCAGCAAGTGGTCCCAGCAAAGTCTGGGAACACTTTGATAGCCTTATTTTGGAATGATATTTGTTGTTTCATGCAAGTCTTTTTCAATATTTCTTCCTCAATTTGAAAGTTGCTGAATTTCACTATAATAACCCTAGGTGGGTCTGTATCGTTCCTTTTGGGTCTTCCCGTTCTATGGGCTCTATCAATCGCTGCATTGTGCAGATGCACATCTTCAGGAAAGGATTCTTTTAAGAGGGACCAAATTAATTTCTTGACCCTCCCCCCATGTCTCCCTTCCCTCTTTTATTCCATTAAATCTGAGATTTCCTCTCCTGGAGCTGTTCTCCAGGTCCTCAGTTTTATGATAAAAAGTCCACTGTTTCCTTTAGCCTAGCCAGTTTTTCATCTGTGGAAACAGCTTGGTCCTCCAGCACAGACATTCTATGCTCAGCATTATCAATTCTCTTAGTCGGCACATTCAGGTTTTTTGTGCCCACCTCTACCGAGGCTCTAGGTTTGGAGATTTCAGCTTTTATTTCTGTTTTAATCTCCATTAAAAGCTCAGTTCCTGACCTCTCTGATCTCTTCTTCATCAGAAGTTCCTGCCACATCTGAAGCTGCCATTTTACGGGTCTCCACACCTGCCCCGCTCGTTAGGCCTCTCAGAAGTTTCTGCCAGCAGTAGCGCTCCAGCGAGGTATCTTTATTGGGTTTTTTGTTGTTGTTGTTGTCATCATTCCGACCCTTTACCAACATAATCAGGTATTTTGGGGGAGATTCTGTTCAGGAAATCTTTAATTTGCAGTGGTTTTTCCCACTGGCTGGATGGAGCCCTGGATTCCCCCAGCTACCTGGATCGGCGCATGTGCAGTCCGGTTTTAGTGTTTTTGAAAATTAGCCTCTTTGAATTTTGTCCCCCACTCTATAAGCAATCTGATGCTATTGGAATTTGGGATCTTAAGAATTTTTCCATCCAGTACAATCTGATACCTGAGGTCTGTGTACTCATATCCTCACCGCATGGACCAACCAGCCATCATTCTTTATGTAACCAAGACAAACGCGTGCACCTGGGACCTTGCATCTTTGTAAATGTTACACTCCTTGTCTCTCCCTCTGTTCCCCTCCCTTCATCTCTCCCCCCGCTCCCCCCAATCTCTCAGATTTTAAGCCCTGGGGCAGGAACCGTGTCTATTCAATTACTTTGTAAAGCGCCAGGTACATTGCTGGTGCTATATAAATGCTTGCTAATAATAATAATGTATTTTTTTCTCTTGTTCGCTGGTCTGGAAGCTTGTAGGAAGGATACTGAAAATGTTATATCAGAAGTGATGGAGGAAGAGGTGTTTATGGAGTGCACTCAGGAAGAGGATGGTCCAGATCATGGATCTGTCCCCTAACCTTGTATGCATGCCCTCATCTCTGCTCCTTTAACCTGAACTCAAATTTTCAGTTCTTGAGGGCAGGAACTGGATATAGGGGCCAGATTCAGGAACTGGAAAAGGGGCCAAATAAAAACTTGCCATGGGCTACATTTAGCTCCCAGGCCTAAGGTTCCCCACCCCTGGTGTAAGGGAAGGAGAGTAGAGATGGGAGGGGCTGGTCTGAGGTGAAGGATTAGAAATGCAGCACCATCAGTGTGTCTTATTAGCTAAGCTGTTGGTCTACTATACTGTTTGATAAAGCATTCTGCCCCATACTGCCTCTTCTAGTTATACCTTCCTCTCACCCAACTGCAACGGCAGCTGGGGGGGGGGGAATGAGGGAACTGTTTGGGTTCTTTAATTCATACTAAGACTGAAGTTCACACTGAAGCTTTCCCCACAGTTAGATGTTAATAGGGCCTTTCCCTGGTAGGGCGAATTCTCTGGTATGTACTGAGGGCTGAGATCACCTTGTAGCATTTCCCAGTCAGAGCACATGTAAAGGTTCTCCCCTGTGTGTCAGGGTATCTCTACCGAGTGGATTCTTCTTTTTAAAATAGCAACTTAAAAAAATTAAACATGTCATGCATACATGCAATGTCCCCTATTAAAACCAGACTTGAAGCCTTGAGCTGCGTTTGTTTTCCCCCTTAGCACTGATCTACAGGAGCAAATGTTTGTTTTCCCGCTTTGATTTTTTCACATAGAGATTTGCACTTTGCTCACTCCAAAACTGTATGCCACCACCATTGTGTAGTTGTTCATTTTGCATACACTGTGTCTTTTCATTCATTGTGTTTTTTATTCCATTGATCATGTAAGTGTGAAATTTTAATGCTGGCCCTCACCAACCTAAAAGTCCACCAGTTGCCACTAGGTTGCAGATTAATTGGATGTTGAGCTCAGGAAAACAAGAATTAGAGAAGATTGGTCTTCTGGGTATTAATATGGGAAATTATTACTACCTTAGATTTATATGGCACTCTACTCCAGAAAAGGGCTTAGGAACACTTACAAAGAATACAAATACAGATGACATTTCCACCCACTCAACCCTAATTCTCTGTTCACATCTACCCTCCCCCCCATTAAAATATTAAAAATGCAATCAGCCTGAATAAGAATACAATAAAATAGATACCAAAAACAGCCCTCTCAACTTTGTCCCCTCTATATCCTCCATGCAACCTCCCTGCCATACCTATACCCCCTTCACAGGGAGGTTGTAACATAATCCCCACCCTCCCTTCCCATGTCTGTATCCCTCCTCTCATGGGAAGGACAAAGTATAAACCCCACTGTCCCCTTCACTCCCAGCCTCCCATATGCCCGTCCCACCCACAAGACATCAAATGCTAAATCATCACAAATCAATAATGACAGAGAGAAGGTGACACAAATGCTGCGGACAAATGCAAAACATCAAGCCTCATGTTCTGTAATGAACAGCAGCCTTAGCTGCTGCCCTTTGACAGCTGCCTGTAGCTTCGACAGTCCTCAAATACCTGTTGAGAATGGACACAAACAATGGGGGTTGGAAGGGGGAGAACATGACTCAGCAAAAGCTTCTCCATCTGCAGGTGTTCCACAGTTCCCCTACCTCCAATCACCAAATTAGAAGTGATTACAATATGAGAGACTATACAATGTCTTTACTGCACATGGCACATGACTTAAGACACTGGCCTTAACTTGCAATTTCCAAAGTTTTTTGGTGCTTACATTTTATGATCTTCATTTTAACTACTCCCTAGAACTGTACTTTCAGAATTTCCTTGTATTTTAAAATGGGAATGCACTAAAATGCTCTGTTGGTACCCATTGTCCTAGACTTGAGTGATCTCATTTCCTGTGATGCTGGACACATCTACTCCCTCTTTTGATAGGGGCTATGTGCGCCCCTCTCCCAGTATCCCTGCTGCCCCCAATCTTACTTATTGTAATATCTTGGCACACTACTCTGCTCTGTAACTGAGAAGGGACCATGGAACTGGGAGAATGGGTCGGGGAGTGGAGCAGAACACATCACACAGGCCTGATGTTATCTGACCCTGCACAACTGATGGGAGTACTGCAGCTGTGCAGGGAGCAGGGAAACAGGAAACTTCCTTTGGGATGAGAGGAAGCGGTTTATCCAAACCACAAAAGCTGCTCGTACCAGAACATAATTCATTCAAACCATGTCAAAACAATCTGGATTAAAAAAAAATCTGAATCAAAATAAACCAGTTAACTTTTAAGTAGAAATCACCACTGTTTTCAGAACTTCTAGTGCCCACATCAGAATAAAAAAAAACTTTTCCAGAGCACACAGAGCAGACCAAAAACCGTTTCCATGCCAAATTTCAGCACTTAGTCTCATTCCTTGCACAAGTTATCACTGCCCCCCTCCCCCCAAAGTCACAAAAGAAAAGGGGACTCCTCAAAATTTCCATCTGATATAACTCTAACATCCTTTAACCAAACTTTACCAAATTTGTTAGGTATGATCTATGGGAGTTGGGGTGGGGTGTATATGTACAAAGTGTCCAGATTGCAGACCACTAGCTTTCCTGGATCCAATTTATAACAATTAGAATGTTTGTGATTATAATGGGAGAGTGTACATGCCTTAACTATAGTATAATCAAAGGGGAAGGAAGCATTTTGATTTCTTCCAACCAGCGCTAGCTGCATTGGCTACAGAAATTTCCTCACCCAACTCCTTTCCCTCTCTGCTGGGCAGGGTCTGGCCATGTGCTTGGTGTGATGTGACAAGTATGGATGGTGAGGGTAGAGGCATTCTTTGTTTCTGCTTCCTAGCTGTGGAAATTCTCTCCCCCTTGATGTTTTCCAAGGCCCAAGTGAGTGTGTTATCTGGAAGCAGCATTTTTATTTAGGTGGGCATTTGGTGTCTGGAGATGGATTACAGGTGGGTAAATTTGAATTGTTTCCCCCCCTTTTTTTCTTTTAATGTATATTATTTGATTTTATTGTACCTCAACCTGAGCCTGCTTTTGTGGGATGGCTGGGATAGAAATTTAAACAAAAAACCAACCAAACAATTAATGATGGTGTCATTAAGCAGGGACTCTTATTATTGTTCCCATTCCCACTGACTCTCTGTTCCCAAGCTCATTATATTAGAAGCAGGGCTGGCCCGAGGGTTTGAGGGGCCATGTGCCAAGCCTTGCTGCGGGGCCCCAAAGGCCGGCGGAACCTTATGGCTGGCAGAGCTCTAGGGAGGGGCTTGTCCATTGGAGGTGGAGCCTCCAAACAATAGTCATGGCAATTAGTGCAAAACACAATTTCACCATGAGACATTTCTTTTGGAGAAGAGACTGCAGAAGGTTCGTCCACATGCTTCTACTGTACAGCACAGTTTCCTGTCAGTATGAATTACTGTAGTTTCTTCATAACTAAGAATTTCAAAACTTAATGACAGCCATCTTCTAACAAATCAGGATTGAGAATCTGTAATGATGTCAGCAAAGCATAAGGCTTAGCTGGCATATCAGAATACAGTATCACAATATGCCAACTAAATCTTAAAACCAAGCCTTAACACACAGTGAACACAGGTTCCCAAGTACATGATTGTTTTCATTAGCATAGTAACGGAACATCTATCTGGCTTTATAGCACCACACAGAGACACTTTTTCAGCGCACGCGCACACGCACACGCACACACACACACACACACACACACACACAAAAGCATGCACCGCTTCACCCCCCAATCACATTTCCAGGATTTTTGAACACACCTAAAATCACATGACAACCAGCAAACTCTCAGGAGCTGAAAGCACAAATTCTCACAATTCTATCACAATAATCACTATTTGATTACCTCAATATTTGATTACCTCACTATTTGAAAATCGGGGGAAATGAACTGGGGGCACTGGGATTAGGGGGAAAATGGGCTGGGGCACTGGGATTGGAGGGGGGAAATGGGCTGAGGGCACTGGGATTGGGGGAAGGGGCTGGTGGCCCTAGGGGCCGGGGACTGCAAGTACTGGCCCGGCCCCACTGCGCCTCATCCTCCTCTCTGGCCTGCGTGTGAGGAGCAAGAAGTCCCCCTGCCCTCTGTCTGCCCCGCCCCCCAATAAGCGGTGCTGCGTGCAGCACTGGTGCCTACTTCTTCTCACAGGGAAGCGGCAGTGCCAGCGCTGCATGCAGCACCGCTTGTATTGTGGGTGCCGGGGCAAACAGAGGGCAGGGTGGCTTCTTGCCCCTCGCACGCAGGCCAGAGAGGAGGCCGCGGCGCGATGGGGTCAGGCCGGGCCGGTACTTGGTACAGCACGCCGCTGTTGAACAGCGACAGTGGCTGTTCCCGCAGCCTGGGGGCTGCAGTACGGTACTTGCAGCCCCCAGGCTGCGGTAACAGCCACTGCCGCTGTTGAACAGCGGCGTGCTTAAAAGTTTTCTGAGTCAGCTCCTCAGCTCAGCTCAGAGCTGACTCAGGCAGGTCTCCCCGGCGGGGCCATGTGTCCGGGTGCTGGTGGCACATGGACATGCCTCGGGCTGGTCCTGATTAGAAGAGTTGTGCTAGAGGGCTTAAAGCATTCCAACATGAATGCAATAGTAATAGTATGCAATCGGAAAACATATGCAAATGATGGGATACTGCCTGTTGCCACACTAAGCAGCAGCATTCCAAAAAGCCATAGGACCACCCTGGTAGGTTACATATGCTCAGTACATCAACTTGAGTAATGCAGTACTATGAATTCACAGGACTCCTAGAGGGGAGGATTGAGATGATCAAATTAAGGCAGTTTTAAAATGGATGCTGGTGGGTGGGGCTGGTCCATGTGTGCTCAGTGGAACGCACATGCACTTCCGGTGAGTAGGGGGAGGGTTTAGATGGCAGTCAATGGGTGTATGCCCACATACCCCCATGCCCCTGCACGGAGCAACTCAGGCTTTTCCTGGTTGCTCTGTGCGGGGAAAATAGCGGACGTGTGTGGGTCACGGAAACATGCGCCCACTCACCACTGCTTTTACACAGGTGGTACCACATTTGTCCACTGGGTGGACGTGTGTGGTACCATCTTGTTTAAAAATGGTCTAAGAGATACCTGCATTACTGTCAGTTAAAGCCTAGTGGATTTTGACAGAGCAGTTTCCCAGAACAAGTGATGGGTTTTCTTAAGAGCCACTGCACAGTCCAAAAAATGCAACGCAAAATGTGTGATGGGCGTGTAATACACCAGTCCAAAGCACTGTATGAAGTAACGAGGAGAAAGTAATTAGGAGAGGCAAAAATATTTCCAGCTTTTTCTTATTTTCTTTTCTCTGTTGTACCAACAGGAGCCATGAGAACACCCCGACATTCCCATATCAGAACACCACTAGCTTCTTGAGATTATGTCTTTTCAGGTAAGGACTCTGAGAACTCAGAGCCTATATCTGCCACCATCCATTACTCAGCTGGTGAGGTCAACTGTGAACACCACAATGTCCGCCCTCTTTCCTCATCAGGGCTGAGAGCGCTGACATCAGGGCACCTCAAATGGAAGAAACCGCTGCTTCTCTTTGGATTTAGTTAGTTATAACCGACTTCCTGGAAATTCCAAGCTACCTTCATTCTGCACTGGTGTTCGTTGTGCTCACTACACTTCAGATAATGGCGCAATTAACGTTGCTGAGGACTTTGACTTTTCATGAAGATCCATTAGTTCCTGCCATGTTGTGAAGTTTGTTAGCATGATTATAATGTCCTCCTGCTGAGAAGAAGCAAGCTCTGCCCCCAGGAGACCGATGGTACCGCAGGAATCAGGAGTAAAAATAACCCACTGAAATAGAGAAGGTTACCATGGCAATGGGAATGAAAGAAATGCTAAGATGAAGAAAGGCTGCCTTTTCCATAAACCCATCTGTCTCATTTTATATGGATACAGTGTGGATTTCCATATGCACATGGCTAGCTTGCTAGGACCCCAACCAGTCATGTACATGTAAATCTCTACCAACATGCACAAATGCAAGCAAGCTATGTATGTATGTATGTGCAATATATAGATTTGTGCAGGTTTGACTGCTGACCTGGCCCAATTACACTGTAAATGGGAAGCTTTTCCAAGAGTTTATTTAGAGATATTCGAGAGTTGAATTTCCCTTCTGCAGGACAGCAAAGGAGTTTTCTTTCCTGTCTCACCATAAATTGAGACAGAAAGTTGAAATATCAATATTTTTTACAGAAATATAATTGCAGTTTTTAAATGGGGGAACTGGGTCATTGATAAGGTCCAGGCTCCTCTGGTTACCAGGTCTGCAGCTTTGAAGTGCTCCTGGATCCCTCACTCTGACTGGAACATCAGGTTGTAATGATGGCCAGGTGAGCTTTTCACCAACTCCATCAGGTGAGAAGGCCACAGTCATGTCTTTCTGATTCAGATCTGGCCACCATTATCCAGGCCTTCATAACCTCGAGGCTAGACTACTGCAATGTGCTCTATGTGGGGCTGCCCTGGATGACTGTTTAGAAGCTGCAGATGGTGCAGAATGTGGCAGCCCAGTTCTTTTTTGGGGGGTGGGTCGCCATGAACACATCACATGTGTGTTTCAGAGTGAGCACTGTCTTCCAATCACTTTCTGAGCACAATTCGAGATGCTAGTTTGGACCTTTAAAGCCCTAAAGCAGGGGTGGGAAACTGTTTCCTTCCCAGGGGCCACTTTGAAAGCTTGCACAAGCTCCAAGGGCCACACAGAAGTTGGGGTGGGGGTGCTTAAGGGATGCGCTCAAAGAAAGGAGGGCCGAAATCATGGATCTGTGCCTATCCTTGCTTGCATGACCTCATCTCGGCTCCCTTTCCCTGGAGCTCAGTTTTTCACTGATTGGAGGTAAGAAATGGATCCAAGGGCCAGATCCAGGAAGTGGAAAGGGGCCACATAAAAACTTGCCACGGGCTGCACTTGGCCCCCTGGACCTGAGGTTCCCCAACCCTGCCCTAAAGGATTGGGCCCTACAAAGCTGAAACACTGCCCCTTGTCCCTATGCTCCATCACAGGCCCTGCAGTCAGTCAGGAGTACCTCTTGCAGGTACCATCTGCCCGGTAGGCCCATATGGACGAAGGTGCGCAAGAGAGACGCCCTAAGTTGCTGCCCCATACTGTGCAACTCCCTTGCCCTGGAGATTCATCAAAGCCTGAGCCGGGGAATTTTCTGGAAACAATGTAGGACTTTTTCTTTTTGGTCATGTGTTTTTATGCAGTTCTATTTGTATATGTTTTTAATGTTGTAACTTGCTCTGAGCCTTCCTGGAAGGGCAGGACACAAGTTCAAATAAATAAAAATAAACACACACAATTCCCCATGCTGGCTGAGTGCTATTACAGCAAACCTGGAGCATAAGTAGAATATCTTCCGTGTCTATTTACTCTGTTGCTGTGCTTCCTGTTCATATTGTTCTGTTCTCTACACTATTGCTCTTAGTGCCTCTTTACTTTGTGTACCTCCTTTTCCAGTTAGCAGCCCATAAAGTATGTGCCTGCAATGATTCTACTTCAGTTAAGTCATAGAAACCAGAACAGGTTGTTGTCAGTCGTTCTGACTTACACTGGTGTTTAGCTTATAAACAAAGTTTCAGTTTCCCCATGATCTCTTGCTAGGTTTTGCCTCTGGGGAAGGCCAGCGGCCCTCCGCACAGGGTTCCAATGCCTCGCTTGCTGGCAGTAATAATGTGAAGCATTCTGAATTATTAACTTTTGTGAGGGGCATGGGAAAACTATATGGAACTGAAATCGACTCCCAGAGGATGTTCCTGCTATAGTCCTCTTCCTCAATCCCACAAAAGAGCAGAGACGTAACAATGAGCATTAACAGCTTCACTCAGGAGGAAGCAAAGAGGCAACATAAGAGTGCCAGTTACAGGAGTATAAATAGTTTTGTCCACCCATTTTCTCCTTAGTTAAATTAGAAAGCTGAAAGTGTACATCTCAGATCTAGCCTTAAGAGAAAATGAATAGGGAAGAGTAAGGAGAAGAACTAGGGTACAGAAAGAGGTGGATTCTGATAAAACCAATTACCAACAAATAATTTCCCCGTGACATGCAACTACTGCTTCCGCAGCCTATGAAAGAAAATGTCCTTAACATCTCATGGATCTGGACTGCAGCACGAAGGCAGTAGGTGCTCTTCCCTGCATTAGTTGCATGGAGCACTCCCCAAACAAAATCCATCATTGGGTATTGCCCCGATTGGGCGGAGCCTTGCCCAGGCTGTGACTTGGAGAGTCTCTGGAATCAGAGCCACGGCTAGCCTCTGACATGGCCTGGAGCAATCCTGGGCCAACATCTGGCGCACCCTCAACAGATGTGCCAGTGGCTTGTGGGCCAAAGCATATAAAAGTGGCCCACAGCAGGCAACCGTCACATCTGTTAACACCTACCCAAAGATTCATTAAAAAAATTCAAACAAGTAGTATAGATGATTATAGACTATCATGTAGAAGTCTGATGGATATTGCTGGCTGAATCCTTAGTCTTCCTCTCCCAAGAGAAAGTGATGCATCTGGCCATACATCCCATGGTAAGAGTAAGCATTGCTTTTTCCTTCGTATACTTTATAAAGTGTATACGTGGGGCTGCTCTTGATGACTGCATATACTTTATAAAGTATATACGTGGGGCTGCCCTTGATGACTGTTCAGAAGCTGCAGCTGGTGCAGAATTGTGGCAGCTCGCCTCCTTTCAGGGGCAAGGCACCAGGATCACATTACACCAGTTCTCCGAAGTCTGCACTGGCTCTCTACAGCTTTCCGGGCACAATTCAAGGTGTTGTTTTTTTACCTTTAAAGCCCTAAACGATCTGGCCCCCACATATCTGAGATGTCACCTGTTCTTCCACTGTGGCCCCTGCGATCAGCTGTGAGTGCCTCCCTGTAGGTACCATCTGTTAGCCTTGTTCATATGGTGAGGACTTGCAGGGAGATGTTCTCAGTTGTTGTCCCTATGGTATGGAACTCCCTTCCCCCAGAGGTTCGTTTGAGCCAGAGCCTGGGCATCTTCCGGAGATGGTGTAAGACTTCTTTATTTGTTAAGGCATTTGGCAGGCAGGGATAGGGAATGGGAGTCTTGGTGGATGTTTGTGGTGGGGTTTGAGGGGGTGGTTGGGGATGGTTTTGAGGGGTTTGTGGTCGGGTTGGGGATGGATGAGAAGAAAGGTTGGGGGGGTCTGGTTTTTTATGCTGTTTTATATGCATTGTCTTTCTCTGTTTTTAAAGCTGCCTTGAGCCATTTGGGAAGGGTGGGGTAGAAATTTAAATAAATAAATAAAGACACTTCCACTGGCCAAGATTTTCAGAAGCGACTAGTGACTGGGTAACTTAGGTTCCGAGACATCTTAAAGGTTGTCAAAAGGCAGGTGATGAGCACTTTTTGCAAATCAGCTTCTTTTAAGATATCTAAAAAGTTGGGCTCTAAAATTCCATGCCATTTCTGTAGATCCTGGGTATTAATCTCAGATAAAAGGGAGGTTCATGAAGTCATCTTCCAAAGTGACCCATGAGTGGACTTCGAGAAACAGAGAATCTATCTCAGATCAAGGTAGAGGTATATTCCCAAATGAAATGTCCACCACTTTCTCCAAATGCAAAAAGGTGGTATAAAGACTTTAGGTAGGCCTTCTAAAAATTGACAAAAAGTACTTGTCACAGCTGGAAGGAAAGTTATTTTAATGATTTGTAATAATTGGCTCCCAGGTTTCAGCTGTCTTAAATTCCAGGCTTGGAATGTGATATGGAACACATTCCAAGGCAATAGTCACTTCCAAGCTGCACCTTGTGGTGGTTACAGTATGTTGACTATCAGCTAAGTTTATGTCCTTAATGATGTGCTTGCGACCTACCAGAAAGGCAGAGATGTTTCCGCTCTCATTGGGAGAAAAATCTGGGAGTTTAGTTCTCATCTCCTTGATTTTTGTTGCAGCCACTAGAAATAATGTGGTTCATGACACTAACTCTGTCATCCAGGACATTATTCTTGGCAGCTGTAAGTTTCATCACGGAAAAGAAAATCTGAGTTGTGAAGGTTGTAGCTATGGATGTCTCTTTCTTGGACAGAATTACTAATGAGTCCTCAGTAGGAGGCATATGCACCTGTTGTAAAGAGGCCAGCATATTCTTTTCCTCTTTGAGGACATTTCTCCACCTTGCCATAAGAGGAATGGTGTATTTTATGATTGCAAATGCCCAGAGCAGGATTAAAAGGTACAGGGCCCACCCTGTAAACTTGAAGGCCTGGGAAAACAGCCAAAGTGGGATCTTTGTTGTTTTGTTTAGCCAGGTAACTAGGTACACAGTTGCTTCTCCAAAAGAAGAGACTCTGAGGGACTAGTAGCCTAGCTAAGTCTTTACTTAAAATATAAAATGAACAATATACAATCCTTTCCTCACAGAAAAGATAAAAAGGAAAGATATAGAATGAGAGGAATGAGAAAATTACCCACTTAATGTATAAATCTTTGCAAAGACTGTCCCATCCGCATGCCTGTGTACAAATAACCAATAATTGCAAACCCCATGTGGACCACTTACTTATTTATTTTCATCATTTATATCCTGCCTCTCCTGCCCAGGAAGCTCAAGGCAGCTTACAAAAGTTAAAACATCATTAAAAAATATACACAAAATACACATAAAAGGGAAGCATAAGAATAAGAAAATAAGAACCCTGTCCTCCACAACCACCCTCCTCCCTCAGCAAAGGCCTGGTGGAGCAGCTAAATCTTGCACAATCATTGAAATGAGGTAAGGTCCAGGGCCATATGGGCCTCCACTGGAAGGGAGCTCCACAGCCTAGGTGCTACCACTGAGAATGCCCTCTCCATTGTAGCCCACAGCACCACCTGGGGGACATCTAGCAGGGGTCGATCCAGGGCACGGAGAGTGAGGCAGTCTCGCAGATAGGAGGGGCCCAGACCATATAGGGGTTTATAGGTAAGCACCAACACTTTGAATCGAGCCTGGGAGCTGATCGGCAGTCAGTGCAGAGGTCAGAGCACTGGTGTAATGTGCCCACGGCGACCTGTCCCAGTAAGGAGATGGGCCGCCGCACTGTGCACCAGCTGCAGTCTCTGGGCCGTTACCAAAGGTAGCCCTACGTAGAGTGTATTACAATAATCTAGTCTTGAGGTGATGAAGGCATGGATGACAGTGGCCAGGTCGGAGTCTGAGACATACGGCCGAAGTCATCACACCAGATGTAACCTGTAAACATTGTTACCTTGTAAACATTGATGGTTGCAAAACACAAAATGCAGTAAAGTCTGGAGTTATGAAATATATTTATTGAATAAACGCAAACAAATACAGATAAATAATGTGTAAACTATATGCTTCCATGTTTAAAACAATTCTGTTACAAGACACCATACTTTGTTGGAGCTTGTTTTATGTTAGGAAACAACGGTTCAGTAAACACCCACTGCAAATGTCTTTAATAACTCCATTGCATTTTTGAATACTCCTTTTTTTGCAAAGTCAGATTTTAGGGAGACTCATCTTCGCTATCTTCATCATCAAATACACTATGAGTGGAGTTCTCTTCATCAGCATTAGTCAAGTTGGTACACTCCGGCAGCCTGAACTCCTCTGTGCACTTCAGTCCATTAGACAAAAGCCATTTTTACACAGACGGCACCCATGCACACCCATCAGATGGGTGGGGGAGTCTGTGTAAACGTCCATGAGTGGGGGTGTGCGTGTCCCCGACCCACCCACCAACACCCACGGAGCACCCGGGAGGGAGCCAGAAAGCCTCGTGGGTGGAGATGGGTGTCCAACACCCAAACGTCCATGTAAATGACAAAACAAAAGCATCCACGGGAAGGGTCTGCCGAAACCACAGAGACATGGCTAGAGAGGCCCTGCAGGAGCCCGCAAGCAGACATACCCACTAGGAGAGATGCTCAACATCTGGCGGGGAGCCCTTAAAGGAGAAGCAGAACAGGATATGCGTGCGCTGGCTCCCAAAATGTTAGACAGAAAAGCCCTGGACAAAACCAAGGGAGCCAGCACCGCAACACATGGCAGGGTAAGCAGAGGGACCCCGGCTACCCAGGGAGGGAGGGGAAGGAGAAAGGAAAGCAACGGACCATCCACCCCACACGGGGCAGAGGGTGCAACGCAGCTCAGGCTCCACCCACATCCCTACCCCAAACTACTACCACGTGGCCCAAGGAAGAGAGCACCTCTGAGAGTGAGGTAGGTGAGAGGGGAACCCACTCGGACTGGGGGGGGGGAGGGAGGGCGGCCACAAGGGC
>QEPC01007158.1:7739983-7767840 GCA_003113815.1 Sphenodon punctatus
ACCGGGGGGGGGGGGGGGGGGCGGCCCATGGCAGCCAGGGCCCCAACAGGGATGAAATGCAAAACTGACCTACTGTTGCTTCCCCAACAGCCCAAGGGGGCCTGGAGGTACGGGAAGAGGAGGTTGTGGCCCTGGAAGAGGAAGTGGAGGAGCCGGAGGCCATTCCACAGCCCTGCGACCGGGATACTAATGGTAGATCAAATCTGACAAGGGACCAGTGGAGGATGGTGCCGGGGCCCCGAACAAGACAAGGGCATGCATGGGACGGCCGATGGGCCAGCAAGGAAGGGGGGGGGCATGCACACAACCAGGGTCCAGGAATGGCTTGGAGGGGAAGGAACGGGCAGCCCTGCTAATCGAGAACATCCCTTCTGTACACAGACGAGCCTCTCGGTCCAGCACGGGATGCCGTCACTGCAGCAACCCCAGCATGATACGGGTCCCCAAGCCACAGTAGGAGGGCCAGCAGCCCAAGAACAACAAGGCGCCCTCCCACAGGTGCAGGTTCCCCCTCCCCAGGTCTTCTACCAACCCTAGTTTCCCCAGCAGGTGCCCTACCCTGGCCTTGCCCACAGGGGAACCCTTCTCCCCATAGGCCCCATACAACACCTAGCCCCCCCCTCCGGACGGGTCCTGCCCCTCCCAGTTTCTCTCAAGCAGCCCTCAACACCACCCCTCCCGGGCTGCGAACCCACTGGCAACATCCCTGTACCCCTAGCGACCCCACTGCCAGGCCCAGCTGCCTCACAGGAGCAGGTAAGAGCCCATGTGGTGAGCAATCGTTAACAGGGGAGGAGGATATGCAAGGGAGCACAGCATGTTGTGAAGGACACGGGTCGGCCATGCGCTGGGCCACCAGCAAGTGCACATGAGGAAGGGAGAACAGCTAACCACCCTGCTATGTAGATCGTGTAAGACCTGGTTGTTCCGCCAGGCCTTCGGGGAAGGTGGGGTAGGGAGGGTATTTTTATTGCTATTGCCTTTTAGTAATTTTATTATAATAATATTTTAGTTTTATGAATTTTATTGTATTTTTATATGTTGTTGCCGCACTGAGCCGCCATTGTGCGAGAGGATGCAGAGTAAAAATGTAAGAAATAAATAAAATAAATAAATATTTACCCCTTGCACAGGTAGCAGCTGCCCAACTGTCCGTGGAGAGGCTGGTGGAGGCTGAAGACCCAGGGCCCGCCGGCTGGCATCCAAGGAGGGCTGAGGCTGGGATGGGACGGGGGAGCAGAACCCGGTGGTGCAGTGAGAAGGGGACGTGGGAGACCCCAGAAAAGATAACCCCAACCACTGTAAATAGCCCCCAATACACCTTTTGAAGCACTACATACCTTGTGGCCGCTATGTCATTACAGGGGGGCAACTGAGGTGGGGGGGAGGAGACATCCACATATGTTGGGGTTGTCTCTTTATGGTGCTGCACCCAAAAGTTGCACGCCTGGAAATGTGCTGCTATGCTGCAAAGGGAACCCTGGGAGCAACGAATGGTAGGTGTCACGGATTTGGAGGTCCGCACCACCACTTTACCGGGTTTGAGTGACTCAGTTTCTCTTGAACTAGTTTCTCTCTCTGGCTAATTCAAGTGTGCCACAATGAAACTTCTTTGTCACACAAGGGCCTGATCCTTCCCGTTTACAGACTCTTTACTCTCTGGGTTTGCAAGAACTTGAGGACTCTTGTAGCTCACTTGTGTTTCAATGTTAGACACCACCAATTCTTCATAAAGATAAGAAGTAAGTTTATTGATTACATAAACAAGATATTTGATACAGAGTGGTTATTAGAAATGAAAGGTAAACATAACACATTCCTAACTTATACCGGTTGAATCCCTAAGTAAACGTCTTATCCTACCCAGGTCCATAAATTTCTCTCAGTCCTTTGGTGTAAACGACTGGGTCTGGCTTCTTAGTTGGAAGAGAGCAAAATCATGTCTCTAAGCTCATGTTTATCCAGCCTGCTGTTGCTGACAGGCAGGCTTACACATGTAGATCAGCTCCCAAGGTGGCTGTAGGAATGGGCTTCCTCTAGGTGACTTACTGGCTCATTTAAATAGTCTTTGTCTCTGTTCGCACCTTTGGGGAATCGTGGGTCTGGTCACGTCCCAACCCAGGCAAACAAGGAAGTCAATTTACATCTCAACAGGGCTGTCTGGCGAGACCTCAATATCCATTTTGTTATCTCTTTGTATTTCCTGTAGCCTGTCTTGTGTTACATCTCTCATCTGGATTTTACAGTTCTCCCTTGCAAGATCACATACATGTGGAACCTTTTGTATTACATATTTACCAGACTTGTAGTCTACATGTATTGTAACATTACATACATGTGGAACCTTTGGCATTACATATTTACCAGACTTGTAGTCTACATGTAGTTCCATGTTACACGTGTGTGACCCTATGTTTCTCCGTGACAGTAGGATCTGCAATGGTCTCAGAGGCCATGGCAGTGGGTAAAGCGTTAACACAGTGCCCTGCCACTGGCAGTCCCCATACTTGGCAACAAGTGTTACAGAGTGATGAGTACAAGGTCGGTTACATGGGTGGTACAATAGCTTTAATGTGCATAGTTTTAACAAGCAAGGGCACTGCGGGTGTGTGTGTGCTATACCCTAGGGTCAGTTCGCAGCCTGCAGGGCTGCTATGCATCTGGTAAGGGCCNCCCCCCCCCCCCCCCGGAGACATGCTGGTAGAGGGGCACGGGATCGGGTCTATGTGCAGGGGGCGGGCTGTCCAAGGCAGCCCCATTGGTCTCACTTATAGGCCACAAGTACAAGAATCGGGGTGTGCTGCAGGTCAAATTGACTCTTGTTTAGCAGGAGGCGCCACCTCATCATGAGCTGGCTGAAAGTCCGCTCCACAACGCACCCCGCCGATGCCAGGAGCTTGTTGAAGACCTGTCACCTGCTGGGTGGAGCAGGGAACAGGATAGAACCGCATGAGCCATGGGGTTAGTGGGTATGTGGGGTCCCCGATAATGACAGGGGTCATGGAAACACCCTCTATTATGCGAAACATGTTGGCTGCGATCTCCCCATCAAACATCCTGACAAAGAAGGGGGATGAGCACAGGATTCAGGCATCGTGGCTCCTCCCAGAGAGGCCCGTGTACACATCAATGAAGAAGCACCTGTGGTCCACTATAGCCTGGAGGTTCACAGAGAATGCCTGCTTTCTAAGAAGATAGTCAGTCTTAGCTTTAGGGGGCCGGAATACGGGGATATGGGTACTGTCTATCGCCCCAATGCAGTGAGAGAAGCCCATAGCCTCGAACCCCCTGATCACTACATCCAGGTCCCGTAGCTGTATCACCCACTCCATGAGGAGGTCCACTATCAGGTCGCACACATCGCGAAGCGCCCTGTTCACTGTCGCGGCCCCCACACCAAACTGTTCTCCCATGCTCCTACAGGAATTGGGTGTGGCTAGCCGCCATACAGCCATCGATACCCGCATCCCCGGAGGCAGTGTGTGTGTGAGTTTATCATCATGCGTGACCATCATACAAACAGATAAAACCTCAATTAAAATACAATCTTTCATAGAATATTGTACATAGTAATGCCTAGTAATACATATATATTTAATTCAATAAAATACTAATCCTAACACTGGCTTCAACCTCAACTGTAGGATGATTGTGATAACATAAGGCCACCTAAGGCAATCTAAAACAGGATATTATCCTTTCCTATCACCCATTTTATCGGAGAGAAACGGTCACACTTAATAAATCTCCCAAAATGGGCAGTTACACAAGTAATAATAATAACCAAAATGTCAAATAATATAAGTTATCACAATAGTCTTCAAACTTTGTGTGTCCCACCCAAGTTAGTGCTCTGGGATCTGTAACAATCAAGGTACAATAGTCAACACACTTAACCCATCTAAGGGGCCGAACAGGCCCCAATTAAACTTACTCAATCAGAGTCTTCCACTACAGGTTATCATTAATGGGTTTAAATTCCAGAAAGTTGGTCCTAATATGCACTGCCTGAAGTAAGAATGAAGCAACATCTCTATTAACCTGGAGATCTGAGCTATTTATAAGTAGTCTCAGGAGAATATCAGCTGACCTGCTGGGAAATTTATTAATCTGGGGGGCAATAAACCGGTCTCTAGGGCCATCATACAGATGATAAAAGAGAATGTGCTCCACAGTCTCGACTGCAGCATAATCGAAGGGACACAACCTTTCGAGAAAGGGAATCCCCCGGAGCCGGCCCTCAAACACCCTAGCGGGAAACGAGTTCACTCATACCTGAAACATTAGAACCGTAGCCTTCTGCGAGATGGGAAAGGATAGATAGCGTGCCATTTGTTCCAAATCCGGCACCCAATCGAGATATGCTCGCATATGGGCTGAGGTATTGATATTCTTATCTCTACCTGCCTTCCAATATCGCTTGTCCTCATCAGAATTTCTTTTCTAACAGTACCCACTGACTTGTGGGATAAATATTCCGTGGCAATCCCCAACTCCAAAAGAAAAGCCTCTACTCTCATCGTCCAAGGATTGACAAAGGAATCGCGATACACCTCCCTCAGCAAATCTGAACAATGACCAGAAAACAATTTAGTCCAGAACTTCAGAGATAAGTCCATTACAACCTGCTGCCAGATAATCTGGCCCAGTTCTACTCTGGCTGCTATATATGGGCTTTTTTGGGATTCCCCAAAATGCCCATCTGGAACCTCGCTTGTACCCCAACCATCTTATGTGCAAAAACCGGGGCCCAGAGCTCAGCGCCATACAGGAGCTGAGCCCTGACCTTCATACTGAAAACCTGGACTGGAAGGTGAGTGTTCGCTCTTCCCCGCCCCGGAGGCAGTGGGAAACGCATGTTGTAACGGTGCGGCGAAGGTGGGGGCCAATGATCTCACATAGGCGGGTCAGCAGGGAGCGATTCATCCTGAAGTGATCAGTCCACTCGTCGTCCGTCCAGGTCGCCAGCATATTCTCCTATCATTCGGTGGTCCTCGATTGCATCCAGTTCATCCGGTGCGTCGGTAGTGTCACATAGCAACCATATAAGTTGACTGGCCACCTAGCGAGGACGAGGCTGACGTGCTGAGCTGCTGCTATGCCCGCCACCAATTCGTGCCTGGCCTGAACCCTGTGCGCCCAACTCAAGCTTGCCACACGCCTCTAGTTTGCTAACCTCTTGTGCCATGCGACGTGTGAACCAAGGGGTGAATGGGTGGAGGAGATCGGCCATCTGCTCAAACACCTGGTCCAGGATCCAGAAGCAGGTGCCCAGAACTTGTAGTAGGGTGGCACGCCCACTCGGAATGCCAGCATCCGGCAAAGCAAACCCACCACCGTGTTGGATGCCCACCGTGTTGGTGCCCTGGCCCTCAACCCACCAATTCACCCTGTGCACGGATACCCTATCCCTGCTAGTCACCCTGTGCTGCACCTGCACTCTCACGCCCCTCCACCAACAATCAATATTCCACGCACACTGCTACCTGTTCACACACGCCCCTACAGTCACACACCCTCAAGCTCACCTCTCATCCCCTCCCTCTACTCACACTATCGCTCACGGACCACGCTCCACTCCGCTCTCACACACAATGCTACAAGGCTGAATTGGTGCTGCTCCCTACTTATAACCGCCTGGTCAGGCGCTGTGCCTATGCGTGTGGTTCAGCAGGATGGGTGCAGTTCGCACAACTGACTGGGTTCACCCTGATCAGTTGCATGTGGACGGGGCCACACCTGTCTGTTGTACTGGTAACGCACTGTAGGTTAGGTGGTTGTTATGTACCAATGGCAAGGCCCTGTGAGTGCTTCCAGCAGCACAATACCCCGGGGGACCGTTGCCCACCATCACAGAGGGGAGGCGTGCTGGGCCCCGGCAGCCCCACTAACGCTGTATATGTGGTTGCCAGGTGGACCTCCGGACAGCTGTGACCACTGCTCTCAGGGCGGTGTTACCACGGCATCTCAGCCCACAGCCCCTATCCCATGTTTTGTCTCCCTGTCTCCAGTCAGGCTGGAATGTGTCCACCCTGTGTGTGGGCTGCAGTTTCCCAGGGCCGCGGAGCATGACCGCTATCAGCTCTGCAAGGTCACGCTGCGGTTAGCTGTCAGCCTCATCTCCATCCCGGCGCTTTCCCTTCAGTGCACTGTCTTCATCGGTTGCTCCAGATCACCCTGCCTTTCAGCAGACCATGTCGGGCTGTGTAACTGACCATGTTGCTGATGGCCGGGCTGGGGATGAGTGGCCGGTGTGTGCCACCATGCTCCTGGGAACCCTGTGGCAAAGCAGTGATGTACAGATGTTGGCGAGCGACCCCCTGTCCATTGGTGATGGCTTCAACCTCCTGTCGCATTACATGTGGCTGTTGGGCCACCCCTTTGGGGGAACGGAATGCCAGCAGCATGCAAGGGAACTTGGATTCACGCCCCTCCACCAACCGCATCTGGCACACCTGAACGCCGTTGTAGTGCCTTGGAAGGACCGTGAGCTCGCTGCTGCTTGCCGGGTGGCAAGTCATCACGACTTCAGTTTGGCCCTTCAGGCTGGTGGTCCCCATGTCGCGACCAGCTACGCTGGTGTCCTCCTGCATGCCCGTGGATTCAAGCACCCTCACTCTGATTGACCTACCTGCCTTGGTGAACTGGGCCTGCTGTCCCACGATGTAGGTGGGCTACTCCTTACCGGGACGCCCACACCGCTGGAGATGCCTGCTTTGAGAGCTGTGCTGAACCGAACTGATGTCAGAGCTCCTGCAGTGATGAGTCATCCCCTCCTGCCCCGCTTCCTGCTGGACGCCCATATGCATGCGTGTGGCTACCATAGGGGACTATTCGCCTGGGAGAGCCTCATTCAGGGGCCATTGTTCCCTGAGGAGCCGGAAGGTGCCCCCTGATACATCCTACTTGGTTCCTATCATTGCGTTGTCCCCATGTCTGTGATGGATAGGAGCTTCTGGTTGCCCATGACCGTGTCCTCAGCTTGATGACGACGTTCACCATTTGTCCTCTCTTCAAATACATCTGCCTGCCATGGGACAGTCGGCCAATACAGCTTGTCCGGGCCCCCTGTATGTTGTGTAGGATCGCTGGTGAAGGGTGTGGGGTCGCTGGCGAAGGGTGTGGGGTCGCTGGCCCTACTGACGCTTCCGTTCCTGCCCACCGTCCCTCTGTGTTTATTTTCATTGCGCTTGTTGTGCTGTATGTTGTTTTATTAAAGTTCTTTGTTTATTATCCCCTTGTCTTTGTGTCTTCCTTCCCTGTGGTGTGGCCCTCTGTTTGTGCCCTGTTGGTCTGGTATGCTGTGGTAGCTTGCCTGGGGTTGCCTATGTTGCTGCGTTGCGTGGTTCTGCTCCTTATCACTGGAACCTCCCATGGTCTGGCCCCTTATTTCCCTGTCCTTATCGCTTTGTCCCCTCTCATGTGTTGGTGCTGCACTGTGTGCCTCCCCCCGTCCCGTTCATCACATCCGCCCATCCCTTCTGTGTCTTGGGCCATGGGGGGTGGGGTGGGGAACGGTTGCCCATCCTCTTGGGTTGTGCCCTGGCTGATTCAGCCCTCCCTCCATTCCCTGCTTTGTTGCTGGTCTTCCCCCTGTGCCGCTTGCACCCCTGGCCAGTGCTTGGTTGCAGGCTGCTGCTTTGCAGCTGCTTCCTTTGTGTTTGGGCCACCTCTCGACTCTCTGCCCTCGGTTCCTGTCTGCTCCATGGTCTTTTGCAGCTGGCCCGGTCTCCCCATCTGTCTGCTTCCTGGCTTGGTGTTCTGTTGCCTGGGGTTTCCTATGTGTAGTGGTATGTTTGGGGTTGTTTGTGTGTGTTTAGGTATGGGCCCCATCTGTTTCGGGTCCCACCTTTTCACGTCGGTGACCTTGCTTGTTTCCAGACCCCCTCCCCCTGCTGGGGTCCCCTCGCTCCCTTTCCCTCCTGTGTTTCCCAGTGTGCACGGCGGGGGGGGGGGGGGAGCTGTTTTCCCTGGGACCCATGGCACCCAGCTGTCTGGTCTGTGTGTTGTGACCTGTGTGGGGCTCTTACTTTGTCTCTCCTGTCATTCCAGCTCCCTCCTCCCCCGCCCACACAGCACCTGGTTGTTTAGGGGCGGTGCCGTGTGGTGCGGCTTCGTTTGTCCTTCCTCGGCCATGTTATCACATCACTGTGCTGGGCGTGTTTTCGCCTCCATTCGGTAATGTTGGTGGTCCATGTAAATGTCATGGGTGATTGCTCGGTGTTTCCCGGGGTAGGTATTTGCCCGATGGGTGCCCCTCCCCTTCCTTCCCACAACTCCCTGCGGCGGTGTTCGTGTGAACGTCTCCCTGCTCAGTGCCGGTGGGTATGCTCACCCACCTGTCTCCACCCATCTTGATGCTGCGGTGGTGGCCGTGTAAAAAAAGGCCATACACTTGCAGCTGGGGCGAGGACAGGTTCTGGAGCAGTTATGAATATGAATATGAATTCCAGAATGGCCTGAGATGCAGGAGAGCTACTCATCCACTTAATATCCAACTTGCCATCTTCTCTGGCTCTCCATCCATGGTTCTGGGGAGGTGGCATATCTGGAGCCACTATCTGTCTACGTCTACATATGGTGCTTTTGTAGTTGGCTCTAACAGCGTGCTGGTAAAGAGTGTCTGTGCATGGAAGCAGCTGTCCTGATTCCACTGACCCTTTCTTTGCACATCACAACTGGTAGAGGAGTTTATGGCAGATGCAGGGGCCAGGCCCCACGAAACCCCGAAGATACCGGGGACCACGGAGACCCAGGGGCAGTGCCGCCAGCTGTGGCGCTCGCACAGACTCCTGGGGCGGGGCCACGCAGGGAGCGACCGCGCTGTCATCATCGGGCTGTGACATGCCCAGTGAGGGCTGGGCGCGCCGAGGGAGGGGCCGACGGCTGAGCCCTGAAGAGACGGCGGCAGGGAGCAGCGGGAGGAAAGGTCAGGCGGAGACTGGTGCCATCGCAGGGAAGTACTCCTTCACACCGGACTGGTGGTGGGAGTTGTAGCCAGGGCTGCCCGTGCTGTAACGAGGCGGCTGCTAGAGAGGGAAGGGTAACGAGACGTTGGACACAGGGGGTCGGGAGGGGGCGGGTAGGACCAGGCCTCGGCTTGTGGTGAGCTCCTCGCCCAGAAAACAGGGTGTTGTCCCTGTCCCTCAGAGGGTGCCCCCAGAGAGAAAGGGGGTGTCCCCACCCCGCCGGCCCCGGATCTGGAAGCCGGTGGGGCACGTATTATGGGGAGACTCCACAACTGGCATAGTTGGTATGGGTGGCCTACAAAGGCGGGGCACCGAAAGAATAGGCTCCCCACGCAGAGGGTGCAAGGGCGCCATGGTCACGGAGTCCGTGTTAAAATGGCTCATGGAGTCCCACAAAGCCCAGATGGAGACGCAGCGGGGGTTATTACAGCAGCTGACCAGCGAGCTGGCAAACACCCAGGTGTGCAGCCAAGCCCAGCTAGTGGAACAGGTCACCGCATTGATGTCCCCTGCCCTAGCCGCTCTAATAGCCTGTGCTCCGGGAACCGGGGACGTAAAAGTGCCGCAGGTGCGACTCACCAAGATGTCCCTCTTGGATGCCCCGGAAGCTTTTAAAAACATCTTTGAACAGGTGGCTACCGCGGGCAAATGGCCCGAGGCACAGTGGGCCATCTTCTTGGCCCTGGAACAGGCCCAAGTGGTGTATGACAGGTTGGAGGCAGGGGACGCAGCAGATTTTGCCCCTGGTCCCAGAATGGATAGGGGGATGGGAGTATGGGGCCCTCATTGACACTGGGTGTGGTAAGACATTGGTGCAGGCAGGCATCCAAGGACTGCCTTGGCCTACCTCCCCAAACAGCTCTCTGCGATGTATACATGGGGAGGTGTGTTTCTACCCAACCTGCACTGTGACCCTATCGGTAGCGGGGCGTCCTATGCTCCAACAGGTCAGTGTGGTGCCCGGGTTGGTCCACTCTGTCATATTGGGGTGAGGCTGGGGGCCCTTGTCTATGCTATTACAGGCCCCATACGTACTCCTGGGGGATGACAGTACCACTGGGGAGCCAGACTCTGACCGGGGAAAGACCGATGGTCACGAGATGCCACCCTGGGAGATGCTCTGGATGCTAAGACCCTTCGATTTCATCCATGCCCAACGTAGTGATCCCTTGTTGCAACATGCCTATGAGCAGCTGGAGATGGTTAATGGGCGGCCGCAGAACCCTGGCCACCCTTTGATGTACCTGCACTTTGAACTTATTGATGACTGACTGTACTGGGTGGACAAGGACCTGGCCCGGCGGGAGGAAGTCTGCTATTTATTGGCACCAGGGAATGTACAGAGGGACCTACTGTGGTTAGCGCATGAGATCCTGTGTGCAGGCCACCTGGGGACGGAAAAAACGCTGCAGCGGCTGACAGCCCAATTTTACTGGCCGGGTATCCGGACGGCGTTACGGCGCCCCCTGTCCCAAATGCCATCTGACCACGAAAAGGAAGGGAGCGCCAGCACCTTTGGTTCCCTTGCCCCTGGTCGGGGTGCCCTTTGAGCAAATGGGGATGGATATAATAGGGTCTGTAGAGCGGTCAACCGAGGGGTACCGGTATATTTTGGTAACAGCTGATTATGCCACCCGATACCCTGAAGCTGTAGCCCTGCAGTCAATCAAACCCCTGGTGGTAGCCCTGGAATTGCTGAGAATGTTTTCACGCACTGGGTTTCCCCAAACCATCTTAACAGATCAGGGAACAATCTTCATGGGGAGGCTCATGAAACAATTGTGCCGCCTGTTGAAAATCCACCAGATACGGACCTCTGTGTACCATCCCCAAACAGACGGGCTGGTGGAGCAGTTTAATCCATCACTGAAGGCCGTGCTACGTAAGTTTGTCCGAGAAGAACCACGAGCCTGGCTCTCCTTACTCCCAGCCCTGTTGTTTGCATAACGTGAGATGCCCCAGGCCTCTCTTGGGTTTTCACCCTTCGAACTCCTGTATGGGAGGTGGCCGACGGGTTTACTGGATTTGGTTAAAGAAGGGTGGGAAGAGACCCCCACCCCGCACGGTAATGTGATTCTCTATGTAACCCACCCGCGAGAGAAACTGCGAAAGGTTTGGGATTGGGTGGCAAAGAACGGTTTGGAGGCCCAACACCAACAGAAAGCATGATTCGACAGGCAAGCGAAACCCCGAAAATGACAACCCGGGGAGAGAGTGCTGGTGTTGTTACCCTCCACCGAATCCAAACTCCTGGCCACCTGGCAGGGCCTGTATGAGGTAATTAAACAAGTCGGTGACGTGGACTATGTGGTGCGTCAGCCTGGGAAGTGCCCCGAGCTCCAAACTTACCATGTCAACCTCCTAAAGGAATGGAAGGAGCGAACACCCGAGCCAATGGAGGCGTTGGAAGGAGACATCTCGAGGGCAGAGCCCCTGGATCAGGCAGGGTCCGGACGTCCAGGTGGGAGAGGAGCTGACTGACCATCAAAAGGCCCAACTAGCGGACGTGGTAATGACCTTTCAGCACGTATTCACCTCGATCCTGGGACGCACCTCCGTGATCCAACATGCTATCATGACTGAACCGGGAAAAATCATACGAGAACCGCTCTGACGGACTCCCCGCCATCTCTGGCAGGTAATAGTAATGAAGTACACAACATGCTGCAACTTGGGGTCATCATGGAGTCCAACAGCCCCTGACGCAGCCAACCAGTGCTGGTGGGGAAACCAGATGGGTTGACCCGCTTCTGGATTGACGTTAGGAAGGTGAACACTGTCTCCCGATTCGACGTCTACCCTGTGCCCCGGATCGACACGTTATTGGAACAATTGGGGATGACCCGGTATCTCTCTACCCTGGACCTTACCAAGGGGAACTGGCAGATTCCCCTGGCACCAGCAGCTCAGGAGAAAACGGCCTTTTCCACCCCTCTGGGTCTCTTCCAGTTCACGCGGATGCTATTCGGCCTCCACGGGGCCGCAGTCACCTTCCAGCACCTGATGGACAAGGTATTAGCCTGACATGGAGCCTATGCTGCTGCCTATGTAGATGACATCATCATCTTTAGTTCAACATGGACAGACCACCTGGAGCACCTGCGACAAATAGCCCAGGCCTTAGCAGAGGCTGGGCTGACCACCAATCCCAAGAAATGTTGGCTGGGGCTTCAAGAAGTCACATACTTGGGGTACCGGGTGGGGAAGGGCCAGATCTGACCCATGTGGGACAAGGTCCAAGCAGTGAGAGACTGGCCCCTGCCCACCACTAAACGACAAGTCCAACAATTTCTTGGACTCGCCAGCGATTAGCATGTACCCCAGTTTGCAACAATTGCCGCTCCCCCATCCGACTTGATGGGTAAAGGGCAGTCAACCTCCATCCGCTGGACACCCACTCTAGAACTTGCCTTTGACACCCTGAAGGAACGGCTGTGTAATGCCCTCTACACGCCTGACTTCTCCTGGCCATTCATACTCCAGACGGATGCATCCGACGTGGGGCTCGGGGCCGTCTTGTCCCAAAGGACAGACAGTGAAGAAAACCCTATAGCATACCTCAGCGGCAAGCTGGACCCCTGAGAACACGTGTACGCTACAATTGAAAAGGAGGTGCTAGCCGTATGTTGGGTGGTTGTCGCCTTAAGGTATTACCTCGTCGGCACCACCTTCACTCTTGTTACAGACCATGTCCCCTCCAATGGTTAACTTCAATGAAAGACAACAACACTAGGTTGTTGCGGTGGTATTTAGCCTTACAGCCGTATCGCTTTGAAATCTGTCACAGGGCTGGGCGTTTCCACCATAATGCCGACTTTTTCTCTCGACAGGGTGACTTGGCCCCGCTGGCAGGCCCCCCCCCCGGGGTGGACCTCTTGGTGTGGTGTGTGTGTGGAAGATGCAGAGGCTAGGCCGCCCAAAACCCCAAATATACCGGGGACCACGGAGACCCAGGGACAGCGCCGCCAGCCATGGCGCTCGCACAGACCCCCGGGGGCGGGGCCATGCAGGGAGCAACCATGTCGGCGTCATTGAGCTGCGGCACACCTGGTGAGAGCAGGGCGCGCTGAGGGAGGGGTCGATGGCTGAGCCCTGAAGAGGCGGCAGCAGGGAGCAGTGGGAGGAAGGAACAGGCGGAGACCAGCGCCATTGCAGGGAAGTACTCCTGCGCACCTGACTGGGAGTTGTAACCAGGGCCGCCTGTGCTGTAACAAGGTGGCCGCTAGAGAGGGAAGGGTAACGGGATGCTTGACACAGGGAGCCGGGAGGGGGTGGGTAGGACCAGGCCTCGGCCTGCGGTGAGCCCCTCACCCAGAGAGAAGGGTGCTGTCCCTGTCCCTCGGAGGGTGCCCCTGGAGAGAAAGGGGGTGTTCCCACCCCGCCGGTCCCAGATCTGGAAGCCGGTGGGGCACATATTTAGGGGAGACTCCACAGAGTTCATTTATGTGACAGACATGGGAACGAGCAGCATACAATCTACATGTGAACTCTTGGAGAACTGCAAAGAGGTCTTGTGGCAAGTTCCATTGCTTTCTCTGTGCTGCGAAGGCATCTTGAAATGTTTGTCACTGGCAGATGATCTTCAGTTGCCTAAGTTTGCCCTATCCTGAAAAGGCACTGACAGTATCGCATGAAGTGAATACATGCAGTCCCAACAGTGAAGTGCACATGCCATTTCCAAGTGTAGCAGCTAGCTTGTTGATGTTGATGAGCCTAGTCCTGGTCTTTGTTCCACCCCTCATGTACATGTCACAGTTTATTTGGCTAGTGAAGGTTAAACACAAGATCAGCACATCTGTGTCTTCCGTTAGACTTGAAACCATGTTTTGCAGCGTGTTTGGTGTGTAGAAGCAGACACGTATCAGCTTCTTCATGCATGGATGTGAGAGATTCAGAGTCTTCAGCAATTCCTCTGGATATCCTGAGGCATTTTCCACCATGTCACATACAGCACCTTCCTGCCAATCTTCTCTTCTTTGCGCCTTGCCAATCCTCAGCAAAGAAATGGGTCAGCTTTTCTTTGCTGGATGGGCATGATAGAAGATGCCGCCAGTTCTTGACTATGTGCTGACACTATTTTGGAGAACGATATGCCACCATCTGCACCCCTATTTATCCTCTCTGCGTGTTTGATGGAGGGCACCCTGTACACATTGCACACAACATCGATTCTTTCACTTGCAGGGTAAGTTTGCAGAGCAATTGCAAGCAGGTGGTTCTGACAACTCTGAGAATGTGCAGTTGTCATCTCTTAGTTTCTGCACAAGTGCCATTCCATCAATAATGGTATCAGAAGGCAATATGACATGCTCCTGTGATGACACACATTTCAAGATACCTCGCCAGTGCGGCTTTGTTTGCTTTCTTTCTTGTTTGTTCCATCACTGTTTGTCAAGCGCCATGGTAAGGGTCCTAACGGGTGGTGTTGTATGTGTTCCCTATCCAGTTTTCTACTGGTGGCTATCAGTAGCATTTATCCAAACAAATGATGCTCCGCTCAGATTAGGGTTTCCTTGTTGGAGGATTTGGTTCTTGTTTTTGCCTGCAAACTACTGAAGGACTTTAACTTCATTTTTGGGAGTCGTTCATAGCAAGATGAGCCTTTCTTTAGTTTGAGTCAACAAACAAGTTATAGGCAGCCTCGCCCCTTTCATGGGCTTTGAGAAGATAATTTGCTACACCCTGGGGTGCAATAATGCCTGATGATATGCTCAAGAGATCACCATCACTTTCACCAAAGGGATTCATCCAATTGTGTTTGAGAAGGTCAATGACTGACTGGACTTCTGCTTCGTCTCTCTGAATGCAAGATGTTCCTAAACCGGGATGGCTGACACTATGTTCATGCAAGTTGATTAAACTACGCAGGTGTCTCAGACGCATACTGTGATATTCTGCTATCGGATAGTATTTGGATACTGCATTGGGTTTGAAGCTGAAACCCTTCGTATCACTTGAAGTCTGTGTGTCTTTGTCAATGGTTTCTCCACAGTCTGATCTACTGTTATCCTTCCAAAGAGGTTGCTTGCACTCATTTGCACCAAGAATCCACCATTTGACAAATGCTGATAAATATATGGATAGTCCTCTGGTAGCCTTGTCATCTATGCATAATACATTTAGGGGTACCTGGTGCAGTTTTGCTTATCATATGAAGCACCATGGTATAAGCGAGCATATGGCATGCAGGTGGAGTGGCCAGTTTCCCTCTCTGGAGGCATGAAGTGAAGAAAGCATGATCTCTACCATGTCAGTGAAAGACAGCCACAAGGAGGCTAGATGCCCTTTCCCATTTCTTAACAGCTCATGATACTCAAGCAAAATCAGAATCCGAGCACAAAACATTCTTCAGGGAGAAGAGAATGACTGGTGGTATGATTTTATGCAGACTTCTTCAACTTTACAAGCATGTCATGCAACTTTGGCAATTCATCAGCATGGTGTATTTCTTTCCAGGTTTGAAATCCCTTCCACAAAAGTTGGAAGAGACTTCTGTAAATAATCTTATGAAGCCTCACTCTGTAGTTGTACTGTCGACCATCCAGGAAGCTATCAACTGACCCTTTTGCAACCACTTCTGCCTCCACTGCAAGATCATGGAGACCTGCATCACTGAATTGCTTTCCAATTATAAGAGCGTTGCATATTGTGTGGAGGGTACCCATTCTCAAGACTATTTTGCTGAATTGTTCTTATTCCATTCAATCTCGGCTGCTTTTGCATACAAAGCCTGATCAAGCACACAAACAATTTCAGGAAGCTCTAGAGCCTTCATGATCTGCTTTGTTTGGTACAGTATTTCATGAACGGTTGATATCTGAGTTGCTGGTGCATTAATGGTAGGCAGGTAACCAACCATGTCTTTTCTAACTGTCTTATGATCATTTGTCAGTATTTTAAAGCCTATTCATGAACTAACTTTCTGGTTGGCTGTGTCACATTGGTGCACCAAAGACCACGCAATATTTTTATGTTTTGCAGTGGCTGCTTCTTCATTGTCGGTGTTACTAGCCTGAAGTGGTGTAATGGCTGGAGGACATTGCCTGTCACTGCAGTCGTACTGTGGCAATACAAAAGCCTTTGGAGGAATGGATTGTTGTTTGTCCTTCTGCCTCTCTGCTTGACATGGGGGTAGTACAGCTACACCTGATTCTTCACGTTGTAATACATACACAAGTGCAAACTTTATGCAAGCATGCACTGATAAAGCTACTCATCTGGGATGTCCAGCATGCATTTTTAGCATTAGTTTACCATCCTAATTCAGTGGTATAGAGGTGATTTGGTACCACTTTTTGGTACCACCTACCCTATCTGGCCCTTGGACTATATGTTCAAGTCAGCCCTCCTTCTCCTTCTCCCCCAGCTGGGTTGGGTGGGGGGTGCCAGGGGTTGCCTCCCCAACCCCAGCCCAGCAACTGACCTGGCCAGAGGTGGAGCGGCATCACATGTAGCACAAGCTCAGTGCGTATGGAGCTTCCTCTGCGTGTGCGCCATGACGACAAGCAGGCCTGCACCCATACAGGAAAGCCCTGATGTGCCGAGCTTGGGCTCCAATGTCAGAGCTGCCCCACTGCTGGCCACGTGAGTCCCCTGGATCCACCCCAACTCCCAACGCTGTCCTACAGGCTTCCTCCCTCCTGCTCCCCTCAGGCTGGGCTGGGGGGGTTGTCTCCTCCCCCACTTTCCTTCACCTGTAACCCCTTCTACTTCCCCCTCTCGCTCCCCAACTCGGGGAATTTCACATTAGTCTAATATTAAATTGGAATGTACTGTACACATTCAAATTTAACTTTAGTTTCTATTCATGTGAGTGACAGGGCTGGATTTTCAATCCTGTCATCTGCGATGGGACTAATGTGAAATTTCTCTCCCGAATGAGGAAGACTGCTTGCCCACATTACGCAAACTCATGTTAGATAGGAATTAACGTTAGTTTGTGGAACGTGGGCAAGCAGCCTCAGTAACCCAGCTTTTCCTGTCTTTTATCATAACATGGTTTGGGCCCCACTTATCTGAAACTGGTTGTCCGCACCACTCCAAGCACATTCTCCGCACTGGTGGTTGACACTAATTGAAACTGACCCAAACAAACAGAAAAAGGCTGAGTTTCCACAACCCCAAACTCTGATTCTGCAGGTAAAGTAGGAACACCCAAGTTGTAAATACAAGCAATTTTATCTGCAATGTAATTAATAAAAATGTCACAGCAGACACAAGATGACTGGTTCATGGGAGACAGACCGGATTTATCAGGCCATTCACCACCGGGAACAGTTCTGCAGGATGAGACTTTGCGGATGGTATAACAGAGGAGAAGAAAGCTTTCTTTGTCGCCATCACAAGCACAGCATATAGTCTTTCAAAAATGATCTATGCTGCAAGCGGTTGGCTTCAGTGTGAGAGTCAAGCGCCAGCTGTGCTTGTAGCAGGGGGTCTTCCCAGGGCCACATGGGGGTGTTGGGGTCTCTCTGGGGAATCATCTCACCCCGCTGCCACACCTATTCATCCTTTTGACCTTGGCTGAATCCTCCTCTAAGGAAGGGGGTACCCTCCCATAGGACCCAACACTACACCATAGGGTTCCAGTCAACAGTCTTTATTAGACACAGTGCCCACAATCCCTGGGACTGCAGGCTCATCTGCCTTCACCCTGCAGGCCCAGGTCAGTCTCTCTCAGGCACAGGAGCACCACAGTATCAACCCCAGCCCTCCAGCTGGCCCACACAGCCCCCTTCTTAAAGGGGAAGCAGCCTCGTAGGACTGCTCCCTGCTACACCCCCTCCCCTTTCAAGGAGACATGTTTCTCCCAGTGAAGTCTGGCTTACATGCCTTCTAGCAGGGTGCAGCTTCTCACAGTCCATATAGATTCCTCCTAGGGACATTCTCACCCGGTTTACAATCTAAACCCCACTCTCTTCAGGGTTTCTCATTTGGGGAGCCACCTCCACCCAACTACTTCAGGGAATTAACAGTTCCTATGGGGGAGCATTCCTCCACGCAACTTACAGACTCTGGGATTTACACAGCCCCTCACATTACTCCACCAACCGTTTCAGGATTTTACTTAACACAGTTTCTACGAGATCCCTTCTGGGGTGGGAGGCTGGCCCACCCATTCCTTCCGGACCTCCCAACCCTGGGATCCTCAAAGTCAGAATACTCTGTCCATGTCCAATCCCCTGTGGGATCACCTCACCCCCCGGGTGCTGGATCGACCCCTGCGGTCATCCAGGGGTGCCCTGCTCGAGGTCCCCCGGGTCTTCTGGGGGGCCAATCAGGAGATGGCATTCTTGGTGGCCACGACACAGCTGTGGAACTCCCTTCCGGTGGGGGTGCAGCTGGTCGACCTCCCCTCTTTTCAGAAAAGTTGTAAGACCTGGCTGTTCCGCCAGGCGTTTGGTGGGGGAGAGGGGTGAAAGGGTAGAGAGGGGGATGGGGGTGGTGTGGTGGTGTTAAACGTCGTCCTTCTTTGGACAGTTTTAAAAAATGTTTTATATTGGATTTTATTTGGGTTTTTATATTGTAAGCTGCCCCGGGCTGCCTGATGGCAGGAGGGGTGGGGTATTTAATTGAAAAACAATAATAAAAAAATGTGCTAATCAAGCACAATACGCTCCCTCCCAGGGCTCTTGTTTGTCTTTGGGCAGTCAGCTCAGTTGCCTACACCCTACCACCCATAATTACAATTTTGCCATTTGTCCCCAGCCGACTTAGTCGCCTACACCCTGCTAGGTTCCCTTAGTTCAGTAATAAGAAGTGCTATGTGAGTCTGGTGGCCAGCTCGATCGCCTTTTACCCTGCCACCTCTAAGCACCTTAGGGTACCAGCTCATCCGTCTCCCCTATACCTCTTTGTTCCTAAGGTTTAAGTTCATGCCTGGTGGCCGGCTCAATTGCCTACACCCTGCCCTCCTAGGCACATGAAGATACCGGCTCAATCGCCTCCCTGTACCCCTTTTTGCCTTTAGGTACACTTCTGGATGCATTAGGGTACCGGCTCAATTGCCACCCTGTACCAACTTATCTGGCAAGTCTGAGATCCCTTCTTTCCCTTGAGAAGGAATGGGAGTCAGGCTCACTCAGCCATTCCTGACTCCCAGTCCTGGGCTCCTTACAAGTGGGTCTATAGCCACAATTTTCAAATTACTCTTGTTAAGTCAGTCCTTGCCCAGGACTCTCATTTATCTGAGGTTGCTTCCTCTTCTGACTCACTGTCAATTCTCAGAGCAGCTTTAAGCTCCTCCACCTCCTTGTGGAGAGTCGGGTTCTCTGTTTTAGCCTCTGCTCTGTCCCTGGCTAATCAATCTAGCCCAGTCCCAGTAACTTGGGTCATAATCCATTGTTCCTTGCTCTCTGGCTTCAAGACTACCCGCTGCAGTCTGAGTGCTTCTAATTCATTCAAGAGAAAGGCACTGTCAGTCAACAGCTGCTGACTGCCCTTTTCAGGTTGTCTATCTCTTCTGAGCATTCCCCTTCTACCTGGGTGTCTATAGACTTCCTTCCTCTTTCTCTTACTTTAGGGCTACTTCTCATCCTTCTCCTAGCAGCCCACGGACCCTCCTTGTGAGGCTTTCCTTTGGGACACTCACTTTTCACGTGTCCTGGGGCTTGGCAAGCCCAACACCTCCTAGTAAGTCTCTGCTCCTTCCTGAGGTTACATGTTGCTTCTGGCTCAGGCCCTGTATCCCTTTTCCCTCTGTAGGGACACAGTCTAATCACATGTCCCATCACCCCAGAAGTCCAGCAACACATGCCCTTGTCCTGACATTCCAGAGTCCAGGTGCTATGGAGTCCTTGCCCCTTTTCCCGGCAGGCCCTCCAATAGTGTCCCAGCTGGCCGCAACTATAACAGGCCTGCACGGTACCTCCCTCCTTGGGTCCCCAGTGCCTGCTTGGCACAGTCCTTATTCCCAGCCTCTGGTCACACCACCTCAGCTCTGGCTCCACAAAGTTCCACAAGCTGAGGGGTTGCCTCATCTCTGGCACTCTCCTCCAGGCATCATGTCACTCGTGATCCACATCCTAACGAGGGTGGGCGAGCCTCCTGGCTCTAGCCCAGCTCAAGGCCCGTCCTGGCCAAGCTATTACCAGCTCCTGTAGCAATCCTCACTCTGGTCCAGGCGTACAGCTCCACCGCTATCTCCTAGTGCCTGGTAACAACCCTCTCGCTGACTGGGCACAGTCCTTCAGTCACAATGGCTGGAAAAGCAGGGTGCAATTCTGCTCTGCACCTGTGGGTGGTGCTATGCCTGCATTCTCCACCACATGCTGTAGCAGGGGGTCTTCCCAGCACCACACGGGGGCGCTGGGGGTCTCTTTGGGGAATTAGTTCGCCCCGCTGCCACGCCTATTCAGCCCTTTGTCCTTGGTTGAATTCTCCTCTAAGGAAGGGGGTACCCTCCTGTAGGACCCAACACTACACCATGGGTTCCAGTCAACAGTCTTTATTAGACACAGTGTCCACAATCCCTGGGGCTGCCGGCTTGTCCTCCTTCACCCTGCAGGTCCAGGTCAGTCTCTCTCAGGCACAGGAACACCACAATATCAACCCCAGCCCCCCGGCTGGCTCACGCAGCCCCCTTCTTAAAGGGGCAGCAGCCTCGCAGGACTGCTCCCTGCTACAGTGCTCTAACCGCCAACCCTCCCGCTTCAACTGCCTCAGGTCCCTCGTATACCAGGGGGATGTATGCCATTGCAGGAGTGGGAGCTGACGCCTGGATACAACCATGTCAATGGCCATGGTCAGGATGTCATTCCATAAAGCAACCAGGTCATGACATAAAGCAACCAGGTCTTCTACCCCAACGAAGGTATAGGAGGGCAGGGATCTGATATTAGAACCCAGCATTGTGCACAAACATTTTGGATTATTTTGCCTTATGTGCATCAGTTTGCACTTCTCAGCACTGAATTTCATCTGCTATTTAGGGCACTTTAAAATAAGCGGGTCGTCGTTGCGCGATCCGCTTGTGTGAAATTTCAAAATCCCGCAAGGCGGGATTACACGAGACAGAAGTCCAGGATCATGTGCATAGAAGACGGTTGTGCATTGTTTGCAGACCGCAAATTAAATACCTCGATTGTGAGGTATTTAATTTATGGCCTGCAAACAATGCGCGACCGCCTTCTATGCGCATGATCCCAGACTTCTGTCTCATGTAATCCTGCCTTGTGGGATTTTGAAATATTGTGTGCATGACCCGCTCATTTAAAAGCAGCCTCAGTTGCCCAGTCTTGCAAGATCCTCCTGCAATTCCTCAAAGTCCACTTGGGTTTTAACTACCTTGAATAACTTTGTGTAATCTTCAAATTTGCTTATCTCACTCTTTACTCCTGTTCCCAGATCATTTATGCATATATTAAACAACACTGGTCCCAGTACAGAGCCCTGGGACACTCCACTATTTACATCTCTCCATTGTGAAAACTGACCATTTAGTCCTACCCTTTGTTTCCTACCTTTTAACCAGTTACTGATCCATGATAGGACACTCCTCCTACTATCCCATGACTAATTTCCCCAAGTCTCTCCTGAGGGACCTTATCAAATGCTTTCTGAAAATCCAGACACACTATCAATTGGCAAAGTAGCCTTTACTTTCTACATTCTCCACTTTACCGAGCCCACTCTGCACCACTAACTTCCCCCCCTGCAGCCTGTCTCCCACCTCTGAGCTTCTTCCAATACCAATCTCTATGCCTGGAACCCTCTCTCTGATGCAATCAGACAGGCCTACATACTCGCCTCCTCCAACTCCCTTCTAAAAACATACTGCGTCTACAAACTCCATAAATATATTCTCTCCTTCACAAGGTGTGAACTAATAAGGGCAAGGAAATAAAACTGAAGGACAGTCCCCCAAAAGAATGGCAATTCTGATTTGATATTATTCTCTTGAAGCCTTTTTTCTGTGTTTACCTTTCTACTACGTCCACTATACTGAACAGAAAGGACTAAATGATGTATGTGCTTAGGGGAGTCTCTTCCTTCAATATTCCTCTGGGCAGAGGCACCCATAGCATGAATGCATTGCAAAGAGATAAAGGTACCTTAATTGTCTTTTGAGTCTAGAAGGGTCTCATTCTGGTCTGTTTTGCATAGTCTGAAACTGCTGTCTCATGTCACCATGGCGGGGGCTAGTATTTGATTGGTCGTGATCATTGGATCCAATCACAGGCAAAAACCTGTGACACTGTACTGAAATCTTTGCTCATGTGCTTAACTAGCAGAGTTAAGTTAAAAAGATGTTTCCTTCATGAAAAAATGTGAAAATGGAAAAAAAAAAATTCAGTAGTTTTTTCTAGATTTCCCCCCTCAAAAATCTGAAAACCGTAAGTCTCATTTTCATTAGAATACCTGGATTGTGGCTATTCCTCACTTTTGAAGCTACGGTTGTTCCCCCACGTGTATGCTGATGACACGGAACTCTATCGCTCCACTCCCATGCTTTCCTCCTCCATCCAGTCTCGTATTGCTGACTGTCTTTCTGACATCTCTGCTTGGATGCCTCGCCGCCAACTCAAATTTAATATGGGCAAGACCGAACTCATTTTCCCCCAAACGTTCCCCTCCTAATTCTCTCTGTTTCCATTGAGGGTGTCACCATCCAGCCTGTCCCCCAGATGCGTAGCCTGGGATTAATCTTTGACTCTCTCTCTCTCCTTTATGCCTCAGATTCAGGCTGTTGTCAAGTCCTGCCACTTTGCTCTGTATAATATTGCTAAAATCCGGCACTGCCTTCCTGTTGTCACTACAAAAACACTTGTCCACACTCTAGTCATCTCTCACCTTGAGTACTGTAACTTTCTGCTTATGGGCCTCCCCAGCTCTGATCTCACTCCCCTCATCTCTGTTCAACGCTCTGCTGCCTAAGTCATCCACCTTGCTCCCTAGCTGTGGGAGGCTCCACTCGCCACAAAGTTCCAGGTTGTCACAACATTCTGTAGGAGACGTGGCAATGCAGGAAAAGAGCGGGAATGTGTTGCGGGTCTATGGAGCGTTGTGACATGATGATGCCCTGTGTGTTTGGAGGTGGGGGTACCCAGTCACATCAGGTGTGGTCTCAAATGAGGCCATCTGCACATGGTCAAGTGAAGTCGGGTTCAGGCCAAACTCGGTTCCAAATTTCTGACCCAAGAAGACCTGTAGCCTGATCTGGGGCAAACTGTGCTCAGATAAGTAGATCCACAGGGCTACAGCATGTGAAGTACAAGGCCACAGAACTTAAATTAATATTAAGTCATTTACCAATCACAAAAAATTACAGTACATCATATTTAGACAAGCATTTTGTGAAGTACTTGGGGGAAAAAAATCTTCTCATAATATAAAAAAGCAAAAGCTGCAATAAAACCTCATTTTGGACAACTTCGTAAAATGTCCAAAAAATTAAACTGTATAAATGAAATTAAACACCCCAAAGGCTCCCCAAACCACCCAGAATTTCTAGTTATATAGTATGAAACAAATTCTACGTTAAGTGCCAATGTATCCTAATATTCTCAATGTTTTAAATGTATAATTTTTGGGGAAATGTTTTATTAAGACACATAACAGAAATATATCTACTAAGATTATATATCTTATACATACATTGCACAATGCTTTCTCAGGATACAAAGCTTATCATTTCCCCCCCTATTGCCTGTGTTGACCATCACATACATTATCAGTCTATTCTTGTATTCAGTATTAAAAAATCCTGGCCAGGGATTCTGGTTTATTGCCTGGTGAGCCTCTCTCCTCTGAATATGACCGAAACGGAGCCCAAATCTTCAGATGTGTGTTTTCTTTTGGGCATTTTTCTTGGTTATGCATGTGATGGGACAGTTTTTCCATGAACAAAATGTATTGTATTTTACAATACCACAGCTCAAGAGTAGAAAGGTTTGCCCTTTTCCAATGACCTGTTACACAGAGTATGGCTGCTAACAGTAAAAAGGAAATTAATTTTTCATTGAGTTTAAATTGCAGGCCCTTTGCTGGTGTATTGAGTAGACATGTCAGAGGGTTTTTCAGGATTTTGCAGCCCGGGATACATGAAATTTCTTTGATAATTTCCCCCCCAAACTGACTGGAAACCACCACATGTTCCCCTTTCACCACAGCCCCTCCAACAGATTGCCTTCCTTGTTGCATAAATGTGTTGAATTTTGTCTGGGGTCAGATACTATTTGTATAATATCTTGTAAAAGTTTTCTTTGTGGTCTACACAAATTGATGAACCGTACCCTCCTTCTCTTACTGAGACCGAACTGTCTAGGTCAATTTCTTTTTTCAAGTCCTTCTCCTATCTTTTCATTTGGGTTGTGTTTTTTTGTCAGCATGTTTTGAAATCAAAAGTGTATGTATCTTGGAGGTTAAGCCTTTTGTTTCAGCTTGCAACTGGGTCAATTCCTCAAATGTTGTTAGATGTCTGGACAGAGCTGCTTCGTATCTAGATTTCTCTATAAGTGTTTGACTTGTACGTAGGGATGGGAATTTCGGTTCCCCCGGTATCTGATACTGCCGGTATTTTGCTGTACCGGCAGTATTGGATTAATCTGGTAATTGGGGGAACCGGTGTCAGTTCCCCATGACGGATTTTTTTACATTGCGGCCATTGAAATGAATGGCCGCAATATAAAGAAAAAAGCCCCAACAAAACACCACTTTCCCTCCCCTGTCCAGGCTGCGTGGGTGGAAGGGGGGACCCCACCCGCCCACCCTGGATTTTTTTTAAAAATTTTTTTTTACCCGAAGTCCCTGCTACTGTGGGCTCTGGGCCGCCGCCATGCTGGCGGCGGCGACCCAGACCCCGCACCAGCAGGTACTAGGGTGATCCCTGGTGTGTGGGAGGTTTAACACCCCCACACACACACACCAGGGATCGCCTACCTTTTGCGCTCCGGGCGGCAGCGGCTGCAGCACGGCGGTCTGGCGGCTTCAGCGCTTTACTAGGCCTTCCGGGGTTTAGGCCTAGTAAAGCGCTGAAGCCAGCCAGTGCTGAAGCCGCCGGACCGCCGTGCTGCAGCCGCCGCCGCCCGGAGCGCATAAGGTAGCTGATCCCTGGGTGGGGGGGTAGGGTGATCCCTGGGGTGGGGTGGGGGGGGTAGAGTGATCCCTGGGGTGGGTGGGGTGTTAAACCACCCCCCACCCCAGGGATCACCCTAGTACCTGCTGGTGCGGGGTCTGGGTCGCCGCCACCGCCGGCACGGCAGCGGCCCGGAGCCCGCACTAGCAGCGACTTCGGGTAACATTTAAAAAAAAAAAATCCAGGCTGGGCAGGGTGGGTGCGTGGTGTCCCCCCTTCCACCCGCACAGCCTGGGAGGGGGGAGGTATTTTTTCCCCCCATTGATTTCAATGGGGACAGTTCCCCATTGAAATCAATGTAAAAATACTGGTACCGGTATACCGGTTCTAATCCGGTAAACCGGTTTTTGGGAAACCGGTATCCGGTAAAACTGGTATTCGTTTTTTTGCCTGAAGTCCCACCCCTACTTGTAAGTATTGGAAGTATAGAAGCTTTATTTCATTTTCATTTTTGCGCATATCTTGGTATGTTTTTAACTCAGGGCCCAGAAACAAGTGCTGAAACTGTGTGATCCCTGCTCTAGTCCATAATGACATATCACTTTGACAGTCCCTTGGAATAAGTTCTTGATTGCCAATGAAAGTAGTTAGAGGGTAGGGGCCTTGGTGAGAGAAAATCTGACTGTTTTTCTAATGCGGCTCAAGTAGTCTGAATGAATGGGTGCATATTTATTTCTGATGTTCTGAATTTCTGTTTGATCCAGCTGTTGCTGTGAATAGATGTATTTGCGCTCCAATCTTGTTCGAGTTTCACCCAGTACTTGGATGGGCTATTGTTGACCCAATTAATAATATCCTTTAATTGTGATGCATAGTAATAGTATGCCAGATAAATGTATAATTTTAATGCTCTGTAGTACAGTAGAATTCACTGGTTTCAGGTGGGTCTCTCCTGCCATAGTTTGCTTTGGAGCTTTACTGAATGCTTCACAGCTGTTAAATTAATCTGTATCCACATATGCATGCAAGCTCTCCAACAAGATCTAGTTCCAGATCTCCCTATGCAACATTACTGACTTGTTCAAAGTCTAAAATCTATTGACTTTAGATAACAACAGCCACCCACCTCTTGATTCTTTTTAGACATAGAGCCCCTGTGGAGTCTTGCTAACAAATGCATGTAGATTGCAGTGGTGATTAAAGGTAGATAAACGGTAGATCTGGAAGATCTGGAAAAAAGAGATGACAACCAGCTTATTGTTAGTTAATGCTGGGTAAGTATTTGCATTGTGGTACAGTCTGCTTTGCATTGCAAAGCATCTTCATTTGCCATTCAATGAAATTCAACATGGAAAAATCTTGTTTAGGGCATTAGTCATGCATATTATTACAGCACTCCGCAGTATCCAGATGGAGAGGTGATCAGATTCTGTGGTGATGATGAGCACATATCATTGCCTTAGAGACATGATGATCCCATATGATCCCTGCCTCTTAGAACTTCCCAGCTGACATAAAGCAACAAATAGGAATAAGCAGGGCTGTACTAAAAAGTAAATAAATAAATACCCCCTCCGCTGGCCAGGCATAGAAGCTTCGTCGCCAGGAAGGAGTGAGGTTGAGGGCTCCCCTACTCCCTGCTGACCATATGATTGGGGAGCAACAGGAGAGCTCCACTGTAGTGCTGCTTTCAATCCCTGCAGCTTGGGCATAGTGCTGCAAGAGAGAGAGAGTGCTCTTCTCTTCCAGTCAGATGGTTAACAGCAGCAAGGAGGAAAGCCCTGCATGTGCACGGAGCCAGAGCCCCTGAGCTGAGACTCTGTGCTGCACACAGGGTTTTCATTCTTTTTACTGAACATTTGATGGAGGAGGGGGGGAAACAGGAGAGTCTCTCCTTCCTGCAACATTGAGACCCAGCCTTGCAGACAGGGCTTTCCTACTCTTTCCCTATCAGATCATCAGCAGGAAGTAGGAAAGCCCCCTCCCACCTGTGGCGCTGAGTCAGAAACAAGATGCTAGCCCGCTGCAGTCCAGGTTTGGACTGTGCAGTCCCCACTCACAAGCTTAGCATGTCCAGCCTAATAAACGGGCAGCATCCTGCATATATTTCATGAGTTTGTGGGCAGACAGTGCCAGCAAGCATGGGAGCAGAGAGAAGGGCAGGAAGTGGTCAGTCCTCAAATGCTCTAAGATGTCTGTCTGCAATTCTATGGTGCTGGCAGACCTGTATGCATGGAGATGCTGCATGCAACCTAGTTGATGGCACACAGACACATTACCCCACATTTGCCTCCATGGCAGGCTCCACATTCTCCAAGACCCAGCTGTGAGTGGGGCAACAGGTCTGGTGGGTGGAGGACACGTGGCTGGTGGGGGCAAACACTTAATAAACAATCAGGTATATACCAGTAATAAGGTGCGGTGCCCTGGGGTAAGTCCCCGCAGAAAATAAATGTCAAACAAAGTCACAGTCTTTAGGGGATTAGCTCATACTAAGTCTTTATTAGATAAGCAAAAAACCTACGGTTTTACAAACTTAGTTAAGGCAGATTCATACCAAGCAAACTAACAAACCTAGAAATTGTGTGTTAAGGCTCCCGCCTTAACTTCCACACCATGTAAGCAGTAAAGCCAACTCATTCCTGGATCCTCTCCAATCTGGCTTCCGTCCCCTCCACTCTACTGAAACTGCCCTGGCCAAGATCACCAATGCTCTACTTGTCGCTAAATCTAAACGCCACTACTCCATTCTTGTCCTCCTTGACCTCTCTGCTGCCTCTGACACTGTCGACCACTCGCTCCTCTTGGACTCGCTTTACTCTTTGGGCTTCCGCGGCTCTGTCCTTGACTGGTTCTCCTCCTACCTCTCTGAC
>QEPC01007158.1:7771919-7782439 GCA_003113815.1 Sphenodon punctatus
CATCCAGTCTGTCCCCCCTCCTGGACTCATCCCCCCTCTCACCTTGCTGCAGATGTTATCCTTCCCACCACAGAGAAGCCCACGTGGGCCCTGTGCCCCTGTAACTGTAGGAACCTCCAGGCCCCTCAGTACCGCCATGAGAGCTGCCAGCTCCAGAACCCCTAGCCTGTCCCCCCTCCTGGCCTCACCCCCCCCTCACCTTGCCGCAGATGTTATCCTTCCCGCCTCGGAGAAGCCCACGTGGGCCCCGTGTCCCTGTAACTGTAGGAACCTCCAGGCCCCTCAGTACCGCCATGAGAGCTACCAGCTCTGGAACCCCTGCCCTACCCCCCCCTTCTTGCTCGCTCAACCCCCTCTCCCCACAGAGTCTGCTCCCCGCTGAACCCTCCTTCTGCTCCCTCAGACCCCTCGCCCCCCCTCGAGTGTAGTATTCCTGGGGGATCTGTGGGCCCTGAGATGGGGCTACTCACGATTCTGGGGAGCCCCTCTATTCTGTTCTCCAGTCAGTACACACAAGACTTGGTGGAGGGAGCAGGAAACACATTTATTGCTATTGCCTAGTACAGGATCCTAGTAAGAAGGAACTCCTGAATAACACAAAATGGAGATTGCACTCTGCAGCTCCCAAACACCAACTGAACAGGAAACTCCACCCACCTAGTTCTGGAGGGAAGAAGGAGCTAACTGTACACACATATGCCACACTGAGCCCCCTTCCTGCTCCCCCTGCCCCCTAGAGCACCCTCCTGTTCCTCCAGCCCCCTTCTGCTCCCTCAGCCCCTTCCCCTCACAGACCCCCCAGCCCCGCCACCTCATTCAGCTCCTCTTTCCTCCTGCTCCTTCAGCAAGCGCAAGCGCATTTTAAATGCCAGGGGCATCTTGACACCTTATCTAACATGAAACATTGGATCAAAGCACATACTTAGCATACCCAATATCTGTCCTATGCAGCCATCTGTGACTATAAGTGTATGCTCACAGAGAAAACCCCGTCAACTTCAGGGTTGCAAGCCAGAGGAATTTGCCCCAGGGAACTCCACTGAAGTCAATGGAACTCTCAATACAGAACATTAGCTCCGCCTTAACTAATGGAGCCACTAGTGTGGCTCCATAATTCTCTATTCAACCCTCTCTTAGTTCATAGATAATACCACCCAACTAACAATCCCAAAGTCTCTCCCAGCTAGGCAGGGATCTCTTGACTAGTACTCACTACTTCCAGGCCTTAGGTTCCTTCAGGTCGGCATGCCAATATTCCCAGCTGCCTTTACTTATCATCTTCTGCAGGGTTTCAGAACCTTGGTCAGCAGACTCCAGGCAGTTCCTCTCTTCTTTCCAACCAGGCACAGAGTTACCTCCTCAACAAGCTGCCTCTTCTTATACTGGCAGAGTGGGTGTGGGTAGGCTCCAAATTCTCCAGGCTTAAAGGGACAGCATCTGCCCACTCTGTATTACTCTGTCAGGTGAAGATTTCCTACTCTTGCAGGGCTGACTCTGTCAAGCCCTTCTCATTCAGTTACTGCCCAACCTGCCCAGTCCTCAGGCTGGCACACTCTACTTTTAAAGGGGCAATAGGCCCACCATGCTGTTCCCTACTACAATACCCAATTGGTGTGGGCTAATGTGGGCTAACATCTCGTTTGTTAACACCCTCAGTGCTGCAAGTAGGGCTCTCCTGCTCTCTGCTGACCATCAGATGGGGGAGAAGGAGAGCCCACTCTCACATAGGGAGTTTTATGGGTATTTTATGAGGTGTTATCTTCTGTATTTTACATGTTTGTTTTTATTATTTTAGAGCCTTTAGGGAAGGGCAGAAGAAAAATTGAACTACCTAAATAAACTAAATGAATAAATGTGCAGTGCTGAGTCCCAGACCTGAGGCTCAGACTCACAACCAAAGTCAGGACTAGAAAAATTAACTTGCTAACTCCCAAAGCTTCATTGCCTCAGGCAAGGTGGCAAGTGGGTTTTTACAACCTGAGGACTAACAAATATGAAGAGGGGAGAGAAGATGAAGGCAATGAAGGGTGGAGCTGCAGCAATAAACCCCTCACATATTTTGGGTAGCTGCACTTTGAGGACTGACTCGTAGTTTTATATTATTATGAGAAACGTTTTAGGCCATTGTAGCAGAGACCTCCATTCTGTCCCCTCCTCCCAAGAGACATCATGGCACAGACCCTTGGGTCATCAGACTCTCAGTCTAAAATGGCTGTCAGAGGCCCAAGGTCACTGCAGCACAGTAACAGACTCTCCTCCAAACAGCATATCTTCTCCACAAAGCAGAAGAAAACAAAGAGGCAGCACAGCCTTTCCTAGTTTTTGTAGATGCAGACCCTCCTGAAGATGAAACAACAAAACAAACTGTCTGTATCAGAAGCACCTCATTATGCTGCTCTGTCTGCTTGAAATCTCACAAGGCACATCAGAGAAAATTGCAACAGAGCTGTGCCACAGCACATGGGAGTTGGGGGACATTCATTTTGGGGGAAGTCTTAGGAAGCAAAACTTCCTTAGAAGCCATGCTGTGAAGGGGGAACAGAGAACTGTATTACAGAGTAGATTCTTGATTTCAAACACAGTATTTGAACACATGAAATCTCTATTACACTTTATTAAAAAAATTAAACTACCCCATACACTTTTTGTGAAACTAAAAAGTACTAGATTTGCTATAGTAAAACAAATAGTTTCATATCAAGAGTGCTGGCATAGGGGCATCCGATTTTCCAAAGTTCCACTGAACAGGGAGTCTCAAAGAAGAGGTGTTTTTTTTTTTAGTACAAAATCAGCTGAGACAGAAGACAGTGGGTGAAAACAGACACAATACTAACTCTATTTTAACATTTCTTATGTATGTTGCAGGGGTGGATAGGATAGGGCACCGATACAGCCTTGGAACATGTATAAGAAATGTTAAAACAGTGTTAAAGGCATAAAGTGGTGTTAGCATTACATCTGTGTTCACCCAATGTGAACTAAATTAGGAAAAAGACTTCCACATTTTGTCTGACTTTATAAAAGTCTAACAAAAAACCCCAGGTCCATATTACATAATGACCCAATGCAACAACAGCATTTATAAAGATCTTGGATATTAAAAAGCTAATGGAGATGTCACAATGACCTCAATTCATTATATCTTTCAATATTTAAAACTTCCAAATTCCTGCAGCTCCCAAAATGCCCCCTGAACATGTAAGGCTCGTTTATTGGGAGCCTAACCTAAAACATTTTTGGCGTGATTATCCCCTTGCGCTGAGAACCCTCAACTTGAATAGGAGTCAGTGAGAGCTACCTCTCAAACTAAGGGTGGAGGGGTCTCAAATTGTGGGTTCCAAATTAGTCACCTCTTTTGAAAAATGTGGCTGCTAACATGTATACAGTTGAACCTCTATACAATATTGTAGTTTTCAGCAATGGTAAGCAGTATACCATTGCAAAAGATTTGAAAATTAATTCTGCAAATCTTTCTAACAACTGATAATTCAATATAGCTTATTATTATTATAAACATTTATAAAGCGCCAGTCATGTGACCTGGTGCTGTACAGAACATAGAAATAGACGTGATCCCTGCCTGTGGCTTACAAACTAAAAGACAAGGAGGGGGAGACAGGGAGAGGGGACAGTGGGAGAGACAGAGGAGAAGACAGACAAAGCAAATCATCTTTCCAGTATGGGCAAATACCTCAAGAGGTCATCTAGCCCCTTCCCACTTTTCCCCCAAAGGAGGCAGGGATCCCTAAACAATCCCTGTGGAATGTCTATTCATCCTATTTTTTAATTAATTTTTTTTAAAATCACCAATGATGGGGACTACAAAACTTCTCTTGCTAACTTGTTCGATTGACCAACTACTCCTATTAGAAAATTTTAACTTACTGCAATGTAAACCCATTATTTCTTATCCTATGTTCAGTATTCATGGGAATTAATTTATCTCCATACTTTTTATAACAGCAAACCTTTACAGATTTGAAAACTTATGTCGGTCTTCTTCTGCCACCATCCGCATCCGCCCCAGAATCTCCTGCTCCCTTAGCCATCTTTGCCCCTTCTCCCATGCTGCTCCCTACACCTGGAACTCTCTTCCTCAACACATACACTCTGCTCCCTCCTTCTCAACCTTCAAATCCAGCCTAAAAAACTCTTCTGTCAGGCCTTCCCCAACTACTCACCTCCTTAGATTGTTCAGTTATGCTTCTGCTTACACTGGGTGTTAACAAATGAGACATTAACCCACATTAGCCACACCATTTATTAGGCGTTCACTGGATGGTCGCTTTTACCAACCAAAGGACTACCACCTGTCCCTTCCCTCATGGTGGAGTCTCAGAGAACGTGGAGCCTACCGTGCCGGCAAATGCTGGCTAATATGGACTAATGTGCATCTACAGGGCCACCTCCCATTTATTAGGGTGCGTACAGATTCTGCCCGCATATAGGTCCACCATGAGACTAAATTCCTAGCACAGCACCTAGAGCCATCCAAGGAACAAGTGCTCTCTCCAATCGCACTCTCACTGGTGCTTTGACTGCTTACTTTTCATTTTCTTAAGCACCATTGTTGAGTGCTCCAAAAAGCTAAAGGAAAAAGACAACAGAAGACAGACAGACACAGCGGGGGTCATTTTTATCAATCTTGGGGACTTTTCAGGATGTTATTTCCAATTCTTTTCTCCATTTTCTGCCACCATTTGTTAGGATGGACACACGAAACGTGTGGGGGCAGTGTGGGGGGCTCCATGGACTGAATTCAGGCACTAGGTGGCTAACATCTCGTTTGTTAACACCCACTGTCTCATCCTTGGTGCTTCCAAGGCCGTTTTAGTCAGGAGAAATTGGAGCCTCATTTTTCGGTCCTTTAGGGCCCTCCCAGTAAAAGTAGCGCATGCTGGGCACCCCTTAGATTTGTGTCCTTCACCCAGACAGAGTAGACACTCGTCGTGTGAGTCCATTAGCGGGATAGAGGTGGGACACTTCAGGCATTTTTTGAAACCGCCCTTCTTAGGAGTAAACGACATGGCGCAGTCCCAGGGGAGGGGCCCCATGGGAGATAGGAGAGCCACATGAGACAGAAGGGAATAAGGAAGAAGTCATCTTACAAAGAATATTTTCTTATCTTGTCTTTCTTCTTCTTCCTTTTTTTTTTTTTTAAAAACTACCACTTGCTACAGCGAGCACAAGATTTTTCCTTCAATGGCCAAACACTGTGGTAGTTGGAAGGAACTGAGATGATGCATGCCTCGCCTCCTCCATAAGTACTAGCGTCAGAACCTGTCAAAATTATGGACTAAAGATGGAGGAGCTATGGTGCACAGAGAGAACTGCTTGGAGAGTTTTCAGATTGAACTGTGCAGGTGCAGAACCCATAGGTGTGAGTCATGGAGTCCCACTCGAACAACATGGGTGATCCCACTGAAGAACCCTTTGGAGTTCCAGAAGGAGTAGCTGGAATGGAGATAGGAGCTTGTGGTGACTCATATATTGTGATTGTTTTTCCCTCTGTGTGAATGAATGAATGTGGTGGAGGTTGAAGGATGCTTAGATTTTTCCCTATTTTTTTGTGGAAGGGGTCTCACCCCCATGTGATTTATCCCTTTGTTTCTTTTTGGAACAATCAGATCTGTTCAGTATTTTGTTTTGTGTGTATCTCTTTTAAGTACTGGGGAAGAGATTATGACTTTTAGCTTCTTCAGTTTTGGAGGATGACACTGGTACTGGGATGGTTGATGTGGAGAGAGATGGTGCTGGGGAGGATGGTGCCAAGCCAGGCTTAGATAGAGGTGGTGGCTGGGATCAAGGAGGCATTTTAGAGAGTTCTCCCAGTGTCTCAAGCATCTTTTTGGTTAGCAGTAATTGCAGGTGGCAGATGCATTTTTTGATCCTTTATGGCTCTGCCCAATAGGCTCACACAGGCAGAGCTACCTGTAGGCTTGTGAGCCTCTCTAGGCATAATGCAATGGTCGTGTGGATCTATGATGGGGATTGAAGTTGGGTAGGCTGTATATTTTTTAAAACCTCCTTTTTTCCAGCAGCCATCATGGCAACAGCCCAAGGGGCTGAACCCCATCCGAGGCTGAGGAAGATGAGATCTTATGTCTTTTTTTTTCACCTTTTAAACTATAAGCAAAGAATGGATGATTTATAACTGCTGTCAATGGTTCCTCACAGAGAAGAATAGAAGAAGGCTGTCCCTAACTACTGAACACTATGCGGTTGGAAGGAACTGAGGTACTTTGCACTCCGCCCCTCCTATTTATAGCCTTGCTGCGAGACTGCCAACAGTACGAGATGCAAGGGAGGGGCCATGGAGCATGACTCAAACTGCTTAAAGAAGGTTCCTGAAGCAGATCTGCGCAAGCACAGTTCCCATTGGTGAGAATGCATCGAGCCCCACTTGCAGAAGACTGTTTTGTACAGTGAAATTCGCAGCAAGAGCTGTCATTTTCTGACCTGGTCTACCAGGAAAGAGCAGCTTGCAAGTGGGGATGCAAGTGGTAGAAATTCTGCAGGCTTACAGCAGGAGCCCTGTGTTAGATCAGAAGCACTTTCTACCTTCGCGTCATGAAAGGGCTATTTTTACCTACGCAGTAGTGTCCAGGAATTGGGGGCTTGACATTTTCTTCCCTTTTGATGTTTCATCATTTGAAATCCTTTCACTTTTCTCCTATGTTGAAAGCTATTTTTCTTGAATCCCTCTTTTGTAAATTATTTTAGAAGGCACCAAATTGGTCACAAAAGAAATCAGGCCAAGAAGTATTTGCCTCTGCTCTTTAAAACACTCTAAAATACTCTGTTCATCCAATCCTGAAAACAGTTTTGTGTGGTTTTGCATACCAACACAGATTTATAGGCACTGGTCTTATCAAGCCTTAATCAGAGTCGCTTTGTAATAGGACTTCTACATTCTATATCTTTCTCCTATCAGACACAAGGTCACTGGAGAATGCAAGACAGGGTGCTGGTGTTTATCAGCACTTCTGACTGAAAAAAGGGAATAAGCATAACATTGTGCTCTTCTATTGTACCCTACACTCAAAAGATTTAAAGTGCTTCACAGACGTTTAAGGGAATGTTAGTATCCTGAAGAGGTAGGAACAATAACCTACCCAATATCAGAAGGCATCATGGGTCAAAAAGCAGAGCAAGGAGCAGAACCTACATTTCTGACTGTGAGTGTTTTTAAAGAAGAATGCTCAGGTCCCATATGACATTCTCATAGGAAATATGGAGAAATGTGGACTGGAATTATCATTAGGTAGTTTCACAATTGGCTGAAAAACACTAAAAATTATTTATTACACTCAGAGTAATAATTAACAGATTGGTATCCAACTGGGAGAAGATACCAAGTAGCATCCCAAAAAGGGGTGGGGTGGGGGGTGTCTGTCCTGGATCCAATCCTCTTCTTCCTCCAACACGTTTCTCAGATTTTACTATTAATTTGATGCAGTCTATTTGGAGTGAGATACATCCTCAGAGTGACTTTAACCTGAGGCTCCCGTACAGAGAGTGACAACGAACATTTATTCATGCCAAATAGAAAGCCAATTTTGAACAATTTCTTTTTTAGAGAAAGTCTGTGCCAGAACTTCCTCCCATTCAGAAAGGTACCTGGCATCTGGAGGATGAAAAATACTTTGCAGCTCCATACATAGTTTAGATAGAACCTGCGTGCCAGATGTATCAGTAAATAATAATCTTTCAAATATATATGGGGGGCCTAGCAAATTGAGATTTGGCATGTTTGTTATTGAACATACTCCTGATCTTCATGTAAAGAAAAAAAATCTATTTTCTCTTGCAAAGCATTTTCTAGCATGTCTTGCGTATTAAAAACCTTATCAACAAAGAGGTTGGAGGCAAAAAAAATTCCTTTCCTTTTCCTGTTAAGGGCTATGTTACTCTATCCCACAGTTATGGGGTTTTGCATCAAATACTGGGGCTATGGAATCCATGCGTAATCTCTAACTTATTTTGTCAGGAGGACCACACCCATACTGCCAAGTCCACCTCGCCTCCAGCGCTTTTAATTGGGGTGTCATCCACCAGCAATTCCCTGAAGTCATCCATTTGCAACATATTCTGCTCCATCTCAACCCACTGAGGGCCATGGTTTCCTAAATACCACAATTTAACTGCCCTGAGGGCCGAGGCCCAGTGATAGTGCTTGATATATCCAGTTAGTTCATCCCTCCAGATTCTTTCTTAGACACCGGGATGTTGCGCCTAATGCCCTGTTTCTGCTTCCTCCATATAAACTGGGAGATAATTTTATTCCTAATAGAGTAGAATTCTCTGGGGAAGTTTATTGGTAGAGCTAGAATTGTATACAGTGATTTTGACTACATGAATTCGGCCCAACCAAGGTATTTGCAGTCTCTGCCAGGAGGTCACTTTGTTTTTAAATTTTTCAACTAGGAGTAAATAATTTTCTTTGTAAAGGTGTTTTAAATTTTTAGGTATGCTGATGCCAAGATATCTTAGTCTTTATTTGTCTTAAAGATGCCCAGAGGGGCCAAATCCTCTGCTGGGATTTAAACAACAACAGATTAGATTTTTCAGTATTTACTTTGTAGCCCAAGACCCTGCCAAAATCAGTTAGCAACTTCAATAAGATGTGAGTAGACCTTTTAATATCTGACAAGAAAAAGTATGGCATCATCAACGTAAAGGGCTACTTTATACTCCTTTTGCCCATAGTAAATACCTTCGATTTCCTTATTCCGCCTATTGGTGGCAGCAAGACACTCAATGGCTATGTAGAGGTAAAAGGGGACATCCCTGCCTAGTACCTAATTCTAATTTTATCAGATCTGATAGCTCTCCATTGATTTCTAATTGAGCAGAAGGTTTTAAACATACAATTTTGACCCATTCCAGGAAAGAACCCGAAATGCACATTTTTTCTAGGGTGGAGAAAAGAAAAGAATGCTCAATATGATCGAAGACCTTCTCCACGTCAAGGATTACCACAGCAGGGGTATCTTCAGATTGTATTAGGTTGATAATATTTATGACTTTATGGATATTGTCTGCCCTGAACCTTCGTGGGTTGAAAACAGTTTGGTCATTAGAGATTAATAAATGGATAACCTTACAGAGTCAATTAGCAAGAATTTTAGTAAATATTTTAAAATCTATGTTTAATAGGGAGATAGGCCTGTGCCCTCTGCATAATTCCAATTTTTTCCCTTGTTTTGAGCATAAAACAATATTTGCTTCATAAAAAGTGTCAGGTAGAGTTTTGTTATCAATGAAAGAATTATAGACCCTGAGCAAAACAGGGGAGATCATCAACAAGGCAAAATTCTGAAAAAATTCTGGCAGATAACCCTCAGGACCACAGGCCTTGTTTTTGGGTGGGTTCTTGATAGTATCAATCAACTCAAGACAATGGGTCCCACCCAAAGGTAACACAGATAAACCAGAGATGGGATCCCCTAGTACAAATGGGAGACAAATCAGAAGCACTTAAAACCAAAACAAGAAGTTCATAATTAAGTAAAAATAGCCCACTAAACCATACAAGCTCAAAAAGGCAGTCAATCTGCCATACAAAGTTAACAACAGGCTAAGCATATAAAAAATGAACATATAACAGAGTAGTGCTAGGCATAGCAATGCTATCCACACTAACAATGAAATCTACACAAACTGGTGCTAGTTCAACCAAACCAATCCTCCACAGCCCAGAATTACAAGCACAATATCTAGATTCCCAAGATATCTTTTGGTATCTACCTTCCAACACTGCGGAGGAGAAAGTCTAGAAACAAAGAGCCGTGCACGCTTTTCATAGCGCTGGAGTCTTAAGTGTTATAATATATCCTTCCATGCGATGGTTGGTTTTAATGTGAGAATACCATGGGGACATACAATATTTGGAGAGAGAAACTAGGTCAGATTGTTTATCTAAGTCGTCAGTTCTGGTCATAATTTGCAATTAGGCTTACCTAGATAGTTTATTTATATTTATTTATTATTTTATAAATTTTTACCCCGCCCCTCCTGCCATGCAGCTCGGGGCACCTTCTAAACATTTAAAATACAATAAAATCAATTAAAAATGATCATAAATATGATAAAATATTAAAACAGGGCTAAGATACAATCTAAAAACCAAAAATAGGTGGGGGAACTAAAAACCCCCACCCTACTCACCCTCCCTCCCTATGGCCTGGGCGAACAGCCAGATCTTGCAATTTCACCGGAATGTTAACAGGCTAGGGGCCAGGCGAGCTTCCTCCGGAAGGGAGTTCCATAGCCGCGGCCCCACTACCGAGAATGCCCTCTCCATTGTGGCCCCCCGCTTAACACGGGGGACTTCCAGGAAGGCACCCCTGGCGGACCACAGGAGCCGCTCTGGGGCGCGGAGGGCGAGGCGGTCCCTAAGGTATGAGGGGCCGAGACCGTGTAGGGCTTTATAGATCATCACCAACACCTTGAACTTGGCTCAGCACGCTATCGGCAGCCAGTGCAGAGCTCGGAGCACAGGTGTAATATGCTCCCGG
>QEPC01007158.1:7785382-7930917 GCA_003113815.1 Sphenodon punctatus
CCTACAACCCCCACCCTACCACCCTACCCCTGTACAAAGAAAAGCCCCCACAAAACAATAGTATCCCCCTGCCACCCCCGAAGTGCCCCAAAGTGCCGTGCCCTTTGGCCGTGGCCCTTCGGATCGTGAGCCTGCGGCCGCGGCCTACAGCTCAGCCACTGGGCGCGGGATTTTAAAGTGCCCAGCAACTTCCGGGTGGGGGGAGGGGACAGGTCAGCCCACGAGCTGGCCTCTGCGTTCCCTCCCAATCCCCCCGAAATGTTCACATCAAGGCCAAGGATAGAAAATCCCCAACCATTTAAGTACCGCTGAATATGGCCAAATCAATAAGACCCCCTTAGTTGTTTAAATTACTTCTTCAAACATAACCAGGGCAAACTATCTGAACCTATGTTCGAAATTCTAAACCAGTATTTTACCAGTTTCCTATCCTGTGTACTCTAGCCAAGAGGGAAAATTCCCCCAATTCCACTTTCAGCATTGCTGCAGGTGTATATTTAGGTAAGTCAAATAATTTGCACAAGAAAACGTTCTGTGGAATCTCCATAACACTATAATTCTTGAGTCCCCAGATCTCAGCACCATAAAGCAGTTGTGCCACTACTTTGGTTCTAAAAACTCTTAATGCTGGCTCAACCAATTCCCCACCATATCGGTGAGCAAAGCGCATAACTGCCTGTGCAGATCTCAGACCACCTTTCTTAGCTTCTGCCTGATGAGGGCCCCATCCACCTGATTGCAAGAAACATATTCCAAGATACCTGAAAATCTTCACTTGTTCAATAAAATGGCCATCTAGAGACCAATTTAATTGCTCAGTGTGATTCCCCAAAAACATGGTCTTAGTTATATCATAGTTTATGACCAGGTATTCTTGGTTGCAATATGATGAAAAGTCCTTAAGCATTCTCTTTAGCCCCAACAGGGTTTGTGTTGTTGTAGTTTATTGTTATAGCTATAGGCCTTCACAATACTAAATACAAAATAAGACAAACACAATAAAATACACATTAACCAATAACAATAAAATAATGCAGCTAAATAAAATAAAAAGCGGGGGTACCAACCACAATGCCCAAAGTATCCCTCCTCCTCATTTTTCCTCCCTCCCCCTCCTCTCCCTCTGACCTGACCATCTGCATTGACGGGGTCACCATCCGTCCTGTTCTCCGTGCCCGCAGCTTGGGCTTCATTTTTGACACGCACCTCTCCTTTAAACCTTACATTGACTCTGTGGCCAAATCCTGCCGATTCGCTCTCCTCAACATTGCCCGCATTCGCCCCTTTCTATCTGTCTCCTCGGCCAAAATCCTTGTTCATGCCATGGTTATCTCTCGCCTCGACTACTGCAACCTCCTCCTTGCTGGCCTCCCTCGCTCCCACCTGTCCCCCCTTGTGGCGATCCAAAACTCTGCCGCCAAGGTCATTCACTCTGCCCGTCGCTTCGACCATGTGACGCCTCTCCTCCTCTCCCTTCACTGGCTCCCCCTTCCGGAACGTATCCTGTTCAAACTCCTGGTTTTCACGTTCAAATCGCTCCATGACCAAGCTCCCCCTTACCTCTCGGACCTAATCGCCCTACGCGCTCCTGCGCGCGCTCTCCGCTCTTCCGCTGTCCCCTCCCTCGCTCTCCCTCGCTTCTCCTGCTCGCCCAACCGCCTTCGTCCCTTCTCCCTCGCTGCCCCGCATGCCTGGAACTCCCTCCCTGCCGACGTCCGCCTCGCCTCCTCCCTCCGCTCCTTCAAATCCCTCCTCAAGACCCACCTTTTCCATGCTGCCTTTCCCAATGCCCTCTAGTCTTTCCCCTTGCTCTTACTGTCGGCCCTCCTCTGCTGACTGCTGCTACCGACCACCTTGTAACCAAGCCAAGTACACGCGCCTGAGACTTCGCATCCGCCTGAATGTTTGTTTGTCTTCTCCCATGTCTCTCCCGCTGTCCCCTCTCCTTGTCTCCCCCTCCTTGTCTTTTAGATTGTAAGCCACAGGTAGGGACCGCAGCTGATTATATGTTCTGTACAGCGCCAGGTTGTTACTGGCGCTTTATAAATGTTTAATAATAATAATAATAATAATAATATTCCTCAAATCCCACAGACCTTAGCGGCATCGAGGATATTCTGCTTAGCCAATTGTATAGTCCGGTCTTTAGTGGATACACCTGCCATTTGCATTCTTTTGGCAACGATTCACTCTCCATGCTTAAGCTCAGGATATTAATTGCTGCATACAATATGCTAAACAATTCTTCCAACATTGCAACAAAGTTAAATCAGAACAATCAATCAGTGCTCAAATCAAGGTCAATAAAGCTCTACAGCAGGGGGAACCCATTTTTACCCAAAGACTCCTAACCTATCTCTAACGTAGTGGCATACCAAAATCGCTGACCACTGGGCTACTCTACTCAATTTGAGTATCCATTCCCTCATGAAGACGTGCTGCCAAAAGGGCATAAACGGCAATCTGCCTCATCTCTGCTTCTGACTTTGTGGCTAAAAGCGTTCTAATTTTCAGGCGAGGTGGGAAATGCTCCTTTCCCATCCACAGGGGTCTAATCCAAGTTTCTCTAATATTCTCATATAGGGGACATTTAAGTAAAACATGTGGCAGGTCCTCAATTTCAGAATTCCTGCAAGGGCAGACTCGGCTAGAATAAGGCCTGACCCTATAGCAGCCCATAGGAACTGCAGAATGAAACTGCTGGAACCGCAGGTGCACAAAACTCCTGCAGAGAAGAGGGACTGTGAGCTTGTCCAAATACCATTCAAACTCATGCTCTTGCTTGAAGGTTGCATACCATGGGACAGTCTTCCAAGAAGCTATCTCTGCCAGATCCTCCTGACGAGCAATATCTTTTGCCCTCCAGGAAACTAAATTCTTTAGATGGGGCACCTTGCCTCCACAGGCAAGCAAACGAAAGGCCCATGCCCCACAGATGGTCATGTACCTGCTTTAACCAGGGATACTGGTGGACCCCCTCACAACTTAACTCCTCCAATAAGCCTTGGTGCGCTAAGGTGGAATTACTCTGATTACACAGTGTTATCCAATATCATATACCCGCTTGCTTCCCAATACAAGCAATTGACAGGGAGCCTGTTTCAGCCCTCACTACTGCTCCTGGTGTACCTTGGGAGACCCTCAAAAGATTCCTCAGAAACTTATTTTGGACTATCTCAAGGTCTGTGAAGTTAGCCGTTGGAATCACTGCTAAGCCAAAAGTCAAAAGAGATTGCACCTTAGCTTTAAAAACTTTCAGTGCTAAGGAAAGCCTCATTGGCATAGCTCTCAACATTATTCTCAAAATAGCTCTAGCAGCTGCAGTATCTTTAAGGATAATTTGTTTTTTGTGCCTCACCCACAAACGGTTACTGCTGAAAGTAATCCCCAAATAGCAGTACGAATCTGTTTGCTTAAATGTGTTGCCATTAATTTCCCAAGTATATTTGCGAACTCTCCCCCTCATAACCATAATTTGGGATTTCGCATAGTTGATGGCCAGGTCGTTCTTACTGCAGTATTCTATCAGGCCCCTAAGTTGTTGAAGCAGACCCCTTCTCATCTGGGATAACAACATGATGTCGTCAGCATACATCAACGTTGAGACTGCCCTTTCCTTGATTTTAGGGGGATGTGTCCCCATTCCGCAAAGCTGGGATCAAATCACTTAAAAAGATGTTAAACAGCAGGGGGGACAGAACACACCCCTGCCTGACCTCTCTCTGAACCGGAATAGGTTTCAACATAATCTCCATAGGCCCCAGCCTGATTCTCGCTGTATTTCCTGCATGTATCTTGATCAAAAGATCCAGTAAGTTCTTGTTGACACCAAGACGATGAAGTTTGCCCCAAAGTATCCCTCTAGAGATTGAGTTGAAGGCTTTCCTTAGGTCAATAAAAGCTAGGAAAAGTTTCCCAGCTCTTATTCTCACATATTTGACCACCAAGTGTGAGAGGATAAAACAGTTATCCATTACAGAGCAATATCTCCGAAAACTGCTCTGCTCCCGGTACCAATCCCTGGTAATAGGCCCATTTCTTCAAATGACCCAATAAGATCTTAGCATACACCTTTCCCCAAACCGGTAATAGACTCACTGGTCTATAGCAGGCTGGGTCCGTGGGGCAACCTTTCTTAAACAATGGAACAATTACACTCACACCCCAGACCTCGGGGACCTTCTTTGTTTTATTAATTAACATGAAATACTTTGCGAACATTGGTGCCCACCATTCCAAATCAGCCTGTAAAGCTTCTGAGATCATAAAGTGGATCCCTGGTGCTTTATTGAGTCTCATTGATCTTATTATTGTCACCACTTTATTCACATCTACATGAGACTCAATATCCCACTGCACATCCTCCTGGCAAGAGCCTGAGGGCTCACTTGAGCCCAATTCTTCCACTTCATCTTCACTTAAACCATAGAGTTTACCAAAGAATGTTATCCAGGTCTCCTCCTCTATTGGTGATGCTGAGCTAAATGGCATGGGATTGGATTTGTACTTTATAATATTCCAGAATTGCCTAGAGTCTCCTGTAAGAGCCGCCGTCTCCAGTCTTGCCCAGGTCATAGATAAATGACGCAATTTCTTGGCACGCAAGAGAGACTTATACTCTCTCCTTTTTCCTAAATACAGGAGCTTAAGTTCTTCAGAATAATTTCCAATCCATGCCCTCTTAGCCCGTGTGTGGCTTCCCTTTGCAATTCTGCATTCTTTATCATACCATTTGTTCAGTTGATTTTGCCCAACCGTCGCCCTATGGGAAAGAGTGCCTAAACCCAATGTGAAAGTTATCTTGTTAAAGTCGCTGTGGAGCAGGTCCATATCCTCTTCACCACCCAGTAGTATTTGCTCCCTCAAAACAGAGAGATCGCAGCTCCACAGCAAATCTAAAGTTGCCACCATAAGGGAAAGAGACCATCTAATTTGTATCCTTCCTGAGCCTTCTGCCTCTTTGTCAGGTTGACGAACTTTCGGAACATCTGGTCCGGCTAGCTTGATATCCAACGGGGTTTGTGCTAAAAGGACCATGTCATCAGTATACAAAAGAACGGACAGAGGGCGTGACTCAGTCCTTGGTGGGAAATAATGCTCACCCGACAGGACAGCAACCACATCATTGATGTAAAAATTAAAAAGAAAAGGGGCCATATGACAGCCTTGTCTAATGCCCTTCTTAACATTAATAGGGTCAGTCAATTCTCCCAAGGGATAATCCTTACCCTGGCCAATGTTCACCCATGCAAGGCTCTAAGTTCAAGGTCCTAGTGATGATCTATAAAGCCCTATACGGCCTTGGCCCCTCTTACCTTAGGGACCGCCTCGCCCTTCGCGCCCCGGAACGGCTCCTGCGGTCTGCCGGGGGTGCCCTCCTGGAGGTCCCCCGTGTTAAGCGGGGGGCCACGATGGAGCGGGCATTCTCGGTGGTAGGACCGCGGCTGTGGAACTCCCTTCCGGAGGAAGCTCGCCTGGCCCCAAGCCTTTTAACATTTCGGCGGAACTGTAAGACCTGGCTGTTTGCCCAGGCCTTTGGGAGGGAGGGTGGGGAGGGATGTTTTTAGTCCCCCACCCATTTATTTATTTATTATTTTTCTAGCCCTGTTTTATAATGGTATATTTTATATTTAATATTTTTAAATGAATTTTAAATGTTTTATTATAATTGTTGGAAGCCGCCCCGAGCTGCGTTGCAGGAGGGGGCGGGGTATAAATTTGCTAAATAAATAAAAATAAATAAATAAGTAGAGCCCAAAGTCTTAAATCAATACCAGCCTTCTCAAGTTTATCTCAGAGTTGTTTCCTATTAATAGAATCAAAGGCCGCCTTCATATCAATGAAGGCTGCATATAATTTAGCCCTAATTATTATCCATATTTTTGTATCAGATGAGCAAGTACGAAGCAGCCATCCAGGGTGGAATAACCATTCCTAAAACCAGCTTGCTCCTCTTTGAACCAATTCCTGCTCTGGGCCCACTCTGACAGCTTCCCTAACAAGTACTGTGAATAGCTTTTAAAACTGATGTCCAATAATGAGAAGGACAGTGATTCCTCTGATTTAGCCTGTCCCCCTTCTTAAATATCAGCACAACAATGCTCACTGACCAACCTATCGGAAACAACCCAGTATTAGTTATACAGGTAAACAGATTTGCAAGTACAGGGGCCAGCCAATCAATGTTATCTTTATACACCTCTGCTGGAATAACGTCTTCCCCTGGAGCCTTATTAGTGCATTGTGTTAGTGTAATTTATTATGTATTAGTATCCCCACAGTTATTGGAGCGTATTGCTAATTTTCAAGTAGACACCCAGGTGGATAGTGACCATTTTCCTGTTTGCCTCAGGCTTCAGTTTACAGGGCTAGTGGGGCCCTGGAAGTTAGAGGTAGGAGTAGAGTTAGGTGGATAGATAATTTGAAAGACAGGATACTCTTAACCCTAACTTCAGAGGGATGTATGACAGTGCGCTCAACTCTTATGGATGCAGGGAATATGGCAATAGTTCTGGCTCAATGGAACACCTTAATTGATGAATTATATCCTCTACTGTCTAAAGAAATGTGTGGGACTCACCCTAGATCTGTTAGAGCTCAAGGCTGGTTTGATATAGATTGTAAAAAAGCTAAGCAGAATCTCTGCCAGTTGGCAAGGAAGCTCAAAACGAATCCTGCAGATAACAATGACCAGTTGGGTTATGAGCAACATAGAGCTTATAAAAAGATGCGTACAGCAAAGAAATAATTATTTATAAAAGAGCAGTGGTTCCAACTTTTTGCTGCCTCTGTATCTAATGGGTGATTTCAGACGAGACGGGGCGGCATTCGCCCCATCCCAGAATCACCCAAATGATTCCCCGCCGGGATCACTCCGGCACGACCAACAGATGTGCCGGGGGATCCCAGCGGGGAATCGGGGAGGGGGCGGGGCTGTGCAGCGAAACATGCGGCCACACGCCCCCGCCCCCCACCGCCCGCCCTCTGGGGAGACGGGCGGGCGTCGCGGCCAATGTGGCCGCAGTGCCCACCTGAAAGGACCACGGCCCGGAATCCCAGCAGGGATTCCGGGTCATGAGCGCCATACAGACGTGACGGGCCCCTTCATCCCTGCTGGGAATCTAATTCACCACGTGATCAGCGCCGGCCCCGCGGGTGCAGCCGATCACGTGGTGAATTAGATTCCCGGCGGGGATTGAGCGTGGGTAACATCTGGGGGGGAAATTCCGGTTCCCCAACAGACGTTACGGGACCATTCCCCACCACAGGGAATTGACTGTGGTTGAGCGTGGTCTCGTAACGTCTGAAAATACCTTAATTATTCTTTTAGGTTTTGGGATCTGTTGCACATGTTTTCAACAGGGGGTAGATTAATGTAGAGATCCTAAATTTACAGCTACTATTTGGGAGGATAATTTTTTTTCAACTTTTTAATGCCTCTGAGCATCTAGAGAGATTCAACTGGGTAGATGGTATCTGATCTCCCAGAGTGGGAGCCAATGACTTGTCAAGAAATTTATGATGCCATTAAAGGCTTGAAATCAAACAAGGCCTCTGGAATTAATTGTTTTGCCAGGAGAAGCCTTCAAATGATTCCCAGATTGGTGGGAAGCAGTACTGGCAAATTTTTAAACAAAAAGGTAGTGTATAAGAACCCAAGAACTATAGACCAATTAGTCTTCTCTGTATTGTATCCAAATGTATTCAAAATTATTATGGATACATGAAAATGACATATTAGCTGAAGAACAAGCAGGTTTTCGTGCTTCCAAGGGGTCTAGGGTTTTTGTTTTGGCTCACTTAGTGGAGAAGTGTAAAAGATCTAATCTCAAACGTTTTGCCACATTTGTTGATTTTTCATCGGCTTTCGATTTAATTAACAGGGAAAAGTTATGGCTGAAATTGGAACATCTTCATATTGATAGATGGCTCCTGGTATTGATTAAGTCACTTTATTCTAGTACCTCCCTCTGGGTTAGAGTAGATCAGAGGGGGACGCTTTCTACCCTAGTTTCTACATCCCGTGGAGTTAGGCAGGGCTGTCTTTTAGCACCTGTATCATTTAACCTCTATGTGAACAATATAATTTTGTCTCTGAGGGACAAGGGGGATTATATGGGCCCTAAATTGGGGCAGCAAAGAATAACTCAGGGCCGGCCTTACTGTGGGGTGGCTGCCTCAGGTCCCCTTTGGGGACCCCCGCAGTTGGGCCCCCAATGAGCTGCTTTTCTTTAAAAAAAAATGCTGCTTTTTTCTTCTTTTTTTTTTAACGTGGCCGGCCTGGTGGTGCGGGGCCCCATACGGTGCACCAGCTACCAGTTTTCTTTCTTTCTTGGTGGTGGTGGGTGGTATGGGGTCTCACCACGTCGCACCAGGCCCCCAGTGCCACCTCTGCATTGCCACCCACTGGGTATCAGTGGTGGTTCCCCTTGGACCCCACCCCTAATTTGCCTCCCTTACCTCATGTCTGGTCCTCCTCTCCTCGTCTCCCTGACAGGAAGTTGACCTCCACAACTTCCTGTGGTGGGAAAATCCACTCACCGGCAGGTGGCGACTGGCGACGCGGAGAGGAGAAGCTGTGGTGAGGACCAGGTAGCGGATCGGAGTGGGGGTGGTGGTGTCACTGGCAGCAGAGCAGCGGCTAGTGGCAGCTGGAGCAGCGGCAGAGTTGGTGGATGGTGGCTGGACATGGGAGTAGCAGCGGGCAGCGGCTGGCAGCTTGGCAACCATCAATGGCGCAGGACCCACAGAGACGCAAGGCGGCAGAGCAGGTGACTCAGCAAGGGACCAGAGGCAGCAGGAGCGGCGGCAACTCAGCAGGGAACCACGCAGTACTGAGGAGCAGGATCCAGGCAGATGTGGCCTGCTCTGAGGCAAGTAGTGGGGGGGGGGGCAGGGCTTTTTGGGGGGCAGCCTAGGCAGAGTTTTGGGGTGGGCAGAGCTTTAGGGTGGGGGAGAGGGGTGCTGGGGCAGGGTAGCAGACTCCCCTTATTTCAGAGCCTCACAGTTCTAAAGTGATCCTTGTTTTTTGAAATTTTGATCTAGCAACCCTAGAGATTCTAAATCTTGTTATCCTAATTGCTACTACTCAGGAAAGGGATCTTGGCGTGATTGTGGATAATTAAAAACTTAAGTTTCAATCAATTATTTGCAACACTTAAAATCCCCCAGGGTTGGTCTACTACTCGATTGCTGGTATAGCTATTAAATTACTCAAAGGAGCAGATTACACTAGCAGTGGCTTTTTTGCTATTATTGTGGCTAAACCGCGTGCTCAATTTTGCTGCAATATGTTAGAGGAGAGTATAAGATTCCCTCTTAGCTAGCTAATGTCATCTATAATTTATTTTAGGGTATGTCCGATATGCTTGTTATATGCTGCTATATACGTATGTATATGTTGTATGATTTGATATGGCCTATGGCTGATTCAATATACCTAACTGAACTGCGTTGTGCGAGGATTAAAGCTTCCACTTCCTCAATTGAAACAGGTGGCCATAAGGGGCAGGTAGATGTTGCCAATTCCACCTCTGCTAGTGTAAGGGCCCGGGGGCCCGAGACTCCACCCCCCGACGCCCCGCGGCAACCTCCGGCCCCGACGGGATCTCCCACCTCATCAGAACGGCTCCCTGCAGACTCACGCGGGGGAAACCCCGCAGCACCTGCAGCAAAGCCGCATGACAGGCCCCTGCCTGTCGGATCGCAGAGACACTCGCTGCCGCTTCTCGGCAAAGTCCCGGGGGGTGGGGCCAAGAAGGAAACCATGCCGGGGGTAGCCATGCCCCCTCCGTTACGCCGCTCAGCGCAGCTCCAGCAACGCCCTGAGCTGGGGATTAAAAGCCCGATGCAGGGCTGACTGCATTGCTGGTGATCGAGCCTTGTGCCCGTGAGAGTGCCCCCCCTTTTGTGCCTTTTGCTTGGAGTTTTGTACCTTGTGCAAAGAAGACAGTGTGGCTGAGTGTTTGTAGCAATGAGTAGTTTTGAGGTAAGCTTGCATTCCTTTGGGTTCGGGGAAGCACTATTGCCTGGGTCCCTCCTGGAACGTTAGCCCTATTCTACCTCCCCCCACAGGGAACCTCCGCACCCCCGCATCCCACCAATCTCACTCCCTTCCCCTTTTCCCTCCGTTCCCCGTGTGTGTGCGTTTACAGCAGCAATTAAGGCATGCGATTATCCAGATGCCCAATGATGAGTCAGGTTGGGGACTAATCATCCTGTTAGCCCTATTCCACCCTGAGGGCGTGTTTTCCAAGCATCGCCTTGCTGCTCCACCCTGTAAGGTTGAGTGTGTGTCTCCCTATTCCTGGCTGTCCCCTCATCCACAACCCCGGCTACCTGCCCCCATTTCCCCCAGACCCCACAGAATCACCAGCACCCAATTCTCTCCCATATTGAATATAATCCTGTGGGTTTGCAGGTCATGAAGCAGCTTGCAGCTGAAGTTCAGGAATTGACGCGAATAGTTAAGTCCCTCGCGATGGAGGTGAAGGATCTGAAGGATCAACAGACAGGTGGGGAAGCACCTGCTGAGCTGTCCCCCCGGGGGCTCTCGCGGCCCTGGCAGACGCCCCTGTCCCCCTGCCGCGGGAACCCAAGGGGCCCAAAATTACCAAATATGCCGGGGATCGACGTCAATTTAGAGGCTTCCTAGCCTTGTGCGAATTAGCCTTTACTATGCAACCCCACACGTACAACACCGATGCCCGTAAGGTCGCCTTTATTATTGGGTTGTTGGAAGGTCATGCCTTGGCGTGGGCCACCCCGCTGCTTACTAGCAAGAGTCCATTGTTACAGGACTATGACCGGTTTGTGCAAGAATTTACCTTCCTATTTGATTACCCTCATAGGGTAAAAGATGCGGAAACGGCAATTATGGGACTCAAGCAAGGAAAAGGGCCTTTGCTTGAGTATGTGATGAAGTTTCAACAGCTTGCTGTGGACCTTAACTGGCCGGACCACATACTCCGGGTGATGTATCATCGAGGGCTAAGCGACGAGCTGAAGGATCAGCTTGCCGTCACCCCCCTGCCCAAAACCTAGGGAGACTTAGTTACCCTCACCGTCCAGATAGACGAGCGTTTGGGGGAACGACAACGGGAGAGACGGGAAGAACCCTTTCGAGCGATAGGACCATGCTTTCCGCCCCGCCCCCCCCGTGAGGGGCGAGGTGAGAAGCAGAGGGTGAGCCCATGCAAATCAGGGCATCACGGGGACCGCTAACTGCCGCAGAACGCGAGCACCGATGTACATCCCGGCTCTGTTTCTACCGTGGGGAGCCCTCGCACTTCGCACGAGAGTGCCCAGCCCTACCCCCTACTCGAAGGGACGCGGGAAAAGCCCGGCCCCGGGAGCTATAGGGGGGCCCCCGGGGACAGAACTGACTACCCTGCCCAGAGCCCCCCGGTTACTAGGTGCGAACCTAGGAGAAGGGCAACATCTACGAATCCCTGTCACCCTGAGGGGTGACACCTGTGGTTGCCTGGGCGCTCATTGACTCTGGAGCATCCGGCAACTTCATGGATCAGGGTTTTTTGCGACGCTATGACCTCCCGCACATCCCTCGTCAGTCCGCAGAGCAGGTACACACCATTGACGGGTCGCCTCTCAGTTCTGGGCCCCTAGTGTGACAAACCCCACCTCTCCGGGTCGCCATTGGGGCTCATGTCGAGCGGATGCGTTTTGATTTGGTGACATCCCCTATGTTCGAGGTAGTGTTGGGAATGCCCTGGCTCCACAAACACAATCCTGGAATCTATTGGGTCCAGCGAACCCTGACCTTTGGGACCAAGTATTGCACCACCACGTGCAATAAAAGCCCACCCCGACAAACACTGTTGGCTACAGAAACCAGGGGGGCCGAAACAAAACTACCCGCTCCTTATGCTATCTTTCACGATGTCTTCAGCAAACAAGAGGCCGAGAGTCTGCCGCCACATCGTGCCTACGACTGCCCCATTGAACTAATGCCAGGCGCTGAACCTCCGTCTGGCCGGATTTACGCCCTGTCCGCCCCTGAACTGGAAACCCTGAAGGAGTACATAGAGGACAATTTGCGGCGGGGCTTCATCCAACATTCCACCTCCCCGGCAGGACCCCCAATATTCTTTGTCCCCAAGAAGGATGGGGGGCTGCGCCCTGCATCGACTATCGTGGACTTAACGTGGTAACAATAAAAAAACGCTACCCCCTTCCGTTGATCCCTGAGCTTCTGGATCGTCTCCATGGCGCCAAGATCTTTACTAAGCTCGACCTCCGGAGCGCGTATAACCTCCTGCACCCCGGGGACGAGTGGAAAACCGCCTTCCGAACCCGCTACGGGCACTTTGAGTACCGTGTGATGCCGTTAGGCTTGGCTAATGCTCCGGCCACCTTTCAGCACCTTATAAACGATGTACTTCGCGATATGCTGGACACGTGCGTAGTAGCCTATCTGGATGACATGCTCATTTTTTCCAACACCTTAGCGGAACACATCCCTCAAGTGCAAAAGGTGTACAACGTTTACAACAAAACCGGCTGTTCTGTAAACATGAGAAATGCGCCTTTCACGTTACCACCATTGAGTTCCTCGGGTTCATTATTTCTCCTCAAGGGAACAAAATGGACCCCCGAAAGATAAGTGCGATTGTGCAATGGACCCCACCTCGTTCCGTCAAGGCCTTACAGCGGTTCCTGGGGACCACGAACTATTATCGCCAGTACATTGCCAATTATGCAAGGTTAACCGCACCATTGACGGGGTTGCTACGCAAAGGAGTGCCGTACGAATGGGGCCCCATGCATCAGCGGGCATTTGAGAGCGTGAAGACTACCTTCACTCGGGCCCCCATCCTTCAACACCCTCGCTTCGACCAACCCTTTACAGTAGAGACGAATGCGTCCAGCATCGCCGTGGGAGCGGCACTCTTGCAACAAGAACCTGGAGGGGATCGGTTGTTACCCTGCGCATACTATTCCCGACAGCTCAACAGGGCCGAAAAAAATTACATGGTGTTAGACCGCGAGCTCTTGGCAATCAAAGCAGCCTTTGAATCCTGTAGGCATTACCTCGAAGGAGCCAAGCACGCTGTCACCGTAGTTACGGATCATCAGAACCTCACCTATCTGCACACTACCCGCATCACTAATGCGTGACATGGGTGCTGGGCCCTCTTCTTCACGCGATTTCATTTCCCGATCCGATATCGCCCCAGCGCCCAGAACATCTTGGCTGATGCACTCTCTCGGTGCACCGAGGACAGGGACCCTCCCGACAACAGGGGAGAACCCATCTTGGAGGCCCAAACGATGACTGTTAACCTTCTTACCTCCTCCCAATTTCTAAAGTACCCCAACCCCCTCGGGCCCGGTCTAGCCTCTAAGACCCAAAAGGGGCGAGACGGGCTCCTGTACTATCAGCAGCGACTCGTGGTTCCCCCACAGGCTCGTAAGCCCCTGCTCTGGGGACATCACGATGCCCCCCTGGCCGGACATCCTGGGGTACGACGGACCCTTGCCTTGCTACAAAGGCATTTCTGGTGGCTGACGCTACGCCAAGATGTCACAAGATATCAAGCAATGTGCCACCTGTGCGCAAACTAAGATCCCCCGACACCGACCGCAGGGCCTATTGCAATTGGTCCCCTTACCGCAAGGACCCTGGCAACGTATTGGTCTCGATTTTGTTGTGGATTTACCCCCCTCCTCTATGTATACGACAATCTTAGTAATTGTAGATCATTTTACAAAAATGGGGCACTTTGTAGCCACCACAGGATTACCTACTGCTAGTGGCACCGCCCAGTTGCTCCTCCATCATGTTATCAAATTCCATGGAATACCTCTGGAGATTGTATCAGACCGAGGACCCCAATTTACATCACGACTACGGAAAGAACTGTTAAAAAGTCTTCAAATAAAACGTAGCTTAACCTCCGGATACCACCCCCAGACCAATGGGCAGGTAGAGCGAGTGAATCAGACTCTCGAACAGTATTTGTGTTGCTACACAGGATACCACCAAGATGACTGGTACGAGTTGTTACCAATAGATGAATTTACCTACAATGATACTCTCAACGCGTCTCTAGGTAACTCCCCTTTTTTAAATTACCTATGGGTACCACCCGTCCCTCTGCCTGCCTGCCCGAATTAACTGCGTGCTCCGTCCCAGCCGCGGGAGCCATTGTCTCCCGCATCCGCAAGTCGCAACGCCCGCACGAACATCCAACGCGCCCGACAGCAATATAAACTATATGCCGATCGACACCGCCAAGAGGCTCCCCAGTATGCCCCCGGAGATTGGGTATGGATCGACCATCGGAGGTACCCCTCCGCACGACCATCGGCAAAACTCGACTATTGATACATCGGGCCGTTTCCCATATGCCAAAAGATTAACAACGTCGCCTATCAGGTAAAGTTACCAGCACAGTATCACATACATCCTACCTTTCACGTCTCCCAACTAAAGACAGCCCAAGCCCCTTGACAACTCGAAAGCAAATGAGTGGGACCCCTTCCGGCATCCCAAGAATATGAGGTACGACAGATCCTTGACTCACGTCGACGGCACGGACGGTTGTGGTATCTCCTTGACTGGAAGGGATTTGGACTGGTGGAACGTTCATGGGAAAAAGCTGCAGATGTACATGCCCCTTGCTTGGCACGCCTTTTTCATATGCGCTATCCCCTCAAAGCTCACCCTACGCTCCTGCATCGGCCTTGGAGGGGGGTGTGCTGTAAGGGCCCAGCCCCAACGGGATCTCCCACCTCATCAGAACGGCTCCCTGGCAACCCCCCAGCAGACTCACGCGGGGGAAACCCCGCAGCACCCGCAGCAAAGCCGCATGACAGGCCCCTGCCTGTCGGATCGCAGAGACACTCGCTGCCGCTTCTCGGCAAAGTCCCGGGGGGTGGGGCCAAGAAGGAAACCATGCCGGGGGTAGCCATGCCCCCTCCGTTACGCCGCTCAGCGCAGCTCCAGCAACGCCCTGAGCTGGGGATTAAAAGCCCGATGCAGGGCTGACTGCATTGCTGGTGATCGAGCCTTGTGCCCGTGAGAGTGCCCCCCCTTTTGTGCCTTTTGCTTGGAGTTTTGTACCTTGTGCAAAGAAGACAGTGTGGCTGAGTGTTTGTAGCAATGAGTAGTTTTGAGGTAAGCTTGCATTCCTTTGGGTTCGGGGAAGCACTATTGCCTGGGTCCCTCCTGGAACGTTAGCCCTATTCTACCTCCCCCCACAGGGAACCTCCGCACCCCCGCATCCCACCAATCTCACTCCCTTCCCCTTTTCCCTCCGTTCCCCGTGTGTGTGCGTTTACAGCAGCAATTAAGGCATGCGATTATCCAGATGCCCAATGATGAGTCAGGTTGGGGACTAATCATCCTGTTAGCCCTATTCCACCCTGAGGGCGTGTTTTCCAAGCATCGCCTTGCTGCTCCACCCTGTAAGGTTGAGTGTGTGTCTCCCTATTCCTGGCTGTTCCCTCATCCACCGCCCCGGCTACCTGCCCCCATTTCCCCCAGACCCCACAGCTAGGCTTGAAAGCCGTTCCCTGGGGGGTGGGGGTGGGTCATCATATAGTGCAGAATAAATGGCCTTCCCACTAATTGTTTTAGATTTGTGAGTTAGCACTGCGTAACAATATTTTTGAGCCCTGAGCCACCAACTTCCAAAAATCATTTTGATTTCTTTTTGCAGCAGCCTTCTCAAACTCCTGCCACAGACTTTTCAGAAAAAAAGCATATTTTTATTCTTAAGCAAATGCTTATACTTTTTCCTTGCCTCTATCAGTGCTTCTGTACAGTCTGTGACCGTATTGCCCTAGCTGCTCTAGTCAGCCTGGCCAGGTTCTTCTTTGTCACCCAACTATGACCTTTAATACACGGATGGGGGTGGGTGGGTGTTTTGGCATGGTGTGTGTCCGTTTTACTGGAGGGCTCCATGTGTGGAGGTGGGTGGAGATGGGTGTGCAGTGGGTGGAAGTGGGTGTGCAGCTGGAGCATGCAGTGTTCTGGTGCTCTGGTGATCACCACCAGAGCGTGGGGCATTTGCACATGGCTGCACCACCAGAGCACCTGCATGTGGGCACAGCCAGGCAATCTCAGTTGCTGAAACCACCTTCTCTCCCAACTAGAGCCACCACTACTCCTACCAGGTGTGTATATGTAGATGAGAGAGAAAGAAAGATAAAGTGTATGTGTGTGTGTGTGTGTGTAAGGGCGCAAGGCTTAGTGGCCAACGGAGCGGGGCTAATGGCCCTTTTGGTCACCTAAAATGTTGGGGGATAAGGTGAAAGAGATACTTCATCTGGCAAAGTGGAAAGTGTTAGCATCCTCTTTTCTGCCCTGCTACTGTAGACACAAGAATGCTCATACGCTGCGAGGCTGGAAAAGGCTGATGAGCTCCATGCACCACAAACACCTCTCCTCTCCACTTTACCTCATGAATATTATGCTGTAGGAAATGAAATGCGTGTTGTTTCTTCATCATATATATATACACTTCATAAGAATGCCCTGCAGATTCTACTGGACATAAAAATCCCTTTCAGCACAGCAATATTTAATTACTGCTTAATCAAAAAGAAAGTCTAATTAGAGGGCAAGTGACACCCTTTGTATCTTAATGATTGCATTTGTCTCTTTTCAGAATTCACTCTCATCAGTTTGCTTCTGAATCAGATTTCCCCCTTACCACAGACGGCTATGTAATTATTTCAGACTGTAAAAAAATGTAATTGCTTGTCACAAATTGAATCCATTTCTAAGGGAATTGTATGACATTTAGTTTTTCTTTCAGGGATGTCATGGACAATTCTTTCTTTGCTGAAGCTTCCCCTGCATTGGGGAAAAGGTGGGTGTATGGCTAAAGCACTGAACTAGAACTCTAAAGATCTGGATTCAGTTCTTGGGTCTATCACAGATAAACATTCCCAGTTTGGCCTTGGGCGCATCAATTCTCACTCTCTCCCCTCTCTTGTTTCTGACTCAGTTTTCAATCCTGGCTTGTGTTATACAGGCCAGACTAGATTATAATTGTCTCTTCTGGTTTTATGTAGGCAATAGGTACATTCAGATCTAGGATTAAGTGGGTCTGAAGAAACCTGGCAGGAGGTGGAAAAATCCCCTCTCAGGATGACTGCATTCCAGTGAGTTGGGTCTCATTAAATATCAAGGAAAGCAGGTACACAATTGTAGATCTGACAAGGAAGAATAGTCTAAGAACTAGACAGATTCAGTAAGAGATACTGGGTAGAAAACAAGGAAAGTAACACTGGACTAAAGCATCCTCTTGCCTCCACATCATCCATCCTATCCTCCCTGCCACAGATCTGTCTGGGGCTAAGGAATCTATACATTAATAAATGGACCATTAAGTTTGGTGCTTTCTATTTCACCCTGGGAACTCTCATGAGGAGACCCTTCTGGAGCAGCGGCCAGCAGGGATGCATACCCATGAAGGAGCATAGACAGCCATTGTCTCCAATAGAACTCCTGAGATCTGCATGTGGTTGAATCCCTTTGTTGTAGAGACACAAAATCTACTTCATAGAAACAGGAACTCAAGCAATTTAAACTTCCCAAGGAAATGCTTGTAGAGTTTCCTGTCTCCTAAAATTAGGCAATTATTTATTTCTAACAGAAAGCAAAATGATGTGGCTGCATTACATTTGCTCTATTTTTGTTTCTGCATCCACTGTAAAAAAGTGGATCTGTATTAGTCACAAAATCCCTCAAGTTGTAGATAAGAACATCCCCAGAAACCACCCTCAAAACTAGCACAGTATAATACCACAAGTTGGGGGGCAGAGAAGTCTCTCACTGAGGAAAAGGAAAGATAGCTATCTCCTGACTGGAGGCTAACACAGGTTCACATTCCATCGATCTGCCTTGGTCAGTGCAGGGTCAGCTACGTTTGGGGCATATCATTCAGAATTAGGAGCAATTCTGCCCAGGATTGCTGTGGATCCCAAAGTAGTGATATACTTTATGTCATATAATATAAACTATCATAGTATATGATACTTTATATTATCATATCATAGTATATGATATACTTGCAAAATACTGTTTTGCAAGAACACAAGAAGAGTATACAATCAGGGCTCACTTTTGGCTGGCACTGGTAGGCCCAGCCCTGCACTGAGAAAAGTCTCCTTCGCCGGCAAAATGGCGGCGACGGGGATTTGTTGAGCCCCCGTGTTAAAATGGAGGCACAAGCAGCGCGGGTAACTGGGAGTGGGCCCCGCCCCTTTTAGGAGGGGCGAGTCTGCTGTAGCTGGGTGAAGCGGCACTTTAAGGTGCTGAGGCAGCGAGTCAGCAGCAAGAGGCCTTGCTGTCGATCCCCTGCATAGTTCCCAGCAGAGAAACCCTCGAGACGCCGGGCTGGGGCGAACAAAGAAGGGGCTAGCGCTCAGAAGGGGAAGTCGGCAGCGCCTGTCGGAGTCTGTCGGGGTGAGGCGCCAGAGAATGGGGGGATCCCTCCCACTAGGGCTGAGATGCTCGCCTGCCTAGAGGAGTGCGAGGTGCGAATGCGCACCCGCCACCTTTCCCCTTCAGGGGGGACCGGAGCTGGCCCTTCCAGAGCCCAAGACATGGGGGGGTGGATACTGGCCCATGCGGAGGGGCAAGGGAGTACCGCAAATGAAGGGGGTGAGCGGGAGGAGGGCCACGGGGGGGGGAGGGGGGGAGATCAGTCCCTCCCACATGGACACAGGAGTTCGGTGGAGGGTGGTGATCCCCCCCAGCGCGCTACCGGGGAGAGGGAGACTTGGGCATGCCAAGCGCCAGGATGAGGCCCGTCCAAACCACGGGGATGTGGATGGGGGTTGAGAGAGAAGAGGTTGCCCCATATCCAATGGGGTGTGATCAAGAGGTCCCACCACTTATGGCACGGCCAGGAAATTCGGCGGGGGGAGAAAATGGGGAGCCATCTACACACCCCAGTGACACCGTCAGCAGTGCTTCCACCATTTGGGGATGCAGGCAGGAGGCAGGGTTTGGGAACCCGTATGGGGTCCCTGGGCTGGTTATTACCAGCGCCAAGGGTTTGAGGGCTGCCCCGGCAGCACTGGGGGCGGTGCAGGGCCCGGAAGAGAGGCCGGCCAGGCAGGGGGGGGTCCGGTATGTCATCTCCCCATGCAGGGGAAGGACCACCTGCAAGTAGGAGATGGGTGGATGAGCCAGTGCAAGAGGATGAGCCCACCGAGCAGGAGATGTGGAGGAGGATCCAGGCCCTAGAGAGAGAGCTGCAACGAAAGGCCAGGGAGCGCCCAGCCGAACCATTGACTCTGGAATCCAAGAGGAGCGTGCACCAGATTGAGAGGGGACATGGTGAGTTAGCCACCCACGGTGTTAATACCGTGGAGTTCGGGGCGAGCACGGAGATAGCGCAGGAGTTACCAGTAGGTTGGGGCGGCAGGCCTGCCACGGAGGCTGGGGTAGGAATGACCCAGATGGGGGGAGTTCCCATGCTACCGCAGGGAGTACCAAGGTATACTCAGGGAGGGCAGGGGGTTAAAAGTCCCTCCTGAGAGTCACATCCAAGTGGCCCGCAGTTAATGATGGTGAACGGGGCATGGGTGATGCCGGCCACAGCACTACACACAGGTGTGGGGGCCGGATCTCTATCAGTGGGGCAAGAACAGAGGGGGGTGGCAGTAACGATAGCAGGCAAGTCCAACATAGGCACGAGTCTGAACCTGGCCCAGGGGGTATCGCCAAGGCTGACCTGCCCACCTGGGGGAGCTATAGGAGATGTGGCGGCCCCATTTGGGGCCCCATTTACTGCAAGTGATGAAATAAAAGATCTGGCGGGGAGAGTATGTGGACCTTTACGCCTTGTTGTTCAGTGATCCAATCGTGGACCATTCCGAACAGGAAGACGGGAGGGAAAAAGAAAAATGCAAGTGCCCAAAGGCAGACCGCAACTGGGCAAATTGGACATCGGCATTTGCAGTATATATGGGAGTCATAATGCAGGAAAACCCAGGACGGGGACTGTAACTGGAACTGCGTAAGTATGTGGATATTGTACGCAGGGCATATGGGGCAGGCCCGCCAGGGGCGTGGCTACACTATGATGAAGCGTTCCGGCATAGGGCAGCAAACACCCTATGGATGCGATGGGCTGTCCATGCACCAGACTTGTGGTTGGAGTGCATGATCGATGTCACAAAAGCACCGAGAGCAGATAGCAGGCACCCATTGGTGCGAGGGGGGTTGCACCTGCGAATGAGCCATTTCAAGGTGACAACTGGAAATGGGGACAAGGGGGCCCGGCCCCTGCTGGGACTAGAACAAGGTGGATGGATGTAATCAGGCAGCGTGTAGGTTTTGCCATGGGTGCTCCAATTGTGTGTGTGTGTGTGTGTGGGCACTCAGAGAGTACTTGTTTTTAGGCCCAGGCAGAGGAATAATTGAAGGGGATATGGACAGGGTGGAAGATTCGGAAAGGGACGTCAGGGAACATCCCCTGGTCCCTGCCCCTACAAAGAGGGCCAACTCCAGTGCAAATTTATCACCTCGAAAGAGCCCTTAGGGGACACCCCGATAGGTCTGAGGTGAACGACGTGGTCCAAGCTTTTAAATATGGTTTTGTTATCCCTGCCAGCCCAGTTGGTCAGCAAAAGGTGGATCAGAACTTGAAATCCATTGAGGGGCGGGAAGAGTTGGTTAGAGCAAAAATTGAGAAGGAGGCTGCAGAAGGTAGAGTAGCCGGCCCTTTCGATTGCCCACCCATGGATGACCTGGTTCTGTCCCCATTGGGAATCATACCAAAGAAGGTTGTGGGTGAATTCCGGATGATACATCACTTGTCCCACCTTCGGAGAGCCTCGGTTAATGATGCTATCCCGAAGGAGCTGGCTACAATCAAGTAAGCAACATTCAACACAGGGGTGGAAAAAACGAAGGCCATAGGAAGGGGTGGGCTGTTGGCAAAATGTGATGTGAAATCTGCCTTCCACTGGCTACCAGTGCACCCTAGTAGGGTTTTTTTTGTTTTTGTTTTCATTTTAACTTGTTTTATTGTTCAGGAAAGATATACATGCCATCCGGCCATTCACCTTTTTGCTGAGTACACTTTTCACAGTTATTACGTTTCTTTTATCCTTTCCATTACCATATCTTTAACCTTCCCTTTTGTCCCTTCCCCAGCCCTTGTCTCTTCCCCCTTCCTCCCCGATTACTCTCCCCCATTAGCACCTCCCCCTTTAATCCCCCCCTCTCCCTCCCTACCCCTCCCACCCTAGTCCCCCCCGTCCTCTATCCTTTACAATTCAGTTATACATATCACGTCCTCAGGTTCCAGTACATTTACATTTTTTTTTAGATATTCAAAACACGCTCACCAGTCTGTAAAGAAGTCTCCCATTGATTCCTTCACCTCCGCAACCGTTTTTGCCAGCGATATAATGTACCATAGTCTATTATACCATTCCCCCACTGATGGGGGTTCTGGACCTTTCCACCTTCTCGCAATTACATTAATTGCGGCTAATATCATGTGAATGCATGTCTGTCTGTGCTGTTTCACTAAAGGCATATTGGGATATAACCCCAGTATGGCAATGGTGGGGTCCATTGGCAATATTAATCCTGTAGTCTCTCTGATAACCTCCTAAACTTTAGTCCACAAGGTACGCAGTTTGCTACACGTCCACAAGCAGTGGTACAGCGTTCCCACTTCTCCACATTTCCGCCAACATAAGTTCAACTCCGCTTCCAGCCATTTTGCCTTCATAATTGGCGTCATGTAGCATCTCATTGAAACTTTTAATTGAGTTTCCACTACCGCCATTGATATAGCACATTGGTGTATATGCCTGTGCGCCTCCATTTTCTCTGCCTCTGAGAATTGCCTATTCATGTCTATTCCCCACTTATCCACATAATCCTTCTCCCTTGGTTTGAACCACATGTTTTTTAACTCTCCATAAATACGGGACAGAAGTCCCTTGTTTGATGATCGCTGCATTAAAATTACTTCTAGAGGATAACTCTGTCTTCCGTATCCCTGTACCTTCTCTTTACTGTTACCATACAAATTGAACAACTGTTGAAATTGTAAAAAATTATTTTTTTTGTCTATTTCCCCCCCCAGATTTTCTTTGGATAGGAACACCTTATTTACAAAAAGGTCCTTTACATATCTAACCCCTTTTTCTTTCATCCTTTGACTTAAAGACGCTGTGCCTATTATTCTTTCTATCTCTGGGTTGTCGATTGGATATACAGGAGTCATTTTATTTTGAATATCAAGTTTCTTTTTCACTTTCCTCCATATACTCCAAGCTGGCCATCCAAATGGGTGTTCCTTCATAGCATTCTTATTTTTTATTGTTTCCCCAAAAATATCAAATTGCAGTTTTGAATTTTCCAACTGTATCTTCTCTATGTTGACCCAGTGTGTGTTGTGTCCATCCTGAACCCAATAACTAATCGCCCGCAAACTATCTGCCCAGTAGTATGTTTTGATATCTGGGAGATTAATTCCACCTTCTTCTTTGGCCACTTTGAGCTGGTAATTCCTTATTCTTGGGCGTTTATTTTTCCAAATCCACTTAGTAATCATTCGTTCGATATCAGTAAAAAATTTACTTGGCAAATATATTGGGAGCACAAACGTGTGTATACCATTTTGGGTATTATTACCATCCTGAAGAGGTTTACCCTCCCCATCCATGAACATACTATATTGTTCCATTTATCCAGCATTGTTTGGATCTGTTCTTTCTTGTGCACATAGTTCGCTCTACATAAACCTTGTGGCTTCTTGGTTAAAAACACTCCAAGGTATTTTAGTTTATCTTTCTCTATTTTAAATGGAACCTTATTTGCTATGGCTTGCATGCGTCCACTAGTTTGGGCATATATAATGGCTGCTGATTTATTCAAATTTATTTTATACCCTGAAAGCTCACTGTACTCCTTAATCAGGTCTAATAGTTTTGGAGCTGTCGTTTCTGGTTTATCCAGGAAAACAAGGTTATCATCTGCATACAGACTCAGTTTATATTCTGCGTCTCCTATCAAGATTAGGGCTGTAGCGGAATATCGCAGCAGTAGCTATTTCCGGCGGAAACAGTGTTTCCGCAATTAGTGGAACGGCATGGCAGAGGCTTTCATTCCGTGGTTCCGCGGTTCCGCTTATTTAATTCCGCAACTTAGTGGAATCGTGGAAACATGACATTTTTGCTATTTCCGCAATTCCGCCAGCGCAAAAAAATAGCGGAATAGCGTTTCCCGCGATTTCCGCTATTTTTCCGCAATTTTTCCGCAATTCCGCGATTTGCAGAATTCCGGCGGAATTAGAGGAATATCCGCAGAAAAGTCGCGGTGTGGCGCGGGCAGTTCCGAAATGGCGGAACGGAATCGCGGCGCGGTAAAAGCTGCTGCCGCATCAGCCCTAATCAAGATGCCATTTATGTCCTTCCTCTCCCTTATAGCAATTGCCAGTGGTTCCAAAAATAGTGCAAACGGTAATGGGGACAAAGGGCATCCCTGCCTCGTACCCCTCTCAAGCTCAAATGACTGTGTCAGTTGCCCATTAATAATTATCCGCAATTTAGGGTGTTTGTATATAGCTTCTACCCATTTTACAAAGTTCCCTCTGAATCCCATCCCCTTTAGTGTCTCCATTAAAAAACTAATTTCTGCCCTATCATATACCTTCTCTGCATCCATGGAGACTACTAAGGCCTCTTCTTGTCTTTCATTTATCTGGTGCATTATGTCTACAGCCTTTCGCACGTTGTCTGCCCCCATTCTCATAGGCATAAAGCCTACTTGATCCTACCCTATCAAGGTCGATACGCACACATTCAACCTGTTTGCCAGTATTTTTGCGAATATTTTATAATCTACACTGAGTAATGATATTGGCCTGTAGCTCACGCATTCTTGGGCTGGCCTATCCTGTTTTACGATCAGTTAAAGCAACGCTTCATATTGCGACGCTGGTAGTTCCCTTTTATCAAAGATATCGTTATATACTCTGCCCAGGCATGGTGAGATATGTTCCTTTAGTAACTGATCATATTCTGGTATGAATCCATCTGGCCCTGCTGCCTTCCCTTTGGGAAGGTTTTTTATGGCTTCTTTAACCTCATCTATCGATATTTGCTGATTAAGAAGTTTTAATTTTTGGTAATTTTAAATTCTGTAGGAAGGCCCGGATTGCTTCTCTCACAGGCCTCTGAGACTTATATAACTCTCTGTAGTATGTATTAAAAATCCCCTGTATTTGCTGCTCTTCCTTCACGTCAGTCCCATCTATATCCTGTATCTTCCTAATTCTGTTTTTTCCCCTTTTCTGCTTTACTAGGTTTGCTAGTATACAATCACATTTGTTAGACTTTTCATAGTACCACCCCTTAATTTTTCTGATTTGGTTAGTCACTTCCGTTGTCTCCAATAAATTTATTTCCCCTCTTATCTGTGTTATTTTGTTTTGTGTTTGTTTACATGGGTTCTGTTCCTGCCAGATATGGCAGGAACAGATAGTAAAACTTTTAAGTGACAGGGGGTTATGGGATTTAAGCAGATATCTGACACCCCTGCACAGGGATTACAGTTTCTTTTCAAGCAGACATGGCACATATACATGTATAGACCATGTAGTCACAGATACAGAGATGGTGAAGCAAAGCTATATATGCAGAGCCCAGGAGATTGCTTTTTCAGACCACTCGGCCATGATCTCTTTTTTTAACTGGACACGTCAGAAAGTAAACAGGGAAAGGTCATGGTCGTTCCCCAAGAGACTATTATTTAACCAATTATACAAAGAGCAGTTAATAGAAGAATGGCAACTGTACTTGATGGAGAATGATACAGAAGGAATGACAAGCCACACTATTTGGGAAGCAGGCAAGGCGGTGATGAGGGGAAAATTAATAGAAATAGATGCCCGGGATCGAAAATTGAGAAAGGCAAGTCTGAGAGAGCTATATGAAAAGTTAAATCAGCTAACCTTGAAAGACAAAAAGAACCCATGTAAACAAACACAAAACAAAATAACACAGATAAGAGGGGAAATAAATTTATTGGAGACAACGGAAGTGACTAACCAAATCAGAAAAATTAAGGGGTGGTACTATGAAAAGTCTAACAAATGTGATTGTATACTAGCAAACCTAGTAAAGCAGAAAAGGGGAAAAAACAGAATTAGGAAGATACAGGATATAGATGGGACTGACGTGAAGGAAGAGCAGCAAATACAGGGGATTTTTAATACATACTACAGAGAGTTATATAAGTCTCAGAGGCCTGTGAGAGAAGCAATCCGGGCCTTCCTACAGAATTTAAAATTACCAAAAATTAAAACTTCTTAATCAGCAAATATCGATAGATGAGGTTAAAGAAGCCATAAAAAACCTTCCCAAAGGGAAGGCAGCAGGGCCAGATGGATTCATACCAGAATATGATCAGTTACTAAAGGAACATATCTCACCATGCCTGGGCAGAGTATATAACGATATCTTTGATAAAAGGGAACTACCAGCGTCGCAATATGAAGCGTTGCTTTAACTGATCGTAAAACAGGATAGGCCAGCCCAAGAATGCGTGAGCTACAGGCCAATATCATTACTCAGTGTAGATTATAAAATATTCGCAAAAATACTGCCATACTGGATGCAGACCTGCGGCTGGAGCGGCAGGTGGAGGCAGTCGCTAAGGCTGCCTTCCGCCAGCTCTATCTGGTACGTAGGCTGCGTCCGTATGTCTCTGGCCCGGACCTGGCCTCCCTCATCCATGCCTTCGTCACCTCGCGGCTCGACTACTGCAACGCGCTCTACGTGGGGCTTCCCTTGTTCTTGGCCCGGAGGCTGCAGCTGGTGCAGAATGCGGCGGCTCGTCTTCTTACGGGGACGGGTCGCCGGGAGCACATTACACCGGTGCTCCGAGCGCTGCACTGGCTGCCGATAGTGTGCCGGGCCAAGTTCAAGGTCCTAGTGATGATCTATAAAGCCCTATACGGCCTTGGCCCCTCTTACCTTAGGGACCGCCTCGCCCTTCGCGCCCCGGAACGGCTCCTGCGGTCTGCCGGGGGTGCCCTCCTGGAGGTCCCCCGTGTTAAGCGGGGGGCCACGATGGAGCGAGCATTCTCGGTGGTAGGGCCGCGGCTGTGGAACTCCCTTCCGGAGGAAGCTCGCCTGGCCCCAAGCCTTTTAACATTTCGGCGGAACTGTAAGACCTGGCTGTTTGCCCAGGCCTTTGGGAGGGAGGGTGGGGGGGGGGTTTAATCCCCCGCCCGTTTATTTATTCATTACTGTCCTTTTTACCATGTTTTATTAAGATATTTTATATTTATATTTTAAATTGTTTTAATTGTTTTATTGATTGCTGTTAGCCGCCCCGAGCTGCGTGGCAGGATGGGGCGGGGTAAAAATCTACAAAATAAATAAATATAAAATAAATATCTCCAGCAGGTTCCCTGAGGAACGATCCAATCTATGTAGCGGAATGTTGAAGTCACCTTGCATTATAGTAGTACCCCTTGCCACCCCATCCACTTGTTCTAATAGGTCCCTAAAGAATTGTACCGACTTCCCATTGGGGGCATATACATTTACCAGGGTCACCTCTTTATTTCCTATTTGTCCCACCAGTATCAAATACCTTCCCTCTGGGTCTGCTACTTTGACTTTACATTCAAATTCAATCTCTTTTGAAATTCCTATGGCCACTCCAGCCCTTTTTTTTTTTTTGCACATTCAAAGTATATTTCTTTGTATTCTTTACTTTTCAGTCTTGATGTATCCTTTTCTAACAAATGAGTCTCTTGGATAAAACAAATATTAGCTTTTTGAACCTTCAAAAGGTATGTCAATCTATTCCTTTTAACTGGGCAGTTGAGCCCTCTAACGTTTAATGTCAGTGTCTTAACATTTCTCATTTCTATATCTTCCATCTACCTATTCCCCTCCCTCCTTTTGTATCCACTTTCCTAGGTTTGCTCTTTCTTGCATTTATCCCTGCTTCTTGGAACCTTTTAACCTTACTATTATTCCCCTGCCTCCTCCTCCCCCCTTGTTTCCCCCCCCTCCCCCCGCTCCCCTTTATCTCCCCCTGATTAACCACCCGACCCTTCCCCTCCCCTTCAGCACCCCCCTTCCTTCCCTCCATTTCACCCTCCTCTGTATTCCACCTCTTCTTATAATCCCACATTTACCTTTCTCCCCTCCATCTCCCATTGGGGCAGGTGACGTCTAAGCCCAAGGTAGTAAACTCCCGCCTCCGACCCCCCCCCCATTTATCAAAAAACATAACATTTTAATCTTATATAATACTTAATCTTCAAACTTTTAACTGTTAAACCATAGGCAGGACCCAACATATTCTGTTAATTTTGCACACTTTGCTCTTCATTTTGGCTTACTCTCCTCCTCCTCATGTTTTCAGCGCTTTAACCTCTTAGTCTCTCAGCCCAAGAACGCTGTCTGGTTCTCCCTTCAGACTTCCTCGCCGTGCAGGGTCGGATTTGCTTTCAAAAAGTTCTTGTAGCTGTTCACATCGTCAAAGACTCTCTTCCGTCCGTTGAAGTGAAACGCCAATCTCGCCGGGTGCCACAGCTGCGGGCGTATCCCTTTACTGTTCAAGAAATCCATGTGTGGGTGCCAACTCCGTCTTTTCATAAGCGTCTCCGGGGCCATATCTGGAAAGACCCTGAGCTCCTCTTCCTCATAAATCAATTTGTTTATGCTTCTGGATGCTTTGAAATACCTCTCTCTATCGAAGGATGACAGGAATTTAACAATCTGGGCTCTGGGTCTCTCTCCCGCTCCTGGTTTTGGTCTAAGTGCGCGGTGGGCCCTCTCTATCTGAGCCGGGTTAATCGCCGCTTCTACTGGGAACAAGGATACCAGAATCTTGCAAATAAAGGCTCTTGTGTCTGGAAGTTCTTTTCCCTCAGAAATCCCCACAAATCTAAGGTTGGATCGCTGGCTCCTATTTTCTAAATCCTCGCACCGGGCCAACATTCTCTTTAGATCCTTTTGCAGACCCTGAACTTTGTCCTGTGTCTTGAGTTCTGTGTCCTCAATCTCGCCTATTCGTTTTTCTGTGTCCTCCACCCTCGTTGCTACATTTTATTAAAAAAATTTCATGTCTTCCATAGATTTTTTCAACAATGTTGTATCTTCTTTTAGGCTGCCCCGTTCTCTTTGGGCTGCCTCTAGCTCTTTCTTAATGTCTTTACAGTCCTTTTTGATTTCTTTGAACATAGTGGTTACTTGTAGGAACCTATCTTCTCCCGCTTCCGTCTCCTTCTCCATGCGTGCCGCCATGTTGCTTGTGGCCTCCCCCTCCGTCTCCGACTCCTGGAATCCTGCTACGGTCTCACAGAATCTTTTAATTGATTTTTTTTCCTGCCTGCCTTTGTTTCGCGACATTCTTCTGTCCTCCTTTAACCTTAAACCGTTTTAAAAAATCCTTTTAACAGAACTTCCTTTGTCGGGGTTGTGGAGAGCTTCGGCTGTGCCTGTCTAACCCTGACGCATGCGCACTAGCGCCCCTACCCTAGTAGTTTTCATTTGTTGGGTTTCCAGTTCGAGGGCAGGTACTATTATGATTGCGCCATGCCAATGGGGTGCTTGATATCCTGTTCTGTGTTCAAACGTTTTAGTTCCTTCGTAGAATGGGTGTTCAGGCAAAGGCTTCATGCAGGGGACTCAACAAAATACCTGGATGACTTTTTGATAATAGGCCGCCCTGGGGAAATGGATTGCACGTCAGTTCTGCAATTGTTCCAGGACGTAGCAAGGGAGCTGGGCGTCCCTTTGGCCCCCCAAAAAACGGAGGGGCCAGCAACTAGGCTAACTTATTTAGGCATAGAGTTGGATACAAAATTGATGGTGTCGAGGTTGCCGGATGATAAGTTGAATAGCATCAGGGTCAAGGTCAGGGAGTGCATGTGTGCCCGTAAGGTTACAGTAAAGGGATTGCAGTGGCTAGTCGGGAGCCTCAACTTTGCATGTCGAGTAATAGCACTGGGGAGGGCCTTTTTATCCAGGCTGTACGGTAAGCGAGGGGGGAGCTACCTCCCTATTATCGGATTCGAGTCACCAGGGACATGAAGCAGGATTTAGGTACATGGCTAGAGTTCTTAGAAGGCTTTAATGGGGTGAGTTTTTGGAGCGAGAGGTGGTTGCTCCAAGTCGAACTGCAGGTCCATTCAGATGCGGCTGGGGGTGCAGGCTTTGGGGTGTATTTTCAAACTCGGTGGTGTGCTGTCCCCTGGCTCCAAGAGTGGCATGAGTCAGGGGTTACCAGAGATCTCATCTTCCTAGAATTATTCCTGATAGTGTTTGCAGTGTTGCTGTGGGCTAGGGATTTTGCTAATCACACGGTATTATTCTGGTGCGATAATCTGGCAGTGGTGTGTGTGGTTAATTAACACACTTTCTTCCCGCTCCCCATGAGTCATGGCCTTAAAGAAGACCTTGCGAGGAGTGTGTTTGAAGGACAATATACTATTCACGGCAAGACATGTTCCCGGTATAGACAACAGGATAGCCGATGCCCTTTCTTGGTTTCAGATGGACTGATTCTGGGAAATGGAACCGGAGGCCAGGGAATTAGCGGATCCGGTACCACCCGGGCTTTGGAGCCTTGGGAAGTAGAGTTGCAGACCATCGTGCAAGGATCCTTGGCTCCCAGAACCCAAGCAGCATACAGTAGGGTCTTTCAGGAATTTCAGTCATTTAGGGTAGAGCAGGGATGGGGGACAGGTTTCCCCATCGGTGAGCTGCAGATCATACAGTTTGCAATGTCTCTTCATAGGAAGGGCTTAGCAGTGGGTACCATAGAGGGAAAAATGGCAGCCCTCTCCTTTGTGAGCAAATTAAATGGTTTTCCATCACCGGATGGTTTTTTTTACATCAAGCATATGTTGGAGAGTTGGACTAGGGTGGCAAGAACCTCCTCTATGGCCAGGGTGCCTATGACCACACCTATCCTCACTTGGCTGGTGGAGTCTCTACCGGGAGTGTGCTATTATGCCTTCGAGGCTCAGTTCACTACAGCTCTTACACAATAATGTATTTCGGAGGTTTCGGAGTCAGTGAGGTAGTGGCCGGGTCTCGCAAGGACGACGCTTATAGGGCACTGGGGATAAACGACTTGGAGTGGACTGCGGAAGGTTTGAAATTGCGGCTCTGGTGTTCGAAGACCGACCCAAGGAGACGGGGACAAACAGTCTACTTGTTCGAGAGTGGGCAAAAGGCGATATGCCCGGTGAAACAGATGCGGCAGTATTTGGATATGCGTCCGCAGGTCCAGGGAGTATTATTCAGACATAAGAACGGTGCCCAGTTGACGACTTATCAGTTGTTAATCAGGAGATAGTTAAATGGATAGTTGGTTTGGGAGGGACAGCCATCAGGCATACAGAGATAATATATGGGCAGGTAGATTTGTTTAGGGATGATGGGGTGCATTTGTCACCTGCAGGAAATGTGATTTACTTGGCGATATTAACCGTGCACCTAAGGAGTTTGTTGAGGGAATAGGCGGTGGGTGTCGGGGGAGTCAGGATTGTCTCCCCCTTTGTGGTAGGGGTCCAGTATGCTATGGCAGGATAAATAGGAAGAGAATAGGTTATTAAGAGTCATCGCCGAAAAAGATGGGGGGGTGATACCTAGTGTAATGTGGGGCACAGCAAACACTGGGGTCATGACCCTGGGAGGGGTGTCTTAGCAGGGTTAGCAAGGACATGCGCTGTCCTCATACCTTGCAGCACTTAACTCCTTACTCGGGCCCAGAGTTGGGCTGGTCTCCCCCGTTCGGCCAGAGCCAGGGTGCTGTCGAGGGGGGGCTGTTTTCTGTTGGTGGTTCTGAGGCTGGAGGGCACATCCAGATCAGTACCAGAGTTAACAAGTTATGTTATGTAGCTAGCATACTGGACCCAAATTGCTTGTGCAATTACCCACCGGCCTTTAGTTAATGTTGGTTTAAATAAAGAGTGCGGCCAGTTTACAACCAAATATTATCTCTGTGTCTCATTGGGGGGGGGGGGGGGGGGTGCAGCAACAAGTGCAGTTACTCTGTCCCAGGGAAAATCGCAGACAGAGGGTATCTTCAAAACAACAACAAAAACCCATAGCCATTCCTGGAACACCAGGCACTTATAAAGGCCAGACTGCCAGAAAACTGTGTATTAAGATACAAAAAATACAGATGAGAAATATTTCTGAAAGTTGTGGATTTAGGGGCACTCCAACATGGTATAAAAGAGGGACAGAGCTTCTCCAGTTTTTGTTGCTACTTTACACCCCTGCTCCCTTACTGAGTTCAGTGAGGTGCAAAGGACAATCACAACTCATTTAACCAAGGGATTCTCCAGACACAACCCTTCACAATGAGCTGTTTGTAAATTTCAACATTCAACATTTTTATAATGTTTTTTTACACAGAGACAGCAAATGAAAAAGGGCCAAGATCCACATGAAGCAGTGATTGCTGGAAATCCCCAAAGAAGATGTAGCAAGCCGCAGAACCTAATTAATAGTATGCTACTAATCATTTACTTTGGGTTCCACATGGAGTGGTGCTCTGGACAGCTGAGATTCCTACATGGAAGTCCCATATTGTCTACAGGTCCCTGTTCCTTAACATGGACCATAATACCTTTTACTAGGCCAGTTTTGGAGTGAATTCCCACCCCTCTGTAATACATGCCAGCTATAATGCTAATGCATTGAGCGCTGCCTTGCAATACAAGCTCTGTTGCGGTGTTCCTCTTGAGCAGGGATTGCCAGCTGAGATGCATAATGTGCTGGTTTAGTTATTAGACTAGCAGCAAAGCTTCATTTTACTAAACAGGATTATGACTACAGCTGGTCAAAAATGCTTGCTGGAACTTGTTTTTAAAATTTATTTATTTATTTATTACCAAACCAATAGTTGCTTTGAAAATGTCCATTATTGTTACTGGTTGGGATTTTTGTCAAAAACCAACCCTTCCAATTTTTTGGTATTAAACAAAAAAACTGAGTTGCTGAAATCCAAAAAGTTTTTTTTTTTTTTAAATGATGCAAACTATTTATTTTTAATATTTTAGATTTTTTTCTATTTTAGTAGGAAAAAAGTAACTGTTTCCCAACCAGCTTTATTTATAAGATAGTTCCCCAGAGTTGAAAACTGGCATGTTAACCCACCACACTAGGCCCACCAATATTGGCAGAATATCACATTCATAGCAAACAAAACATGACATTTTATAATTTGCAAAACAGCAGCACACTGACCTAAAATCAAAGCATCTGATGGAAAATCCAAATAGAAGTTTATGTAGTTAGAAAATCATTCAGCATATAAGAAGTGCAGCTGCTGATGGGGCTCTCAAGAAGATCAGACAATCTTGTTTTTATATGCACAAAGGACCGAAGACCTGGCTGCTGAAATGTTCCATGGGTAGATTCTGCCAGAACTGCAGTGTCTCCTCAACATGCATTCTGACCTAGTGTGGACAGCAACAGCAGGAGGATGCTACCAAGCTTCAACCTTTTGGAACAACAGTAATCGTTTAACAACTGTACAGAAAATCTCCAATTTCAGGCTTAGTAAAGATTGGTATTTTGGTATGGAATCTGTAAGTAACAATAGGGTCTGTGGTTTATAGTCTACTGGACCAGTAGTACAAGATGAAACAACATCAGTGTTCAGACAGAAGGCTGTCTCCAAAAATGCCAATTCTAATTAAAACCATATTTTAAAACATCCATCTCACTGTTTCATCATTATGAGAATTGCTTTTTACGGGTGCCTTATAAAAAGTCTGGCTCTTGGTTAGCGACATGAGGTTTTAGTGTTCCCTTAATCTGGCACTGGTGGGACACAGCTTGCTCCCCAGCGGGAATGTAATGCAGTTGTCCAAGTACCTCTACAGACAAAGAGCTGAATCTGTCAGGAGGATCTTATTTAATTTCTAAAGCCAACAAGATCAAGCTGTTCCAGGGATAAAGGCAAACTGTACAGTTTACAAGCCACATAAAGATTAAGAAGATCTGATAAAGATAAGAAATAACTAGCACTTTGTGTTTTACATTTTCAAAGTACACTGCACACATTTTTTCAGCAATGTGGGAAGGCAAAGTCAGTAATAAGGATTCTGGAATGCAATCTTGAAACTGCTTATGAACTCCTAAGTCTTAATGACTTCAGTAGGACTTAACCTTATAGGAGGTAGTCTCAGGATTTTTATTTCAGATGCTCTTGTGATGATGTGATTTCAGAGGCTATTGTGATGAGTACTAAACTCAGATTTAGAGATCATACCAGTTTAACAAATAGTAAACCCGAGGGCTAAAATCACAGAGCAGTAGAGTAAAAGAGTAGATTTTAGCAGGAGCATAACAAGGACCACAGATCAAGGGAAGACATCCAGAGTCCTGAGGAACCCTGACACCTGCCCCTGGAGTTTCTCTTGCTTCCCTATGAATTCAGTGTGTCCCATATGCAATACCCTGCTGATGTCACTGCTGGAGGCAGGGGTACACCCTCTGTCTCACACCTGGGAACAAGGCAGAGACATTCCCCTAGTCCTGCTCCAAGATTGGAGAGTGGCGATTGTGTCCTGCTCCTTCTCTCAGGAACAGAGGCAGTCCTTTACTGCTGCTCCCAGCAGGGATGGGAAATCGTACTGAAGATCAGGATTGGTTCAAAATCGGGCCTACCCATCTTTCAATCCAATTTTAGATTGTATTCATTGGAATCAGGATTGGATTCTGATCAATATGGCCTAAATCCAATGTCTGCCCCCAGCTCTGCCTCCCCCGGACCCCTCCTGGGTGTGGTCAAGGGCCCAGGGGAAGCAGAGCTGTGGGCAGAGGGGCCACACAGGAATGAGGAGGGGGGTAGTTGCCTCCCAGGACCCCTGCCCAGCACCTGCCTCCTCTGGACCCATGCCTGCCAGAGAAGCTTCTAACCCTGCTTAGGTTCTGGTTAAATCAATGGGTACAGGCTGGGGCACTGTTGTCCAAGGAAACTAGAAACAAACTGAAGAGGCCAGAGAAGGGTCTTGGCAAACAAATGAATGAGAAAAGTCTCAGAGAAAAGCAAGGCCTATTAATAATTAAGAAGAATGAAATCAAAGAAGATTCTATAGTGGTTGAGAGACTGTCTAAAAAAAACTGAAAAAAGATTTGCACAATAAAGGAGTAATGAAAACCTTGCAAATATAGACCTGATTGTTAGGCAATTCTCAGAAAAATTACACAGCAGGTCCTGATTACAAGCACCTAAAATGCTTATGCAAACCAGTTAATTAATTTATTGGAGCACTGGAAATTATTTATGCAGAACCATGGAGACGTTAGCATAATTCAGAAGACTGGGAAAAAAGCTGATATAGGGTAATTTCAGACGTTACGCGGTCCTGACTCAGCACAGTGGATTCCCTGCGGTGGTGAACCAGTCAACCACCCCCCGTGGTCCAGGAAGGCCCCGAACAGACGTGACGGGATCGGGACCGTGGCAGGGAATCGGGCTGTCAGACCACGGGCTGGGGCAGCGCAACAGACATGATGCCGATTCCCTGACGTAGTCAAAATACCCAGAAGGCACCAGGGAGGAGTGGGAGGCAGACATGGCCGACGGAGGGCAGAGGAAGCCAAAAGCACCTACAGGGAACGCCCACACAAGGGAAATGGGAAGGGAGGGAGAAGAGCCGCCGAGGCAACACACACAGCAGGCACAGAGAAGAGGGCACAGTGGAACACACAGTACACACACATGCCCGGGCGCACTCACACCCGCATGGGAAAGGAAGGGAAGGGGGGACACAGCAGGACAGACAACACACGCGGCACAACGGGGGGAGGGGGGCAGGGCAGGACACAGGAAACGGCACCCAGAACCCCCACAACAGCACAATCTGTACAGGCACCCCTACAGCTACACAGGCAGTCCCGGAACGGGGGGGGCCCGTAAGGTCGGGCCACAGGCACAGGGGGAGGCCACACGGAACAGGGAGCAGCCCAGGAACGGCCCAGGAAGCAGACAGGCACCCCAAGCGCCAGCGAGGGTGCCATGGAGGGGATGCAGGAGAACCGGAGCAGTGCAGGCAGTCCACAGATGCACACCCCCACCCCCCCCGGGCAGATGCCAGGAGGCGAAGACCAGGCACCCCAGAATCACGCGGTCACAGAGGCACCCAAGGGTGTGTGTGTCACGGGCACATGAGGGAGCGACGGCAGATGAGGATGGTCAGCAGCAACCTGGGGAGCCGGGTGGAGGCACAGAGAGCAGGACTCGGCCACAGAAGAAGGCAGCCATGGAGGGGAGCACCGGTTGCGGAGGCGAACAGGGGAGGGCCCTGGAGGGGGCTCAGAGCCACAGGCAGGGGCAGTGGAACCCCGGGAAACAGACAGCACAGTTGCAAGGCCGGGACATCATGGAGGGAGCAGGCACCGGTCCGCAGAAGCAGGGAGGAGGCGGGAGCTCTTTGTGGGGCCACCAACCGGGGCACGGTAGGCACAGGGGGCCTCATAGCCAGCTGTAGGGGGCAATGAAGGGGCCCAGGTTTGGGTGGCCCACCAGCTGAACGAAGTGATGCCACTGAAGCATGCTCGGACGGTAGCCCAGCACAGACATGTGGTGGGCGACCAGGTAGTACACCTCGAAGGGATCCTGCGCGGTGAGCCCCAACTGCACACTGGAATGGGACCACACACCGGACAGCGCCGCCAGCTCTGCCTCGGTGGGCTCGGACAAGCCATAGTCAGCAGCAGGGAGCCACAGAAGGTGACCGAGCTCCAACAGCCGGTGATACACTGCCCCACGCGATCGCTGGTGCCCACGGGCCCCGTGAACACAGCCAAAGTAGGACACGGCCAGGGCAGGGCCTCCCTCATTCAGACAGGCTGTGTAGGCAGCCAGGCTGCACACAGACAGAGCAGACACGGTCTCCACCGCCGACCACCCCACATGCGAGCACCTCATCTCTGGGACGCGCCCATCGGGAAAGGGAATCAGGCCCAGGGTCTCCGCATGCAACTGGCAATCGTGGGCGCTCGCCTCATAGCCAAAGTAGTGCAGCCCCGAGCTCAGACTCGCATAGGCACTGAACAGGTTGTCTGGGCAGCTCAGGAGCAATTGCACGGCTGGGGAATGCCACAGGTCACACAGGGCCATGGTCTCATGGAAGGTCCAGAGATGGGGGGCCCCATGGGTGCTGGGTGGAAGCACAGCCAGTCATGGTCCAGGAAACAAAGGAGACTAATCATGAGAACAAAAGGACCCCACAATCCCTGGAGGAATGGGAGGGGATGCAGGAGGGCCTCAAGGCCAGCCGATAAAGCCACCGGCCGCAACATGGCATGGCAAGCGAACGAGGTGTGGGGTGCGGACCCAGCACAGCTGCAGGAACAGAGCGCACAGACAGGACAGCCTACACACTAGTCAGGGTGGCTAGGACAACAGGCCGGCCACACTGAGAGGTGGGAGGTTGATGACAGCAGGAATGCAGCTGCAGCACACACGCACCCAGGCGCAGGCTGGACCATGCACCAGGCCCCTTGCAGGGACAGCAGGTGCGCTCAATGGACCGCCCCCAGCTCCCCGGCATGCCCGCCCTGCAGGAGTCTGCCCGGGCAGCTGGGAGGGGGACCGCCCATAACCAACTAGGGGGGCCCCGGCAGGGCCCCGGGTAGCGACCCGGGGGTGGGGCTACACGTGCCCCGGCCTATAACTGGGCTGGCTGCCCCCCGCCCAGGGCAACGTGCACCATGGAGCTAGGTCGGTTGGGCACCTGCGGGATGCACCTAGCCCTCTGCGCAGAGTGGTACCGCTCGCACACTGATCTCTTGCACATCCAGACCACTGAGGTGCACCGGGGCGCCCGCCTGCGGGTTACCATTGTCTGGAGTGCTGCTAGGGCCCGGAGAGCCCATCACGCCCGCAGGCTCTCCCTGGCTCGGCTCAGGGCCCTGTGGGTGTCCGGGGCGGCCCGGGAGGCCCTCCTCCACAGCCGGGATAGGGTTGCATAGCTCAGCGAGGTGGCTGGGCACCTCCAATGGCGGAGGGAGATCATGGGGCGCGCAGCCCTGCTCGCTATGCCCATTGACTGGCGAGTATGGGTCACAGAGCGGGCACAGGCGTGGTGGTCCCGGGCGCTGACTCAGTGGGATGAGACAGCCTGGAGGGCACACTTTCAGATGGACAGGTGCACCCTACTGCAACTCGTGGAGCTGTTAACGCCCTGGCTGGAGCGGCAGCATACCCCCATGTGGACCCCCATCCCCATGGTGCAGTGGGTGACCATCAGGGTCTGGGCACTAGCAACTCCTGATTCCTGCCAGTCTGTCTCACAGCACTTCGGCATCGGGTTGAGCACTGTTGCCAGGATCCTACCAGACGTCTGCGAGGCTGTGGAGGGGGTGCTCCTGGACCGAGCTATCCAGCTGGTGGACATGATGGCCGTGATGGCCGGCTTCGCGGCTGGAGGGTTCCCCCACTGCATGGGCACTGTGGACAGCACCCACATAGCGATCCTCCGCCGGGGAGGTCATGGAATATGTCAACAGACACGACTACCACTCCCTGCAGCTGCAGGCTGTGGTGGACCACCAGAGGCGATTCATAGATATCTTCATGGGTAACTCTGGGCGCAGCCACGATGACCATCTCTCCCTTCTATGCCCAGATGTACTGCAGGGACTTCATGGACATGGATATGACCCGGATCGAGGGGGTGCTGATGCCCCCCTGCATCCTGGGGGACACGGCCTATCCCCTCACCCGGTGGCTGATGAAGGCATACCCGGTCGCCCGGAACCCTGTGGAGGCTCTTTACAATACCCGTCTGTGTGCAAGCAGGACAGTGGTCGACTGTGCCTTCGGGGCCCTCAAGCAGCGCTGGAGGAGCCTTGCGGGCCGCCTGGACTACATGGTGGAGACCTCGGTCCTCGTGATCGGGGCCTGCTGTGTGCTGCACAACGTGTGTGAGACCGATGGGGCTGCCCTCAAATACCTGGCGCCTTCCCAGCCCTGTGCCCCTGTATGTGAACGCAGAGAACCCGCGGGAGTACTGATATGCCAAGCGCATCCGTGCTGCCCTGGCCAGGTGGATCAGCCAGGAAGCCGAGGCGTGAGGTGCACCCCCCGTCTCCACCACCCCGGGACCCCCACCAGCACCCTGGGCGCACCCATGTACAACCACCCACCCGCCCACAGCCCCGGGCCCATGAACTGACCCAAGGAAGCAATAATGGTGCCCAAACCTTTATTTCCACACACAGTTACATGTGTCCCCCACCCCACCTCCCTGTGCTGTGCTCCCCCCCTTCGGACCGCTCTCCCCCTTCCCCCACGTCTCCGGGGCCTCCCCCTCGGCCGCCCTGTGGGCGCCATGGAGCTCTCGGAGCTCCGCTCCCCCCCGCTGTCCGTGTTCACAACTGTGTCCTGGGATGCCTTGGTGTCCTGAAGGGCAGGCGGTGGTGGAAGGGTGGGCGGGCCCAGGGCCGGATGGGCCCCCCATGGCGACTGCTCCCTTCGGAGGCCTACAGGGACCGGGAGGCGGATGTGCGGGTCAGGTGGCTGGGGAAGTGGCGGCGGTTGTGGGGGCGCCGAGGGGCCCGGTATCAGGGCCTGGGTGGGCAGGGTGCCCGGCGGGGCAGCTGCTATCACGTATGCACTCATGGTGCCGGCATGCAGGAGCAGGGAAGTGCCGATGTCGTGCGAGCGGTCCATCTTAGTTGAATGCTCCCGCACCATTCTGTCAATGGCCTGCTCCAGCCGCCCATACGCCTCTACCTGCCTGCTATGCTCCCCGGCTCCCACCTCCATTCCAGCCGCACTTCCTCTTGGAGTCTCCGGTCCCTTGCCTCCGCTTGTTGCAGGGAGTGTTCCGTGGCCACTTCCATCTGATCAATGGCTGTGATCATCCGCTCACCCTGTTCGGTGGTAGAGCGGACAATGTCCTCTGCCTGCTCCTCCCTCCGGCACCGTACCCGGTGCTCTTTCATCCGTTGCGCCGGGGGCACGGGCCCGGCTTGCTGGGACCCCTTCGGTTGCCCTGTTGGGTACACAATAGGTGCTGGTTAGGCACCTCAGCCAGCCGCCCCCTGTCCCATGGCACGGCTGGGGGTCTCGGGCCCAACCCCCCCTCAGATTGGCGGCCGGTGCCCTCCCCGGCGCCCTCCCCCCCCACTTGGTGGTGTGCCTCACTGGGGACCGCTGGCTGCTCCAGGGGCTGCTCTCTGGCGTCCTCGTCGCCCATATGTCGCCGGTGCTGGGGCGTGCCGTGCCCTGTGGAGATATGGGAGGGGTTGGGTGGCCCTTGTCCCCCAGCGGCCCCCCGGGGCCCCTTTCCATGTTCTGGGGTGTCCGGGGTGGCTGGGGGCGGCCCTGTGCCCAGTGTCCCCCTCCCCCCCTTGACCCTTCCTCCCCAGTCCGGCCCCCCTCCCCAGTCCGGCTATGCTTACCCTCGATGTCCATCTCAGAGCCCTCCGAGGCTGGTCCCTCAGTGTTGCTGGGGTCCCCCTGTGTCCACTGGCTGAGGGTGACCAGTGTGCCGGCCTCGGAGTCTCCCGGTCCGGACAGGGGGTGGGGGTTGCTGGGGCTGGTGCTTGTGGGGGGCCTGCAGGTCCCCGAGGTGCCTGGGCGTTCCTCCTGGGGGGAGGGGGCCCTGGAGCCGGTGTCTTCACTAGGGGCGGCGAGAGGAGGGGGTACCTCGGTCTGTTCCCTGCCCTGAACCATGGCGCTCCCCACGAGGTGCAGGGTGATGATGGAGCCCTTCATATGGAGCATGCGGTCCAGGGCGTCAAAGTAGGGGGTGGTCCGGGCTCCGTGTCCGGACAGCTGGTTGTTGTCCCGGATAGCCTTGTAAACCCCTCTTTAGTTCCTTCGCCTTTGAGTGGCACTGGGCCACGGTCCTGTGATGGCCTGCCGCCTCCATGTCCCGCACGATCTCCCGGAAGACGTGCTCATTCCGCTGATTGACTGCGAGCTCCAGTTGATGCTCCAGGGTCCCCCAGATGCGGATGAAGTCCTGCGTTTCCCTGTGCCCCCATTGCCCCCCTCGATGGTAGGGCCTTCTCCCACGTGGGCCCTCCGGGTCCTCCTCCTCTACCTGGCCAGCGCCCATCTCCTCCGGGGGCTCGGGCTCCTGGGCCCACTTCCATGTCTGTGGGTCATGGGGGGTGTTAGGTGTTGTTTTGCCCCTGTCCCGTGGCCCCCCTTCCCCCCTCCTGCCGCCCGGGCCGCCCCCCTCGGTGCCCCTGTGCTGCTGGGTCCCCCCCCTTGGTCCCCTTACCCGTTTCCAGGGTGCCTCGTCCCCCGGTCCGGTTGCCGTCTCCGGGACTGCCTGTCCCTGCTGCTGCTGCCCCTCCACCGCCTGCAGGTGCAGCACTACCCCCTCCTCCGCCTGCGCCTCCTCCACCTCCCTTGCTCTCTCGCCCTCCGCTCTCCTCTCCCTTCCGCCTTGCTCCATCCTGCCACGTCCCCCTGCTGCTGCGTGCCCTTTAAATCTCCCTCCCCGGCCTGTGTTGTTGCTGGTTGCCTGGCAGCGATGCTGCGTGCTTTGTCCCCGGCTGGGAAGCATTTTGGTTGATTCCGGCCGGTGGTTGCCGTCCAGATGTTACTTTTTATTGTTTCCCGGTGGGAATCGCTTTGACCACACTTTCGGAGATGACCTCTGGAAGCATGGTTAATTTTGACCCCTGGTGGGGATTGACTGTGGCGAACATCTGGCGCCCGCGAAACAGACGTTCAGGACGCTTTGGCCCCGCTGTGGGATTGACCGTGGTTCACTGTGGTTGACTGTGATCTTGTAACGTCTGAAAATACCCATAGTACCCATTTTCAAAGAAGGAAAAAAGAGGTATTCTGGTAACTGTCACCTAGAGTAAAGCTTGCAGAAAATTATGGGATAGAAAAGAGTGGGCAAGCATTAAAAACAAAATGGAACTATGGACTAAATTATAAAGGAAAAAAAAAACATCTTGGCAAATCCCCCACAAAACACAATCACTCTTTTACTCAAAGTACAAAATAAATAGTTGGAAGAAATATAGTAAAATACCTTGAATTTAGTAATGCTTAGGACAGAGAATCTCATCAAATCTGTCTATGCAAATGAATATACATTGGAAGTGTATTAAAACATCATGTTATTCACATGGGAATTATTATGCAAATGAGATGGTGTAATGGCATGATGTCGTTAAGCCTCCAAGTATGCCTAGTTTGAACCAATAGATGTAGTACAGTGGTATCTTTTATTGGACCAACTCCAGTTGTTGGAGGTATGCAAGCTTTCAGACCTCACAGGGTTCTTCCATCAGGTAAGTCAGGAGTTGATGGTGAAGATCCTGATGAAGGACCCTGTGAGGTCAAAAAGCTTGCATACCTCCACCAACTGGAGTTGGTCCAATAAAAGATATCACTGTACTACTTTGTCTCTATTGCCTATATATGGGACCAACACAGCAACCTTACTTTCTCTACAGTTTGAACTTTGAACCAGCCACCTTTGCCTTGGATCAGTGCAAATGCAACTAACTTTATTTTTAAAAAACAGTTTCTAGCAAAGCTAACCTTCAAAATGTAAATCAATGATCTTTGCCTGTGTCTAAAGAGCTTGAATGAAACAACAGCTCTGAGAATGAATAGTCCAAACTGCACTGTTCATGGGAAGGAAATGTTAATGCTAAAAGTGAATGATTGATGATGATTCTTTAATCATCATCATGTTTATTTTTATATAGTGCCCCCTGCCATAGCACTCAGAGTGCTTGACACATAACAATTTAACACAACTTTTAATGCTCATCACAACAACCCTCTGAGGTAGGTGAGAGAATATTGTGACTGGCACATAGGCTAACCATCTACTGTTAATGCCTTTTCATTTGGATACTGTGAGATTACAGAAGTTGCCTTTTGAACTAAATTGAGAATAGTCTTATTTTTTCCACCGTCCTGACAAGTGGTATGAACTGGAGTTTCAAGAAGCCTGAACAAACCACTACTGAACAGAGAAATTTATTAGCTAGTTAATAAAAGTGTTGTACTTCCTGTTTATGAGCAATACAAATAGAAGGGGTGCCATCTAAGATTAGAAAAGCTAGACATCATTACACTGAAAAGTGGGGTAAAGAGAAATCGGTGTCAGGTAAGGATGGAATGAGCAGCTAGATTGCTGCTCATGAGAAATTTTGCCATATTGCAAACCAGGATCAGTTTCCCAACACAGATGAGATTTCTTGATTCTCGCAATACTGTAAGATACTGTTTGCAAGGTACCTTTTACTGTGTACTGTTCATTTACCACTTACCGCATTGCAGAGGGAATGATTTTACTTCCAGATTTGTTTTTTCTGCATTTCTGAGCCAATCACTGTGCAAACAGCCCACCCCTTAACCTCCCCGAGTGCCCTTTAGCTCCACTCCAGTGCTTCCAATCAGAATTATGTTGTTCCCTTTGTTTTGACCAATCTGCAGCTGGATTGCAGAAGATGAGTAAAGGAATCTATGTACCAGACAATAAGTGATAAGGAAGTGCAAGGGGAAATGGAGTGCAAGAAATGTGGTACTGCATCGGTATTACCTCTCAGGATTTCAAATGGAAGCGGTAAATGGCAAAGCAATAAACAGGATCTTGGTAAGTGAAGAAATGGGTAAATCAAGAAATGAAATGTTGGTCAAAAAGTTACTGAGTACTGAGAGGTTCTTGATTTGACCGAGACAGTATCGGGAACCAGGATTTTGATGAGATTTCCCGTTTTGGTGAAATCTTGTTTCAGCCCCTAGTATCAGGATGCTCTTGTATAATATCTTCCTTAACAGGTGTATCCTACAGTGGCAAACAACAATTTAATCAACAATTTCTAACTCATTTACTCAAATAGCCCCATTGACTTCAATGAGTCTACTTGCAAGTAAGTGGTTTGGGGATTGTAGCCTTTTATGGATGTAGATGGTAGTATGGGTGTAGATGGTAGACGATAGTCTTGAGGGACTTCAACGTTCACGTCAACGCCAGTCTCAGCGGGGTGGAGCATGAGTTCATGGTCACCATGGCAACCATGGACCTGTCTCAAGTTGTCAACAGCCCTACGCATGATGGAGGATATACTCTTGACCTGATCTTCTACACTGGCCAGGAGATCTGTTAGTGGAGGACGTGTTGGCAGAGCCCTTGTCGTGGACAGATCATTACCTCCTGCGAGTCTGTCTCCTGGCACATGTCTGCCCCCAGAAGGGTGCTTAACCAGTTTGATTGGTTTGCCCCCAGAGACTGATGGAACCAGAGAAGTTCCAGAATGCTCTCGGGGAATTACCCTCTGATCTTGATGGCTGTCTGCTTGATGACCTCGTGCCTTTGTGGAATATCCTGCTTGAGGCCATCAACAGGACAGCTCCTAGGCATCTGCTCCCTTGGCATTGGCACTGCAGGTCGCCATGGTTTGTGGAGATCCTGCAGCAGCTGAAGCAGGAAGGGCAGCAGTTGGAGCGACAGTGGCGCCATCTCGTGCTGAAGCTGACCAATTGCAGCATAGAACCAGTTTACGGGCCTATGCCATGGCTGTCAGGGCAGCAAAGAAGGAGTTCTTTGCTACCCTGATAGCATCTGCGAAGTCTTGTCCAGCGGAGCTTTTCTGGGTGATGAGGGGGTTGGTCAGTCCGGCCTCCCTCCGCCAGGAACTGGAATCTTCCACTGTCTACTGTGACATGTTTGCTGAGAACTTTGCGGATAAAATCGCTCGGATTCACCATGATTTCGATTTCGCACTTATGAAAACTGGAGAACCAGAGGCCCTGTCTTGTCTGGTTTTGTGGGGTCAGTTTCAGTGGGTGATGCCCGCTGCTGTGATGGATGTTCTGGGGGCTGTCAGAGCCACATTTTGTGAACTAGACCCATGCCCGTCTTGGCTGGTCAAGGCCTGCTGGGAGATGTTGGGCTGTTGCTGGCGGGTGTTGTCAACGCCTCCTTTTGGGAGTGCGGGGTACCAGACTGCCTCAAGGAGGTGGTGGTGTGGCCCCTGCTCAAAAAACCATCTTTGGATGTTGACTCCCCCACCAGTTATTGGCCAGTTTCTAGCCTTCCCTTTTTAGGGAAGGTTATTGAGCAGGTTGTGGCTCGGCAGCTGCAGGAGCATCTGGACTGCACCGGTTTTCTCGATCCCTCACAGCCCAGTTTTTGTCCAGGATATGGCACTGAGACTGTATTAGTGGCTTTGGTCAATGACCTCCGCTGGTTCTGGGTCATTCAACCCTGTTAACCCTATTAGATCTGTTGGCTGCTTTCGATACCATTGATCATGAGATGTTGGTGGCTCTTCTGAGGGACGATGCCGAGGTAGACGTAACTGTTCTTGAATGGTTCCGTTCTTTTCCTGGCCTGGAGAACTCAGTGGGTGGTGCTCAAGAATTGTTCATCTCCCCAGGACCACTCGTGTGGAGTCCCGCAGGGTTCTATTCTGTTCCCTCTCTTGTTCAACATGTATATGCAGCCGTTGGGCGAAATCGTGAGATGGTTTGGAGTGTGGTGTCATCAATATGCTGATGATACCCAGTTCTACTTCTCTTTTTCATCCGAGCCAGACCTGGCAGTCTTGATGCTTACCCAATGTCTGATGGCTGTGGGGGACTGGATGAGGGTGAGCCGATTGAGGCTGAATCCTGACAAGACAGAGGTGATGTTGGTGGGGAGGGCGGTGGGTGTGATGTCTCTTATCATTGATGGGGTTCGTCCCCCACTGGTCTCCCAGGTTCGAAGTCTGGGGGTACTCCTTGATCTGCAGCTCCGCCTGGATCTTCAGGTGGGAGCTGTGGCGAAAAGTGCTTTTCGCCAGTTACATCTGGTGCGACGACTTCGGCCATACGTCTTGGGCACTGACCTGGTCACTGTCATCCATGCCTTCATCACCTCAAGACTGGACTATTGTAACGTGCTCTACACGGAACTACCCCTAGTGACAGTCTGGAGACTGCAGGTAGTGCAGAATATGGTGGCCCATCTCCTTACAGGGTTGGGTTACTGAGAGCACATTACACTGGTGCTCCGTGCTCTGCACTGGTTGTCTATAGCCTTCCAGGCCCGATCCAAGGTGTTGGTACTTACCTATAAAGCCCTAAATGGCCTAGGGCCCTCCTATCTGTGGAATCGCCTTGCTCTCCGTGCCCCGGATCGACTCCTGTGGTCTGCCAGGAGCGCCCTTCTCGATGTCACCCAGATGGTCCAGGGGGCTACAGTGAAGAGGATGTTCTCGGTGGCTACGCCTAGGCTGTGGAATTCCCTTCTGGTGGGGGCCCGGGTGGCCCCAGACCTCGCCTCATTTCGGCGTCAGTGTAGAATCAGGCTATTCCGCCAGGCCTATGGTAAGAGAAACGGATGAAGGGTGGGATTGTGTAGGTTAGGGAGGGTGGGGTTTTTTGTTCTATATTTTTATGCCATCCCTTTTATTCATAGTATGTATTTTAAATTTTATGATTTTTATTGTTGTTGTTATTGTTATTTTAACTTTGTAAGCCGACTCAAGCTGCATAAGCAGGAGAGAAGGGATATAAATTCAACTTCGATGCTGCACTTATTACATTAGGAGAGCTGGAGGTTATGGAAGCCCCATCTTGTCCAGTTTTGTGGGATCGATTCCAGTCGGTGGTGTCCGCCAATGTGATCGGGGTTCTTGAGGCAGTTAGGGCCACTTCTTGTGAGTTAGACCTGTGCCCGTCCTGGCTAGTGAAATCTTGCAGGGAGACAATAGGGCCATTGCTGGCGGGGGTGGTCAATGCCTCCCTTCGGTCAATGCAGAGTGCTGGGCTGCCTCAAGGAGGCGGTGGTGCAGCGTCTGCTAAAAAAACCATCGCTTGACATTGACTCCCTTGCCAGCTGTTGGCCTGTTTCTAACCTTCCCTTTTTAGGGAAGGTTATTGAACAGGTTGTGGCCCAGCAGCTGCAGGGGCATCTGGACCACATCAGTTTTCCTGATCCCTCCCAGTTGGGATTTCGTCCGGGATACGGCACCGAGACTGCGCTCGTGGCCTTGGTGGATGACCTGCGCCGAGAGTTAGACGGGTCAGTCAACCCTGTTGGTGGTGTTAGATCTTTCTGCTTTGTTTGATACCGTTGACCATGAGATGTTGGTGACGCGCCTGTGGGACTCTGCAGGAGTGGGCGGGACTGTTCTTGAATGGTTCCGCTCATTCCTAGTAGGAAGAACTCAGCGAGTGGTACTCGGAGAACGTTTTTCATCATACCGAGACCTCTCGTGTTGTGTCCTGCAGGGTTCTGTCTTGCCCCCTCTCCTGTTCAACGTGTATATGCAGCCACTCGGTGAGGTGATTAGGAGGTTCGGCGTGCGGTGTCATCAATATGCGGATGACACCAGCTCTACCTCTCTTTTACAACAGACCCAGGCCCTGCAGTCTTGGTCGGATGGCTGTGTGGGACTGGATGAGGGCCAACCAACTGAGGTTGAATCCTGACAAGATGGAGGTGATGCTGGTGAGTAAGGCGACAGGGATAACGGCCCCTGTTGTGGACGGGGTCTGTCCTATGTTGGTTCCCCAGGTGCGGAGTCTGGGGGTGCTCCTCGATGCTCAGCTCCGCCTGGATGCCCACGTGGAGGCTGTGGCAAGGAGTGCCTTTCACCAATTATATCTGGTGCAGCGGCTTCGGCTGTATGTTTCAGACTCTGATCTGGCCACCCTCATCCATGCTTTCATCACCTCTAGACTAGACTATGGTAACGCGCTCTACGTGGGGCTACCCATGGCAACTGCTCGGAGGCTGCAGTTAGTGCAGAATGCGGTGGCCTGTCTCTTGGTGGGATTGGGCTGCCGGGAGCACGTAACACCGGTGCTCCATGCTCTGCACTGGCTGCCGATAGTGTTCTGGGCCCGCTTCAAGGTGTTGGTTTTGACCTAGAAATTCCTAAATAGTCTAGGCCCTGCCTACCTGCGGGACCGCCTCACCCCCCAGGTGCTGGATCGCCCTGCGGTCGTCCGGGGGTGCGCTGCTCGTGGTCCCCTGAGTCTTCCGGGGGGCCATGCAGGAGAGGGCATTCTCGGTGGCTGCATCGCGGCTGTGGAACTCCCTTCCAGTGAGGGGTCACCTCGCTCTGGATCTCCCCTCCTTCCATAGACCTGTCTCTTATACACATCTAGATGTGTATAAGAGACAGCCATGCAGGAGAGGGCATTCTCGGTGGCTGCATCGCGGCTGTGGAACTCCCTTCCAGTGAGGGTGCGGCTGGCCCCGGACCTCCCCTCTTTTAGGAAAAGTTGTAAGGCCTGACTGTTCCACCAGGCATTTGGTGGGAGAGAGGGGTGAAAGGGTGGAGGGGGGTGGGGGTGGTAAATGTCACTCTCCTTTTGGCAGTTTTTAAAAATGTTTTATATTGGATTTTATTTGTGTTTTTATATTGTAAGCCGCCCCAGGTTGCCTGATGGCAAGAGGGGCGGGGTATTAAAATGAAAAATAAATAAATAAATAAATTTGAGTGGCAAATGCCAAAATTAGAAATCTGTTCATTAAACACAGGTCACAAATATGGACAGAAAACAAAAGTCTGCACAAAAGCAAGCTAGACAGCTGAAGAGTTCAGAATTTTACTAGGATGGAGGCATTTCTGGAGCAGCAGTGCTAGACAAGAGCTGTGGCTGACAGGACATAATTAGCTAGTCTTTGGCTGCCTGTACCATTTGGAGTTGCACATACAGAGGTATCTCATTACAGAACAATGAGTGATACATCCTTTGAGGGTCTACTGAAATCTAACCCCAAAGTTCTATCACCTCAGTATCTGACGTACAATAAGAAATTAGAGCTATGGTTTCTGGTCCTGGTCTCCTGCTGTCTTCACTTAAGAGAACTCACCAGGTATAAAAAAATATATAGATATTTCAAAACTACACTGAGAATTATAACCAGACAGACAAAGAAAGGGACTAATTTCCATAGTGTTCGGGATGACAGGTGCAGTGAAAAGGAAAACGTGATGATGTGAGATATTTATGGCCCACAATCCTGGCTGACATTAGCAGGATACTGCTGTGAGCAGATGAATGCCACAAAATTGCAGCAAACTTTGACAGCAGCTTTGCAATCAGATTGACGGCAATAGACAGCTCTGTGTCAGCAGCAGGAAGGAGGAAGGAAGGAGGCTGAAGCAGAGTATTTTAGAAACCACGTAATACAGGACATTATCTTGAATGGGAGTCAAATGTGAAAGCTGCTGATAGGCAGAAAAAAGACAGCAGAGTAGAAGGAAAAAAAGTACAATTAACTGAGTGTGCTTTTGAAATACCAAGGCTGAAATGGAGCAGGGCAAATGCCTGAACAACTCCATAGTAAGCTGTGCAGGCGCTAGCCTGAGAAAAATGACTCTATTATAACAATGACGTGGAGAATACCAAGAGAAAACCATGAACGACGCATTGCGAAGCCTGCCCAATCAGAGCACTTGGAGGGGGTTCATAACAAGAGTGATGGACCCATTCAGTCTCCCAGTGGCAGCAAACATATTGCTCTGTACACCAGAACCATGGGGGCAGGATCATTTCTTTTTAGCACATAAACTCTGATGGGCAATGGGCTAGCAGAGCACCTTCTCTTATATTACCTATTGCATCATGGGTGCTAGTTATTAGATTGCTTTGTTAAGGGCAGATCTGTTCACTGGTTCTCTTTCAAGCAGCAACGTCTATTTTAAATAAGCAGGATGTATGTCCCTTCACTTAGCCACCCTGGGACAGGTTTGTTAATAAGAATGACTGGGCAATTTTCCCCACAGAAAAACCCAAAGCAGCATACCTAAGCTGACTTCATGGAGTTCACTACAATCCAAGTTCTGGCCCCAAAGATATTGAGGTTTCCAACCCCACCATGATCCTGGTCCTCTGCAAAATAAGGACCCCATCTCAGATATACAGAAACAGGACTAACCTGCACAGACAGATGATGCTTTGTGGAAGAAAGCCTTCCCCATCTATAGTAGGGATGGAATCAATATGATTTGCCTGATTTTGGGGTGAATTAGGAGAACGGACGGTAATGATCCAATTTGAGAATGGGGGATCTGATGTGACTTCATTTGAGGATGAAGCTCCTTCCAAAGTACCCATCCTGCCACCAGCTCTGCCTCCCCCAGGTCCCTGCCTGGTGCGCGCCTCCTCCAGGCCCCTGCCTGCCCACCCTAGCGCCTGCCACAATAGTGCTGTTGGGGTGGGCAGGCAGGATTCTGGGGGAGGTGGGCACTAGGTAGGGTCTGGTGGAGGCACAGCTGGGGGTAGAGGGGCCGCGCAGTGGTGGGGAGGGGAGGGGAGCAGAGCAGAGGGGCCATGCAGCAGTGGAGAGGAGGGTAGTTTGCTTACTTACCTTTTCCCCCTAGGCTCTATCACCCCACAATGCCCGACATGGCCTTCTCAAGGCAGCACTGGGAAGAAATTAACCAAATAAAGTTCTGCACATATGCAAAATGGCTGACATGGCTGTTCTGTGCATGCATAGCCATTTTCCCAAATAGTGCTGGCAGCATCGGTGCCATTCTGGAATATAGCATCCGGTCTGCATGTGCTCAGACTGGATATCAGTTTCCAAAATGGCCCCGATGCTGCCCAGAGTCATTATGGCAAATAGTCATGCATGCACAGAACAGCCACGTCAGCCATTTTGCACATGTGCAGTGCTTTTTTGTTGCTGTTGTAAATTTCTTCCCAGTGCGGCTCTAAGAAGGCTGTGCTGGACGTCGCGGGACACCAGAACCTAGGAAAAAAGGGAAAGTAAGCAAACTACCCTCCTCCCCACCCCGCGTGGCCCCTCTACCTCCAGCTCTGCCTTCACCAGACTGCCGGGTGCCCTGCCCGGACAGGGGCCCAGGGGAGGCACAGTTGGGGACAGACATATGGATTAAAACCATATTGCTCAGAATCAATACCAATTCCAATTAATATGATTTAAATCTAAATTTAACTCAGGTAGGTCCGATATCAAACCAATCCTGATTTTCAAAATGATTTCCCATCCCTAATCTTCAGTGGAAGAGAGTTCCACACGCTGGCAGCCTCATTTCTGTCATGTCATACTTTCCAGTGCTGGTCTTTACAACATCAACAACTGCTTTAGCCAGAGCAGAGTCCTTCTGGAGGAGGCATTAAGGGATCTCTGGACCCTTTGGTGCCTCTGCCAGAAGGCCAGGCATCCTGTTCAACAGGATGCCTTTCTGAGCTGGTGACACTGCAAGCCCCAGGAAAAGCAGGACACAGTGCCTCTGTTCCCTGTCAATCAGCTGTTCAGAGGAGAGCAGAAGCATTTTCTCCTTCCTCCCCCAGATCTAGCCCCTGGCTAGGACTTCCAATTTGGGGGCAGGGGAGGATGCCAAATGCAGCAATGCACCCTCAGACTGGCCTTGATTTTAACAGTTTTTAAAAACCAAGAAAGCAAAGAAATCCCGTCATATGCATTAATAGCAACCTGTCACCCAGGTCCTGAATACGGTGTGAACACCTTCTCGTTCACACCAATGGCTTTCCAATTTGTCTCAGTTTAATATAATCTGAAAATGCCTTTAATTTCCCTTTCCGATTCTAAATAAATAATAAAATAGCTATTCTTGGCATTTATATGATGGTTGCCAGCCTAACTCAAGAATGCTCAGAAGAGTCTTGGGGGCTCCAAGTTACACTCCAGTATTTTTTTTGTGCACCGAAACAGGCATTCCCTCAGTAGAGCACAGGGCTCAGATGACCATCTGCAATTTCTGGTCAAGATTAATCAATATGCCCAAGGATTCCTTGCCGTATGCTTGCTGGGTAGAACAAGAAGGATTTAAAAACAGCCAAACGTGGAGAACACGTTTTAGCTACCTCATTGGTAGAATTGGTTTCTCTCTTGATGCTCTGAAGGGTTATCCAGGGGGAGCACTGAAGAGACTCCTGGGATCCAGCTTATTAGACATGCATAAACAGCAAGATATAGCACAAGAGGCAGCATCAGTAGTTGCCCCCCATTATGGGAAGTTGAAAACAGAACACAAGTTTGAGCCTTACCTTGGCTACATAACAAATTTTGCTTTGAGAAAGGCCCTTACACTGGGTAGATTCCAGTTGATGCCCTCTAAAGTTTTAGAGGGGTGGCTGAGAGGTATTACTTTTAGCCAAAGGCTATGTGACTGTAATCAGTTTAAAAAGGATTTACCCCATTACCTTTTCGACTGCATGTTAACCGCAGATATTCGCTCCCGGTTTGGGGAGATTCTTCCCCCTGGGGCCCCGTGGTGGAATCAAGACAAAAAACTGGGATATATCCTGGCTAACTCAAACGAAAAACTAATGCTTAAGGTAACCAACTTTTTGTTTATGTTGGCTAAGAGAAGAAGTGCGGTTCAGGTGGAGTTGCAGAGGAGGGCCCCGCTGCTTGGTTGAAGAATAAATGTGGTGGTAAAGGAATTGGTTCAGTTCCAAGTGGCTGGGCTGCTGTTGATATGGGAGTGGGGGTGGGAAGGGTAGAATCAAGATCAGCCTAAAATGTTAGTATTTTGGCTTATAATTTATATAGGGTAGTTTTCTTTTTCTGTTGCCTGTATCATATGTCAAAATTTTGTTTCTTTTATTGTGATTTTGCGCCGACCAAGTGGTCGTGTCAATAAAGATATATGATGAAATGATAACTCAAGAACGCTTCATAAACATTAGGGCTGCGTCCAGAAAAATTACTGTCCCAGATCATAAGGGTGTGTAAGTGCGCCATTTCTGGCACCACATTACAGAGACACAGGGCCTACTGATGGTGTTGACTATATGGCTGCCCCAGATCAATTGCCCAGCTGTGGGTACAAAATACAGGATGTCTGCCTGTGCTTAAACATGCTGTAATCTTCTCCTCTCTCCTACTTCCCCCAGAGCTACTGGGACAGCCACCATCAACACTAGTGCCTTGTCCTGATCTCTGAAATGCAGGATGTGGAAGAAGAACAAATTCACATCTCCTACACCTCATTATCTGGGGTTAGTTGCTAACATGGAAGAAGTCTAGGGACCTTTTAACACGAGACAGATCCACACACGCAGGTCCACTGTGTGTGCATGCATGGGTGCCGCCTGTGTAAACGCTGTGGCGGGTGGGTGGGCATGCATGCTCCCGCCACCCACCCATCGGGGAGATGGGCGGGAGGTGGGGCCAATGAGGCTTCCGCGTCGGGCCGAATTCGCCAGGGCCCGGTCTCCACCCGGTCCCCTCTCATCGCCCCTGCAGCGGCGCTCCACCCACTGCACATTGACCTGGACTGTTCCACACACCCCAGTCCAAACACTCCTTTGATGCAGCCTTGGCAAAGAGACACATATTCCCATCCCCACTAGTTACCTTTGTCATAACTCTGTGCAGTACCATTTGCCACTTGTTAGTTTTCAACCCACATAGCAGTGATCTTGTTATATTACAGCCAATGTGCATTAATCTGTCACACACAATATGAAATGCTTTACTGAACCAATATGCGTTCCATTTAATATTCTATGCATTCCATTTGAAAAGGAGTCGGTACTTCTATAAAAAAAGCAGTGAATTCTGCCTGGCAAAAATTTGTATAAACCCATATAGATTTTGCTAATGTTCCTATTGCTAATGTTCCTATTGCAGTTTAGTGACAACTTTAATTTAAAATTTGTTTAATTACCTTATATGGGGTTGAATTAGACAATTGCTAAGAGATGCAGGAAGAGTGAATGGGACACTATTTTAGCAGCATGGTTATTGATGCTATAGGAAAGAGAAGTGTTAGCAAAAGACATCTGGATTCCCTACCCTGGACATCTGGCAGCCTGGGGCCTCTCTTCCCTGTTTCAACCTTCTGTAAGTTTAATTCATCCCTCTGAACCTCTTTCAAACTACTCCCACAATGGTTAGCTCTATATGAATGCTTCTCTGACCTGTGAAGGAATCGTGGAATAGACATTTGTGTTCGGCAAACCTACAAACCTCCCCCTCAAACACTGTAAAAAGACAGGGTCACTCCCCTAAAATGAAGCGATCTTCTGGGAAGAGGGTGCCGCAGTGACTGCCTTTCATCCTAAAATATCAGGTAGATGGCTGACTCACTGCATCATCCTGGCTTTTGGGGAGGGGGCTGGGGAGTAGATAGGAGATAGCTCTTGGAGAGTGGCTCTTCAGCACCGTTAACTGTGATGTCCTAGGGCAGTTAGTTTCAACCAATGTATTGACCTTTTCCATACTATGGACCAGCTCCAAAGCTTCCTAAAATATGAGATAATGGAACAGACATGCACCTTAACACCACTTTAACACTGCTTTAACATTTCTTATGCATGTTGCAGGGCTGCATAGGGTGCCAATACAGCTCTGCAACATGCATAAGGAACGTTAAAGCAGTGTTAAAGCGGAGTTACGTGCATGTCCGTTTTCACCGAATGTTTAAAAGTCTATGGAAGGGAAACAAAATGTCAAATTGTCACTGCTTTATTATCACTTGAAAAGGATAAAGAAGGAAGAGGGTAAGAGCCAGGACAGACACGCTGAACACAGCTGATGGTACCTTTAGCCCTGCACCAACATGCATAGCTTCCTGGCTGGGAGATATTTTAGGTAATGAAGAGTAGTTAACAAGTTAATTGAGTATTGCTTTTGTTATGAAATAGTTTCTAATAGTTACCATAATGTAAACTGCACATTGGAACTTTTGGGCAAGAGAGCAGGATCTGCATAGGGGTAATTTTCACTACACTAGTAGCCTTTTGTACAACCAAGGAAAGAGTGCAGCAGTCCCAATGATTCAGCTCTTCGCTGATGATCAGCGCATTCAGCATGTTTGTTGGCAGGCTCTGTTGGCTTAGACAGCCCTGGATGTAAGACAGAGCCTGCCAATAAACATATGCTGGAAGAGTTGATCATCAGAGAAAAGCTGAATCACTGGGACTGCTGCAGAGAAGGAGTCCAGGTCTGTTTTTACATGGACCCACAGAGTGGGGGGGTCCACGGTGCATGCGCAGTGGGTGGGCGGGGCGTGCATACGGGCACACTCATATCCCCACACCTCTCCCACTCATTAACACGTGTGGAGCAATCTCCATTTTCCCCAGTTGCTCCGTGTGTGTTGATGAGTGGGAGGTGTGTGGGGATGCGTGTGTCACGAGGATCGGGGTCCCCCTCTCTCTCTAGGCTGTCCCCTGAATGCCCACCAGGCCAGCCGCAACCCAGCTGCCTGTACCCGTGTGGGTTCCCACCTGATCAGAAACCCTCACTACAATCAGGGAACTTTCGGAGTTCTGCACCCCCAGAAACGCCTCCCCTTGATCTCCCAGCACAGCCGTAACTCAGAGAACCTTCTCTGGCCACCCGTAATTTGGAAGACTTCATGGTGGGGTTGTCTTATATGAAAAAGGTTTGTCTAGGCTCTCACCTAGATAGAGTGCCCCCTTTATGAATTCCCCAGGACCAGATAAACACACAAGCATGCTAGGCTTGATTATAAAACATATATTGAGTACATACAAGTATGAGGCTGTTGATCAGATAGTGCAAGTGAATGCATTACCGACTAGTGTTCTAACGGGGTGCTTTCAGGGGATCCCCTATGGGGAACGATTATGCCCTTTTGACAGTTTGGCTACAGAGTCTATCCACCATATTCTATTTGAATGCAGACTATACGATACTCTGCGTTCACAATTTCTGCAGTCATTTACTGATAGTCACCAGGGGGAATCTGGTAGGTTCCTGGAATTTGTGGCTTTGCGGGCTGCCCATCCAGAGGTTACTGTTAGTATTATGAGATTTCTGCTGAGGGTATTCGAGATGAGGGATAGATTCCTTCAATTTAAGCCCCTGGTTAGTGAATCCTTTGGAGAATCTGCTGTTTAATTTTGTTTAAATGTACGATTGGTAAAGCAGGAAATAGAAGTTTTAGTTATTTAAGGATCCTCGCTTCAACTCCCATTGATGGGAGTAGGGGNGTGGGCATGCATGCTCCCGCCACCCACCCATCACCCACACACGGAGCAACTGGAGAAAAGGTAGGTTGCTCCGTAAGTGGAGATGGGTGGGCGCCTGTCTACACCCTTCCCCCTCTCATCGCCCCTGCAGCGGCGCTCCACCCACTGCACATTGACCTGGACTGTTCCACACACCCCAGTCCAAACACTCCTTTGATGCAGCCTTGGCAAAGAGACACATATTCCCATCCCCACTAGTTACCTTTGTCATAACTCTGTGCAGTACCATTTGCCACTTGTTAGTTTTCAACCCACATAGCAGTGATCTTGTTATATTACAGCCAATGTGCATTAATCTGTCACACACAATATGAAATGCTTTACTGAACCAATATGCGTTCCATTTAATATTCTATGCATTCCATTTGAAAAGGAGTCGGTACTTCTATAAAAAAAGCAGTGAATTCTGCCTGGCAAAAATTTGTATAAACCCATATAGATTTTGCTAATGTTCCTATTGCTAATGTTCCTATTGCAGTTTAGTGACAACTTTAATTTAAAATTTGTTTAATTACCTTATATGGGGTTGAATTAGACAATTGCTAAGAGATGCAGGAAGAGTGAATGGGACACTATTTTAGCAGCATGGTTATTGATGCTATAGGAAAGAGAAGTGTTAGCAAAAGACATCTGGATTCCCTACCCTGGACATCTGGCAGCCTGGGGCCTCTCTTCCCTGTTTCAACCTTCTGTAAGTTTAATTCATCCCTCTGAACCTCTTTCAAACTACTCCCACAATGGTTAGCTCTATATGAATGCTTCTCTGACCTGTGAAGGAATCGTGGAATAGACATTTGTGTTCGGCAAACCTACAAACCTCCCCCTCAAACACTGTAAAAAGACAGGGTCACTCCCCTAAAATGAAGCGATCTTCTGGGAAGAGGGTGCCGCAGTGACTGCCTTTCATCCTAAAATATCAGGTAGATGGCTGACTCACTGCATCATCCTGGCTTTTGGGGAGGGGGCTGGGGAGTAGATAGGAGATAGCTCTTGGAGAGTGGCTCTTCAGCACCGTTAACTGTGATGTCCTAGGGCAGTTAGTTTCAACCAATGTATTGACCTTTTCCATACTATGGACCAGCTCCAAAGCTTCCTAAAATATGAGATAATGGAACAGACATGCACCTTAACACCACTTTAACACTGCTTTAACATTTCTTATGCATGTTGCAGGGCTGCATAGGGTGCCAATACAGCTCTGCAACATGCATAAGGAACGTTAAAGCAGTGTTAAAGCGGAGTTACGTGCATGTCCGTTTTCACCGAATGTTTAAAAGTCTATGGAAGGGAAACAAAATGTCAAATTGTCACTGCTTTATTATCACTTGAAAAGGATAAAGAAGGAAGAGGGTAAGAGCCAGGACAGACACGCTGAACACAGCTGATGGTACCTTTAGCCCTGCACCAACATGCATAGCTTCCTGGCTGGGAGATATTTTAGGTAATGAAGAGTAGTTAACAAGTTAATTGAGTATTGCTTTTGTTATGAAATAGTTTCTAATAGTTACCATAATGTAAACTGCACATTGGAACTTTTGGGCAAGAGAGCAGGATCTGCATAGGGGTAATTTTCACTACACTAGTAGCCTTTTGTACAACCAAGGAAAGAGTGCAGCAGTCCCAATGATTCAGCTCTTCGCTGATGATCAGCGCATTCAGCATGTTTGTTGGCAGGCTCTGTTGGCTTAGACAGCCCTGGATGTAAGACAGAGCCTGCCAATAAACATATGCTGGAAGAGTTGATCATCAGAGAAAAGCTGAATCACTGGGACTGCTGCAGAGAAGGAGTCCAGGTCTGTTTTTACATGGACCCACAGAGTGGGGGGGTCCACGGTGCATGCGCAGTGGGTGGGCGGGGCGTGCATACGGGCACACTCATATCCCCACACCTCTCCCACTCATTAACACGTGTGGAGCAATCTCCATTTTCCCCAGTTGCTCCGTGTGTGTTGATGAGTGGGAGGTGTGTGGGGATGCGTGTGTCACGAGGATCGGGGTCCCCCTCTCTCTCTAGGCTGTCCCCTGAATGCCCACCAGGCCAGCCGCAACCCAGCTGCCTGTACCCGTGTGGGTTCCCACCTGATCAGAAACCCTCACTACAATCAGGGAACTTTCGGAGTTCTGCACCCCCAGAAACGCCTCCCCTTGATCTCCCAGCACAGCCGTAACTCAGAGAACCTTCTCTGGCCACCCGTAATTTGGAAGACTTCATGGTGGGGTTGTCTTATATGAAAAAGGTTTGTCTAGGCTCTCACCTAGATAGAGTGCCCCCTTTATGAATTCCCCAGGACCAGATAAACACACAAGCATGCTAGGCTTGATTATAAAACATATATTGAGTACATACAAGTATGAGGCTGTTGATCAGATAGTGCAAGTGAATGCATTACCGACTAGTGTTCTAACGGGGTGCTTTCAGGGGATCCCCTATGGGGAACGATTATGCCCTTTTGACAGTTTGGCTACAGAGTCTATCCACCATATTCTATTTGAATGCAGACTATACGATACTCTGCGTTCACAATTTCTGCAGTCATTTACTGATAGTCACCAGGGGGAATCTGGTAGGTTCCTGGAATTTGTGGCTTTGCGGGCTGCCCATCCAGAGGTTACTGTTAGTATTATGAGATTTCTGCTGAGGGTATTCGAGATGAGGGATAGATTCCTTCAATTTAAGCCCCTGGTTAGTGAATCCTTTGGAGAATCTGCTGTTTAATTTTGTTTAAATGTACGATTGGTAAAGCAGGAAATAGAAGTTTTAGTTATTTAAGGATCCTCGCTTCAACTCCCATTGATGGGAGTAGGGGGGGTGAGATTTTGAACTGTGTGTATTTGTCATTTTATATGTGTGTTTGTATATGAACAATGGCCAATGGTCACGTTTTAATAAATTATTTGATTTGATTTGATCGTGCAAGTCAATAAATCAAACACAAAGTACATGCATTCTAAGATATACTGATGTCCCTAACTGTCCTCTTACCCTAAGGCTCAGTTCAAGTCCACCAAAGTCTTTCGAGGCCTTGATGATTAAGGCTGGGCACGGTCCTTTTATAGAATAGAAAAGTCTCTAGTTCATGGTGGAACAGCTCTCTTGTGAGCTGTTCTCTTCTTGCTGCTCAAGATGGAAAAGAGAGAGAAATCCTGTGTCCTCTTCTCCTGTTTGCAGGGGACGTGGGTCACTTCCTCCTGCTTGTCTATTGTTATTTCAATGCCCTTGTAGATGGGTTGCCATCCCACACCTGGCTGTTACCTTGGCAACAAACTGTCCATTCTGCCTGATAATGGTTTTTCTGTCCCTCCCCCCTGCCCAACCAGTTCAGTGAGGGGGGTAGGGCTCACACTCTCTTAATGTTTGTCTTTAGCTGTCCTTCTTATTAGTCATATTTACCCCCCAGTACCCCAACTTCTGTGTCTCATTACCCCAAATGTCTGTGTTGCCCCCTTGTCCCCATGACAGCGTGTTAGGTGGGAGCGCGCACACACCTCCACTCACTGTGCATGCACGCACAGCGTCCTTCACATGGCGTTCTCCCACTCATGAACACCCAGATTTCTGGGTGTTCATGAATGGATGCCGCCTGTGTAAAAAGGGCCGGAGTGCTGCCTATACTGTCCAACTGAGTTGAAGAAGCAAAAAGGAAAGCCATAGCATAGCAGTGATTGCACGGGAGAGACTTGCAATCAATTCAGGGGACCCAATATGGCCAACTTTAAGCATCCAGCAGAGGGTGATAAACACAAGAGAACCACGCAGAGCATCCTCTAGTGACGAGAGGAGAAACTTGCAGCTACTGGTGAACTAGACTTACCTGGATAAGCCACAAGTTTCTTGGGATCTAGGAAAGAGACCGTCACAAAGTAAGAGTCTTTGACAGGATAGGCAGGCAGCACTCAAACTCCTTCTCTGCAGCAGTCCCAGTGATTCAGCTGCTATCTGATGATGGAGACCTAGAACCAGTAAACTGGATTATCCTGTCTGGCTTTGTTCCTAGCAGGTTGGACACTTCATGGGGCATTAGGTGGAATCACGTTAGGCACAGGAACCCACAAAAGGCCAAACTGTGGATTCATAGTTTAAGAGACGAAAAGTGTCAACGCAATTTTAAAGCTTGAAAAAAATACTTAGCAAACATATTTGTGACAAGAAAGAAACCTACAAATATTAAAATATCTAGACTGGAAAAAATTACCCAAGGAAGCCTCCAAATACGTAAAATCAGTTTTAAAACTCTGGAAACATAATTAATAGAGGACATTATGGTGATGGGGGCTATGTTGTGTCAGGAGGTGGGGAAGAGGACTGTAGTGACTGGGTGTGTGTGTAATGGACAGAAGGGGGACTGAAGAAGAGAGATGGAAAAAGAGAATGAAGTATGGGAATAATCACTGACAGAAGAGGCTAAAAGTGGGCAGGGGGCATTGTGGACGAGTGACATGGAACAGAGAATTGGGCTAAGTCTACATCACTTGCCCACATTTACAGGGATACGGCAGGGAAAATCACAGGTGGATTCCCAGCAGTCAAATTCATGAGTTTCTCTGGCCGTATTTCTGAACGTGGGTAAATGGCCTTAGCCAGTCCCATCTCCCTGCTGCCCCTGTTTAGAGCCCTCCAAGTTCAGGGGGTGTTTGTTTTTTTAGAGCAGCAGCAGCCCTGAGTAAATTCTTCTCCTCTTTACATGGACTGGCCATGAATCTCTAAAGGGACCAGAAGTGGTCTGCTGATTGGTCATTCAGAAACACTGAGTATCTTTGGACGTGGGGGTGCTTACCGCGCTTGCCTGCTTGCAGCCATGCCTGGGTCTGTTTTAAATGGACCTGGTGGTTGCTGCAGCCCATAGTCTGCTCACACAGCACCCACCTCCCCCATACCATAGAGCTGTGTGCGGACTGGCCGCCACTCTAGGCTGCTGCCCATGGCTCTATGGCATTGCTCGGGGCAGCCCCTGGCTGGGAGTGGAGCTGCAGCAGCCGTCTGCCAGGTAGACAGACCGCTGCTCTGCCTCCAGTTGGTTCTCTGGCAGTGCTTCAGGACGTCCCAGAGCACTGCAAGCAGGGCTGGAGCAGAGGAGATGGTGTCTGCTCTGCTTGCTTTTACATGGACAGGCCACCCAGGTGTTAGGTGGAGCAGAGTAATGGATGTGATCCATGAAAAAGCAGAGAGTTTTTTTACGAAGTGGTGCTACTGGAGCCTTGATTGACAAACTGCAAGATGAGAAATAATGGTTTCTCGTCCAGCTTCATATGAATAGTGGAACTGGCTGCTTTCTGAGGATATGTTCCCATAGTTGGAGGGGAGCACGCTTACTTGCCACACCTTGAGGAGATGGAAGGACCAACAAGTTGACCCTTGTTAGCTAAAGTGACACCATGCTTCATGGAGGACAGTTACAAACAAATGAGGTAGCATGGAACCTGACGGGGAAAGAATAAGGTTCCCAGGTGAAGAGGGGCAGTTGTTTGGGAATTCAGACATTACCTGAAGGTAAGATCCCAAAATACAAATATATTTTCAGTATGAGGAGCTGCCTATTTGCCCATCACTTACTAAGGATCACATGTACGTTGGACAAAAATGGAATTTGTCACACCCCATACTGCTCACTGATGCTGTCCTATCACTCACGATGTCCTTTCCCCTTGTAACTAAGCTAAGCACATGCACCTGAGACTTCTCAACTTCGTGAATGTATCCCTGTCTCTCCCTATATTTCCCTTTCCCTTGTCTCCTCCCCTCTTGCTTTCCTAGATTGTAAGCCCCTTGGGGTAGGGACCTGTCTCTAACCTTCCCTTTTTAGGGAAGGTTATTGAGCGGGCAGTGGCGCTCCAGCTCCAGGTTCATCTGGATAACATCGGGCTCCTTGACCCTTTTCAATCTGGGTTCCGCCCCGGCTATGGCACCGAGACGGCGTTGGTGGCCTTGGTAGACGACCTCCGCCGGGAGATGGATGCAGGATGTTCGACATTTCTCATCCTGCTAGATCTCTCGGCCGCTTTTGACACCGTGGACCATGGGCTGCTGTTGAGACGGCTGCGTGACCTGGGGGGTCTGGGCGGGACTGTTCTTGAATGGTTCCGCTCATTCCTCTCGGGGAGGAGCCAACGGGTGGTGCTGGGGGAGGAAACATCGTGCCCCCGCGCTTTACCGTGTGGCGTTCCGCAGGGATCGATCTTGTCTCCATTGTTGTTTAATATCTATATGCAGCCCTTGGGGGAGGTCGTGAGAGGGTTCGGGGTGCGATGTCACCAGTATGCTGATGATACTCAGCTGTACCTCTCCTTTTCTACTGACCCAGACCCTGCTATCTCGTTGCTATCCCAATGTTTGGAGGCCGTGGCGGATTGGATGCGGCTGAGCAGACTGAAGCTCAACCCAGATAAGACGGAGGTGATGGTGGTGGGGAGGGCGAAGGGGGTGGTGGCCCCCCTAGTTGGGGGGGTTTGCCCTCCTGTAGCTCAGCAGGTCCGGAGTCTGGGGGTCATATTGGACGCAGACCTGCGTCTGGAGCGGCAGGTGGAGGCAGTCGCTAAGGCTGCCTTCCGCCAGCTTTATCTTGTACGTAGGCTGCGTCCGTATGTCTCTGGCCCGGACCTGGCCTCCCTCATCCATGCCTTTGTCACCTCGAGGCTCGACTACTGCAACGCGCTCTACGTGGGGCTTCCCTTGTTCTTGGCTCGGAGGCTGCAGCTGGTGCAGAATGCGGCGGCTCGTCTTCTTACGGGGACGGGTCGCCGGGAGCACATTACACCGGTGCTCCGAGCTCTGCACTGGCTGCCGATAGTGTGCCGGGCCAAGTTCAAGGTCCTAGTGATGATCTATAAAGCCCTATACGGTCTTGGCCCCTCATACCTTAGGGACCGCCTCGCCCTTCGCGCCCCGGAGCGGCTCCTGCGGTCTGCCGGGGGTGCCCTCCTGGAGGTCCCCCGTGTGAAGCGGGGGGCCACGATGGAGCGAGCATTCTCGGTGGTAGGGCCGCGGCTGTGGAACTCCCTTCCGGAGGAAGCTCGCCTGGCCCCAAGCCTTTTGATATTTCGGCGGAACTGTAAGACCTGGCTGTTTGCCCAGGCCTTTGGGAGGGAGGGAGGGGGAGGGTGATTTTAATCCCCTGCCCATTTTATTTATTATTGTTCTTAACCCTGTTTTTGATGTTTTATATTTATATTTATATTTTAACTGTTTTAAATGTTTTATTATTGTTGTAAGCCGCCCCGAGATGCATTGCAGGAGGGGGCGGGATATAAGTTTGAAAAATAAATAAAAATAAATAAATAAATAATTATGATTGTACTGCACCAGGTACATTGGTGGCACTATATAACTAATAATAATAAATAATAATAGTAATATGCTTCTGTTCTGTCTAATACTTTTCTGACTAATACTCTCTCTCTCTCTCTCTCTCGATATATCTTCTAAGCCAATAGAGAATCAGTACCACTAACAGTAGCATACTGTAACAGTACACTCACCACTAGGCAAATCAGCCCTTCATGGCATCCCTTTGCTTTGTTATTTCAGGGAATTAACTCACGCCTTAGGATTGAGATTTTAACCTGGGCTTTCCTTGCAGGACTCAAGATAGTTTCTAGTAAGCTCCTGTTTTAAAATCTGCTTCAGGCTTGCCTGGGTTCCTGGGTCTGCTACTCTTATAGCCACCAAAAGAAAGTGGGACGAGACTGACAAGTAGATGATCCTTAACAGGGCCAGTGATTACTGCCTGTTCCATCACACACATACATGGTACTGCATCTTAGCACTGCAGAGAGATACTGCTGCATCTGACCTGGAAGAGGCAAGCCAGTTAACCAAGGCTGGGGAGAGCACAGTTCTTATCACCCAACCTTAACCCTTACCTTCTGACTTAAACAAAATTGTACTCGCCGCGTATTGGGGTCCATATGACCCCTATGGGAAAAACCCATCATAGGTGGGGTCTATTTATCCCCAAAATATAGTCTGTGTCCCAAAACCTTCAAACAAAGCCCTGGGAACGAACACGAACACACACACACACACATGAAAGAGTCTGTTTTATGGGGATTGTTTTCACTCCCCAAATTCGTCCCAAAGGCAAATTCTCTCATGCAAATTACTGGCGTGCAAATTATAGTCAAACTTTACTAAGCACAGTTAAGTACACTTAGCCCCTTTATAGCGGGCACCCATTGGTGCGAGGGGGGGTTTGCACCTTTATAGCCTGATATTTACATTTCTTTTGTTGTTGCCTAGGATGCTTCAGGGCTTGTTTGCATTTCTTTGCTTGCCTAAGATTCTTGTCTCCACAAACTGACCCCAGAAGGAAACATAATACTTGGCTGAAGAAATGAAATCTAACCTTCCCAAACTTCTTGTCTCCGCAAACTTACCCCAGAAGGGAAACTTAAACTTAGGCTGAAGAAATGAAACCTAACATTACCTGAACAGCTGAGAAATGACACAGAAAAGGTTTGTGTAAAGCCAAAAAGGAAAACTCCATTGACACCTTGTGTGTGTTTGCACCCTGGCACGTTTTTGGTCATTGGAGACAAACGATAAGAGATATCTGGCTGAAATTTGAGTATGTTATGGCCAGAGGTACCAGTGACAATGTGCTGCAAGCTCAAAGTTGTAGACCCAATACTTAGCATATTTTCATGGTTTTTTTCAGTTACGATACAAAGGCACAAAATAATAGCAGTGAAGGGGTTAATTTTTATTGCTGCTGCCAGTCTGAAGTGGTCTTGTGTTCCATGTTCCCTTCCTATCTGAATGGTCCTTGAAAACTGTTTATTTTGGTTTATTTTAAGTTGGGTTTGATTTAACCCCTGTTGAAATGCTGTGGCTTGGGGTCCATTTGACCCCAATAGGCAAACTCTATGGAAACCTGGGGTCCGTTTGAAAAATGCCACTTTTTTGTTTATAGGAGACAAATGGTAAGAGGTATTAAGCTGAAATTTGAGTATGTTATGCCCAGAGGTGCCGGTGACAATGTCCTAAAAGCTCAAACTTGAAGAGCTACTAATAAAAATATTTTAATGTTTTTTGTACTCGCTGGGTCAGCTTAACCCCAAAACGGAAGGTAATAAAGCAGAATATCAGAACTCATTAACCCTACTGTGGCCCTGAAACCAGCTGCTGACTGCCAGTGATGAAATAAATCTGAAGGCAGCAACAGCACTAATTTAAAACGAAGGAAAAAATGTTTTCAAAAAGCTGTATCAGTACCTTTGATTAGTAATGGGGCAGCTGGCATGCTATTTGTATTTGCCAGAATGCTAAAGACCCTCGCTTTTCTCAGAGTGAACTGGCCTCTACGCAGGGACAATGTGTGTGCACGTGTCTCCTTCTTAGCTGTTCTGCATAAGCTGGCACTTAGCCAGTACAGTGCTAGCCAACATCAAAGGGTTTCTACCCAGCAATTGTTTTAATTTAGTAATGCAAAACAAATAAAACTGTAATTAGGAAAAAAACAAATGCTTTTGCATGATTTTGGTCAACACTTGCATACACCCACTGTATGAGTTGATTAAATGCTGAACCCACAGTACTGTCATTTTAAAATAACGATTCCTACAAGCTTTAGCTGTACATTTTGTGAGTGAATCTAGCGTTCACTGAAGCGAGGATCTGATAGCACCAGATAGAGCAAAGTGTACTGAGGGCAAACACTGTCAGGTTACCCCTAATCAACTCTCACGTTGCCCTCCAGTTCTTGATCTACAGCCCCCTATGCTATTCCAATTCCAGTTCTAGATTCCCCACCCACAAAACCTGTCAATATCCACAGTTCCAACCCACAGTCCCAGTTACTCTACTCATTATCTCCCTCTGCACACATAACTCTGCCGGAGTCCCTTTATTTTAATCTGCAATCCCTCATACTATCTATAGATTTATGGGAGAAAGAGAGACCTTTTCAATCATCATCCCTGTCTAAACAATATAGGATTTCCCCGTCGTCAGTCTCCCATGTTTCCTGGATTTCCCCCCATCTTCAAGCCTTCAGAGCTATGTCTAGGTAAATTATTTCACTTCTAGATTATTAGTTTATGTAAACAAAGTGATTTTAATTAACATACTGGGTAAACTAATTAAAGGAACCAGATGTATAAAATACTACAAACTGATTTCTGATGTCAGAATAAACAGTGTCAAACCTCTTTAATTCATATATTATTAGGGACTTACATAGTGTTTGTCATTGTAGTATATCAATGACTGGAAAATACATAAAGTACCCAATCCATCTGAATCTGGATCCAAATCAACATCAAGAACTTCAGAAAATAATTTTCAAAATGTTCCTTTCTGAACCTCATGGTTAGGGAAAAAAGGAATCTGCAGCTGTGATATTTCACAAGGTAGAAACTCCCTATAGCATCCTAGCACCTTTTCCATTTTGTCCTGAAACAGAAATGGGAGTTTCCTCACCAGGAATCACTCCTTTCAGGGTTGGGGATTTTTTCCCTTCCTATGGGCCACTTAAAAAAATTGTATGAACTCCATAGACTGGATAAAAGTTTGGGGTGGAGAGACAATTTAAGAAATATGAAGTTTGAAGCGGAGAGGCAATTTAACCCTCCTGTGTTTTTGCAGGTCTTTATGGCCCTGAAGGCTGCTAAAAAAAATCATAAAACTGTTTTGGCACGCCTTAACCACTCCTCCCCCCATGTATTCCTCAAGAAGTGTGAGGTCAACTGTCCTGTGTTGTTTCATGTTCCTCCCCATTTTTTTTTAAAATGTAGGTTTTTATTATTTCATCACCAGGGGTACTTTCGACCCCCAATGTAAGTCAATGGAAAAATGAAAGCACTATACGCCCTTGATGTTGACCCCTTGCACATATATTCTTAAAATAAATGTGTCTTTTAAAGAAATTAAACTTAACCCAGCACCTGCCCTCCTAAGTAGCCTTCTCAATTAGAGATAAGGACAAAATGTATTACTTAGGGTATTTTCAGACGTTACGAGATCACGCTCAACCACAGTCAATACTCTGTGGTGGGGAATGGTCCCATAACGTCTGTTGGGGAACCAGAAGTCCCCCCCCCCCGAAGATGTTTACCACGGTCAATCGCAGCAGGGAATCAGATTCATGATGCGCTCGGAGGTCCTGCCTGGACCATCCCCGATCGCGTGGTGAATGAGATTCTGCCCCGTGATGAAGGGGACAGTAACGTCTGTCCCTGACTACGGCCCAGAATCCGTGGCGGGCCGTGGTCAATGCTGGGGGAGGGAGGGCGCGGCCGGGCGCTGCGGCTGCATTGGCTGTGGCGCCCGCCCGTCTTCTGGAGGGCGGGCGGCCGGGGCAGCATGGGGGGGCGGGGCTGTGCAGCCGCACGTTGCCCCGCGCAGCCCTGCCCCCTCCCCGGATTCCCCGCCGGGATTGGCCCCCCGCGTCTGTTAGCCCGTGATGCGGTGACCCCGGTGGGGAATCAAAGGGTTGTTTCCATGCCGGGGCAAATCGGCCCAGTCACATCTGAAAATACCCTTAGTTTGAGCTCACAAAGGTCATTAAAATAAACACCATAAACTGCTTTGGGGGATTACATTGACCACCCGTGAAAGGTCAACTTGCCAACTTCTATTGTTCCTTATATTTACACAGAAGTTAAGACCTATTTAGAGTGAACTCTTGACACTGTTTTTTTTAATCACAGTCATTAGCAGCTTTGTGTTGGAAAAATACCTATTCATTCTGCATCGGGGGTGTTGATGACCCCTGCATTTAATGTGAGGTTTGATGAAATCCTGCAACCTGTATTTTTCATAAATGTCATCTAAAATTGGCATATCTGGCCATTCTACTGTGAACTCAAGACTTTTGAGCTGGCTCCTCCTCTCCTTTTCTGGATTGGAGGGGGGGGGGGTCAACATTACCCCCTGCACTGTTTTTGTTAGTTGTACTGCTTTACATGAGGGGTCATGATGACCCCCAATACCATGGGGGTTGTTTTGTATTTCTGTTTTTCAGTTGTTATACTAATTAACTGTCCATTTCTTTTCTTAATCTGGAGTCCAATTCAAATCAATCACATTCATTATTTTTCAGCTATTTATTAATTGGGGTCCATTTGATCCCGATACAGTTATTAGTCAGTCAGTTTCTCAGGTGCAGGAGGGTTAAGGAATATGCTTAAGCTAAGGGAATGGAAGGGAAGCTCCAGTTCATGAATCTATGCCAAGGCTTCATCCTCTATCCTCAAGTGCATGTCCTCATCTCTACTCCCTTCTCTTGAGCTCACTCTTTCAGTGCTTGAGGGCCGAGAATCAATCCACAGGCAAGATTCAAGAACCGGAAAGAGGTCAAATAAAAACCAGCTACAGTCCAGACTGGACCAGGAGTTCTCCATCCCAGGGGCTCTCCAATGAGACAGGACAGAATGCGGATGCGCAGTCTTCGGCACCGCAGGATTCTCAGAGAGGTAAATGACGCGCAGTTTCCACCTCCTGGACGCTGGCAAGTATCGACGCCCAGCAGAGTAGAATTTCACTCCTCTACCAGATGTGAGAGTTTGCCAGCAAAGATCTCCCCTTCCCACGAGATGGAAGCTGCACGTCATCTGACTCCCAGACTTCCCCACGGACCCAAAGGCTGCACATTTCATCTCATTGGAAAGCACCCTAAGCTCAATAGTTCAAATACTTTTGTTAGCCGTTTTAACGGCATTTAACATTTTTAAGTCACACATAGCTACATCCAATGACGTGTTGTCATAACATTGTCTGTTATGGAAGTGAGGGCAATTTAAAAAACAACAATCCCCCTCCCCCGGCTAAAGCAGAATAATAGGGGTAACTGTCTCCAAGCATCATTCTAACCTGCTTTCATCTAGGTTGAAAGGCTGAAGGAACCATCCACAATGGAGTTCTTAATAACATCCTAATGGAATCTCTATGCATTGCCTACTTTGTATAAGCCAAGAACCACAACTTTAGTGGCAAATCAGCAGATGACATTGAAATCATGCAGACAACCTGCAGCAGACAAAAACACTTATTTAGGCCTGATCAGGAGAAAGTGGTTATTTCTTTTGAAGATAGGGGCTTCACTACAGTGATCCATGCCATCAGCAACGCAAGACTGCACTACATGCACTATGTGGTATGCGTCCATCTGGAAACCTAAGACGGTGCCAAATACAGAAGCATTCGTATTAAGTGTTTGTTGGTGGTGGTTCATTTCATTGAAGCTCTATGATTTGCATTGGCTAGTTATTGGTTTCCAGAATGCATTTAAGGTTATAATGTTCCTTTGAGTTATAAAGCCCTTAATGACTTGTGACCCTGTTTATTCAATAGTTGCCTCTCTCCTTGTGGTACATTTTCCAAGGACAATTGGCAGACACCTGAGCTGGATGTCTAGATGTGGAAGAGCGGGCAATAACCATAAACTGACTTCCTCAGAAATAACCTGGGTTTATTAACTTCTTTGGCCCTCTGTAAGACATATTGGGTGTTTTTAAATGAGACTGGCAGGAGGGAGGGTGTCCGTGGTCAGTATATAGGGTGGAAGCGGGGTACCCATGTACGGTGGTGGGAAGTGCATGGTGAGGGCTTCACATGGGCAGCTCCTGGCATAGCTGCCCCATCCACAGAGGTGGCCACCCTGGCCTGCACGGGGCTCTCTGGATTTTTTCAGGAGTGCTCTGTGCGTGGCCATGGGTGGCTGCTGTGTGGGTAATGGGAGTGCGCCTCCCCAGGCACCAACTTCAAATGAACGGTTGGACCAGATGCAGGGACGGTAGGGGGCCATGCGTGGAAGTGGCTTGTTTAAAAACATCCATTTATTTATGTAGCTGATGTGGAGGTGGGCCTGTGAGGAGAATCAGCTATATGGCTTGATGCTCTAAAGGCAGTCTCATTTTATTTTTGTAAATCTTCCTCCGAACCCTCCTCTTCCATCCCCTCCCTCACGCTCCCACGCCTCCCCTGCTCCCCCAACCGTCTTCGTCCCTTCTCCTTCGCTGTCCCGCACGCCTGCCCACGTCCGCCTTGCCCCCACCCTTCGTACCTTCAAGTCCCTCCTCAAAACCCACCTCTTCCGCATTATACTGTAACTAAGCCAAGGACACGTACCTGAGCTCTCGCATCCTCATGAATGTTGCATCCCTTGTCTCTCCCTCTGTTCCCCCTTCCCTGTCTCCCCTCCTGCTGTCTTTAGATTGTAAGCTCTCGGGCAGGGACCGTGTCTATCTTATTCTCTGTAAAGTGCCAGGTACATCGCTGGTGCTATATAAATGCTTATAATAACAATAACAACAACAATAATAATAGGGCCTTGGAAATATGCCTTTTTATTTTGTATACTTCTAAAAATAACAACATTGATTTCCACTGCAGCCAAGATTTACACTAGTGGAGAATCAAGTATGAAGTCCCAGTCTTCAGCAGAATAAATGAAAACTGGCATAATTTCCATGAAGATGGTATACATGACACCTCTAAATGAATGGGAAAGTCAGCTCAGCAAGAGGTAAAACTTGTCCTAGCCTAAACATTCTGGTAATGACCACTGAGTATGCTTATGACTAAACCAACTGGAATTAATTTTTCAGAAACATAAAATGCTTTCCTAGTCTCATTACATTTAACATACTATTCTTCTTCTCTAGTTAGAAGAATTCTGCCATAATTTGTAAGTCAATGTTCAAGCTTTTCTTTAATAGTCTATTATTTTACTACAGACGGAAGTTAGATTTATCAGGTAATAATTGCCAGAATAATGCTTTTGTTTTTTGAAGAATAAGTCTGTAGCATGGACAGGCTGAGTGCCTGGCCAGAGGGGTCTGAGAGGCACCCACCTTGGAGGATTACTAACCTGAGTTCAGGAGGGATTGTGCCTGACCAGAGGGGATTGGATTGGAGGCTTGGACCAGAGGGGCTTTGACTGGTGCTGTATGCATATAGTAAATGCTGGTGAAAGATTGTGCACATGTAAATGAAGGGCACTTTGTGGAGATCCTGCATAGGCCTGGGTTTCCAGGGGTCAGGTCCAATAAATACTCACCCCTTGGGGGACCTTATCCTGTTACAAAGTCACTGTCTTGTTTTGTCCCACTCCTGTTCTACAGCTCTCTAGATTTGCATAACTTTTTGAGCAAGAAGTTGCTAAGTGATTTAGTAAATTAATAAACTGCCTTTAAGGATGGTCTTGCACCTATGCCAAGATGCACATAGACAGTTCTAGCTCCTGGGGTAACTGAAAGCAAAGGAAGCAATCACTGAGGATGGTTCCACCGGTTATATTAGCCATGCAGTTATGTGAAGGGGGGGGGGGGGATGTGCAAACCAGGGGCAACCCCCATGTCAGCCACCTTATAAAAGTTCGAATAGCGGTTCCACATTGTGTCTCACTTTCAGCCAGCATAACACATGGGCACTTCTGATTGATGAGATAAGGAGAAACCAAGAGAGGCACAGCTGGACCCTTCTTTCCTTCATCTCAGACCTTATGATCCAGTAAGCTCCACCCTCAGACAAGTGTGAATTAAAAATATCATTTTATTTTGCCAATTCTACCCTGATCTTGCTATTCCATTCCTAGCAGAGCCAGATAACTATATAGAACCATGTCAAAATATGTGGATCTTTGTGATGGTCACAACTCAGGAGAACGGATAACTGGGTCCCTTACCTTGGGAATTGTCCTACTGTGGACTCGATGGGAAGTTATTCGGACACTGGGAGCAGTCTATGGCATGGCCAGCAGGAGGCAGCACCAAACTTTCAGCTGGGCATGCGTAGGGACATTGCTCCCTTGCTTCCCCAGGTGTGTAAAGCTGTAGGACAAGGAAGACCTGAAAAACAAAAGAACAACCCAACACCCGCAACCAGCAGGACACACATAGGAACCACCCCCAAAAAGGGGCAAAACACGGGTTAGGTAAACTAGTGAACATCAGCTGGTCAAAACCATATAGTATGATCTCCAGGTGGGTCGAGTAACCTCCCATTGAGACCACAGAAGGACAATTCCCAAGGTAAGGGACCTAATTGTCCGTTCTATGGACTCTCAGTCTGGTTATTCAGACACTGGGAGGTAAAAAGCAGTAAATTATTTGGCAGAGGGCGGGGATTAATTCAATCAGTGGCATCCAAAACACCCTGCAACACCTGCCACCCAAAAGAGGCCTTGGCAGAGTCAAAAAATGCAATTTTGTAATGCCTAGTGAAAGTATGTGGATTCTTCCACGTAGCGGCCCTGCAAATTTCAGACAAGGGAGCCGTGGATCGAAAAGCCCAATTCGTAGCAGCTCCCCTAGTAGAATGGGCAAGGACTCTAGGAGGGGGAGGCAACCCCGCAGCCCTATAGGCATCGGCAATGCATGCTGATATCCAACGTGAAATGACCGTCTTGGAGGCTCCATTCCCCTTTGATCGGGGGTGATAACTGATCAGAAGCCTGGAAGTATGGCAGAAGGATGCCGTACGCTCAAGGTAGATCTTTAGGGCTCGGCGGAGGTCGAAAGCGTGCCATAATCTTTCAAGGCGATGACAGGGGTGCGGGCAAAACGAAGGCAGGATCACTTCCTGAGCGAGGTGAAATGAAGAAGACACCTTAGGCAGGAAGGAAGGGTCTGTGCGCAAGATGAGAGACTCCTTTCTGAAAGAGCCAATCTCCCGCTGTCAGGGCTAGGGTGATGGAAGTGAGGGTCTCAATCTTGAACCTCTGCGCTCTTTCCGCCTTGTTGAGGCGTTTTAAGTCGAGAACTCCCCTCCACTCTCCGTTCCTTTTCTCGACGAGGAAGAGGATTGAGTATAGACCCCTTCCCCTTTCTGGTGTCGGTACGGACTCTATCGCCCCAATCTGCAGGAGTCTGGAGATCTCGTGATGCATCGCGTCCTGTTTGGATGGGTTGCGAGAGTAAGGGGAGACGCGAAAGAACTCTCTGGATGTGTACCTGAGTTCAATCGCATATCCCCTCTGCACTGTTTGCAGGACCCAGACGTCCGTTGTTGCGTCCTCCCATCTGCTTGAGAATAGTTGGAGGCGGGCGCCGAAGAGGGTAGAGCTTGGGGAACAGGGCTCGGAGTAGTCAGGAATCTTGTTTGCAATTGGGTGACCCGGATCGTTTGGGGTAATGCGTCTGGGTTTGGAATCTGAGAGACCTGGATCCGCGTCTTTGCTGGTTTGTGCCACGTGGTCAGGAAGACCAGGTGGTGGCAGGAGTGTAGCTTTGCCTTGGGCCCTGTGAAAAACTTTGAAAAGGGCAAAAAAATTTTTTAGCAGACTGAACCTGGTGAAGCGAGTGCTTTTTCTCTTTATTCAAGGCCTCTGCTAGTGCTTTATCCAAAGCGAAGTCAAATAGCTTGCCACCTTTAAACGTGCTATTCACTAGCAGGTTTTTAGCATGTGGGTCCGCCTGCCAGGAGCGTAGCCAAAGCCTGCGTCTGGTGGCTACGTTGGTTGCCATCCCTTTGGCTGCCCACGTGACCATATCCATGGACGAGTCCACTAGGAAGGCGTGCGCTAGGGTCACATTATTAGCCAGCTTCTGAGAAAAGGGCCTCCGAAATGTCAGGGTCTGTACCAAGTTGGAACCATTTCAGAATGGCCCTGGAAACATAGGAGGCTGTAGTAGCCATTTGTAGGATGCTGGCGAGGGCCTCGTAGTTCTTTCTGAGTCTGGTCTCCACCCCCTTGTCGGTGGGATCCTTGGGCAAAAGATCCCCTTCAGAAGGGAAAAGAGACTGGCGAGCCAAAGAGGCTGCTGCGGCGTCCACCTGCGGGATCCTAAAGATCGAGTCACTGTGCTTAGAAAAGGAGTACAGAGACTACTGCATTCTGGAAAGCTTTAAGGTTTTAGTGGGGTGCTTCCATTGGGCCCGAATGATCTCTCAAAAGCCCTATCTAGGGTAGCGCCCTTGGATGTCAAGATGAGCTTGAGGATGTAGTCCCTATCGGAACCCTCTTCCTCAGAAGAAGAGTCGGATTCCCTCTTCTTCAGGGTCCTGGGGTTAATTCTAAGGACCTGTTCTGCTCGTCTTAAGAGCTTTGGCCCTTGATCAGAGGGCAACTCCCTGCCAACTCTTTTGGCCCCTGGACAGGACCTCACTCCACTATGAAGGGTCCCTGGATGGGGAGGAGTGGGCGCAAGCAGACTGATCCGAATCCTCCTCGGAGGTCTGGATTATGACCAGTGGGGTTCTGGTCGTCACCCCTTTTATTTCATTTGGGGGGGAGGGGAAGAGTCCACCTCTGATTCCTCCTGTGAAAGGATTTCACCTTCCTCCCTATGGGAGGAACCCCCTTTGTCCTCCTCAGAGGATGAGCCAATAAGTTCCCAAATGGGTCTCTTTTGTGGGGGTTTGCGGGAGCTCCTATACTTCCCTTTGCCCGAGGCTCTTGAAGATCCCTTAAATGCCAGTTTAGGAGGGGAGGGGGAGTGCGTTTGTGCCTGTCCCTGATTTGATTTTTCTCAATCCGGAATAGCACCCACATCATGGACTTAAAAGTGTCCTGCAGCTGCAGGAACGCCTGGGCGGGGGACCCCCTTACTTGACTGGAGACAGAAGAGGCTGCCTCCATGTGGTCCTCTTCAGCAGAGCTGGAGCTCTGGCATTGGGGGCAGGGTGCTGAAGCTGCGGCGGGGATGGCAGTGGTTTCTCTTTTGATTTCCCCACCGCGGCAGTAGCTCCCAACCTCAATGATTCCTTGAAGATGTTTTTATTTATTTATTTTCATAATTTAATATCCTACCCCCTCCTGCCCAATGGCAGCTCAGGGTGGCTAAAAATAAAACTATAAAACATGAATACAAAAAGTATAAAAACCAGAACCACACACATAAAACATCTGAGGTTCAAAAATAAATCCCCACCCCCGCAAAAAAAAACCTCCACCCACTACCTGTCTCCTTCACCAAACATCCGACAAAACAGTCAGGTTTTACATTGTCTGCGGAAGGATGGAAGGTCCGGGGATAAACAGACCTCTGCCGGGAGAGAGTTCCACAGCCGAGGCACAGCCACTGAAAACACCCTCTCCAACATTGCAACCCGGGACACCTGGGGTATCTCCAAGAGGGTAATTCTGGCTGGCCGCAGGGGTCAATCCAGGATCCGAGGGGTGAGGCGATCTTGCAGGTAGGCGTGGTCCAGGCTGATAGGGCTTTAAAAGGTAAGAACCAACACCTTGAATCAGGCCCGGAAGACTATAGGCAGCCAGTGCAAAAAACAGAGCGCTGGTGTGATGTGTTCACGGCGACCCATCCCCACAAGGAGGTGGGCCGCTGCTTTCTGCACTAGCTGCAGCCTCCAAATCATCACCAAAGGTAGCCCCATGTAGAGTGCATTGATCAGAGCCTGAGATATATGGCCAAAGATGACCGACCAGATGTCATTTACAAAAAGAACTTCTCGCCACAGCTGCCACCTGGGCATCCAGGCCGAGCTGTAAGTCAAGGAGCACACCCAGGTTCTGATCCAGAGGGATCAAAGGAGGATGCATCCCATCAATGATGGGAACCTCCACCCCCTCGCCCCTTCCCACCAGCATCATCTCCGTCTTGTCAAGATTCTGTTTCAGATGGCTCCCCCTCATCCAGTCCCCCACAGCCACCGGATAAACACTGAGACTGCAGGGCCTGGGTCAGATGAAAATGAGAGGTAAAGCTGGGTGTCATCAGCATACTGATGGCACCGAACATCAAACCCTTTTGACAAGCAATTGTATGTGACCAACTACTTTGTTGCATTCATAATATCTTCCTTATATTTTGCAACTGAAGTACTAATATGATTTGAAGTCAAAATATTTTAAGGACATAGAGAAGCTTCTTCATGAAGCTGCAGCGCAGCCTCAAGGCCCTTTTCAAATGGGCCACAGTGGGTGGGGGGATGAGTGTGCGCCCACGGTGGGTGGAGGTGCATGGAGATCTCCACCGATCTCCATGCACGGAACAACTGGCATTGGAGCTCATTGCTCCGTGCTTGGGTGATGGGTGGAGCGCGGGAGTTCGCATGCACTCCCACCCACCACCCGTGGTGTTCCCACAGGTGCCCACCCATTTCCCCTGACCTGCTGTGGCGTTCGCATGGGCGCCCTCCCTCACTGCACATATATGCAGGGAGGGGGGTCACCTGTGTGAAAAGGGCCTGAGATGAAGATTTGATCCTATGGCTATTTGCCTAGGAAAATAATATTTATTTATTTATTTATACCCCACTCCCACCAGCCCTAAGGCAGCTCAGGGCACCTCACAACATCTTAAAATCATACATTAAAAACAATACAAAAAGGGTTACTAATACAATCAATTCATCATTAAAACAATAAAGGAGGTGAACCCACTGGTGAAAACCCACCCTCACTCCCCCAAAGGCCCGGACAAAAAGCCAGGCCTTACAGGCCTGACGAAAGGCCAACAAGCTGGGAGCCAGGTGAGCTTCCTCTGGGAGGGAGTTCCACAGCTGTGGTGTGACCACCAAGAACGCCCACTCCATCGTGGCCCTCTGGTTTACCCAGGGGATCTCCAAGAAGGTGCCCCCGGTGGATCGCAGAGGTTGCTCCAGGGCCCGGGGAGTGAGGCGGTCTCTCAGATAGGAGGGGTCAACACCGTGTAGGCCTTTAAAGGTCAAAACCCTTGAATCGGGCCCAGAACGCTATAGGCAGCCAGTGCTGAGTCCGGAGCACGGGTGTAATGTACTCCCTATGGCCTGTCCCCATTAGGGGACAGGCCGCTGCATTCTGCATCAGCTGCAGCTTCCAAGTCGTCATCAAGGGCAGCCCCACGTAAAGCGTGTTAAAGTAATCTAGCCTTGAGGTGATGGATGCATGGATGAGGGTGGCCAGGTCAGAGCTTGAGACATATGGCTGGATCTTACACACAAGATGTAATTGGCGAAAGGCTCCCTTTGCTGCCGCCTCCACCTGATGATCCAATTACGACGATTTTGACAGAAAGAAACTGATCAGACAAGACCATGTTCAGAGCCTGGGTAGCTGAGTGGCAGCGCAATATGAAACAACGATAAGAAAAAGATGTCTTGTCAAAATGGTACCAGTAAGATCTTTTATCTCTCTTTTTGTGTTAAAAGATTTATTTTTATTTTATTGTAACATTTATTACCCCGCCCCTCTTGCCAAAGGCAGCCCAGGGCAGTTTACAAAAATAAAATCACATATTTAAAACTAACAAAAGGCCCTGCAAAAAATTGCAAGACAGGGATAAAAAGGGGCATGGCCTCTCCATAATTAAAATCCCAACCCATAAAATATAAAACACAAAACCCCAACCCAACCCCCCTATACAAAAATAAAAACCACCCTCCTCCTCGCCAAAAGCGAAATTGCCAAATTTAGACACTGAACTGAACTGTTGTCAGATTCCATTAAAGAAGCTGTAGAAATACTAAAATATACTTTTATTTTTGTACATTGGGCCTCAAATGATGGCCATTCTGTAATGGATGGGAGGAAAAACCTAGGGCCTCCTTGAAAAAGGAGTCGTAGAAACTATTTACCTCAAAGTTAAATACTAAGTACATTAAGAAATGACATAATTGCTGGAGCTTGAGATGTATTTAGTCAAACCTCAGCACAAACTGTAGTCAATGGGACTGGGACTTGGCCTGGTACTGTACTTGGGAACTGTTCAGGATCTCCTGTTTGTTCATAACAGTAAAATGTTCACAGCCTTGCAGGCCCAGTGGAACTGCTGTAATTCCTGTGGAGGCAGCAGCTGAGGAGGAGATCTCTCTCATACTGCATCCCAGGATACAGTTGGACAGTAATCTCTCTTTCTTGGAAGCAGAGTGAAGAAACGATCTGTCACTGTGCAAATACACACACCTACGCTTAGCCCATAAGGAGTGTGCAGGGTTCCTCTATTTGGGTGTAATTATAAAACAGCAACAGTGCATCTCGTCCATACCAAGCTGTCAGTCTCTGATGGAGATGAATAATCTGTCCCAACACTCTTTTGCCCATTTTCTCTTCCTCTGTACAGTGTGGAGGCAGCATTTGCCCTGGAAAGCAATGCTGCTTCCTTTAACAGAATTGCCATTGGCTGGCAAAAGCAAAGAACCCAGGGGAGTTGTAAATCTAATGGGCTTTTTCTGCGACCACGGGTAGAGACTTTAAAGGAGCCAAATGCAGAGGAAATGCAAAACCCTCTGTTCGGGTATCTAAATCTCCACAGCTCTTAGAGAAATCCAAGCAGTTTTGAATGCATCTTCCTTGTGACTCTACTACTAGCCAGCTTCAGCTGTGAATCATTAAACTGCACAAGAAGAAAAGACAATCAATTACAGTCACAAATGGATTGGACATATGTTCCACTCTCCCAGTGTCTCTTCTTGGAAACCAATTACTATATTTTAGGGGGAAAGGTTTTCACAAATACTGCAGAACTCTGATAAAACCTTAGAGAAAACGAGAGAGATGTTGGAAGAGCCAGTCACCTACTCCCTGGCTAGGGCAGGAAACTCTCTTCAGAGGGCAGACTCTCCATGAAAACAGTTAGATATTGTTGTGACAGGAGTTTATGATTATGTAACATTACAAGCTTATGATCATAAAAGATATACCATGTATAATGTGAAAGGCAACAATCCTGAATTCCAATATACACGTAAACCATTCATATTTGGTGTCATTTTAATCTTTGTGAAACACAGAGTATAAAGATATAACAAATCAGAATTTATAAAGTTTCACTATGCACCTAACAACATGAATGACATGAATCAATCCTAAACCAGGCAAACTAAATTATGCAAATCTACACTAATAGGGGAAGCCATTGTGTGATTAAACCCATGGAACAAAGAAAGTATATTTTCCAGTGGGAGGGAGATATGCAACTATTTTACCCGAGTAGGAGAGAAATACCCACCTGCAAGGTAGAGAGGAAATTGTAGTGGCTAAATGTCCAGTACCTGGACCAGGAAGTAGGTGGAGGCCCCAGCTCAAGTCTCGCCTTTGCCGGAAACTCACTTTCTGGTCCGGTGACCTTGGACCAGTCACAATATTCTCTCAGCCCAACCTACCTCATAGGGGTTGTTTTGATTAAAAGTTGTGTTAATTAGTTCTATGTGAAGTGATCAGAGTGCCATGGCTGGGGGTGTTATATAATAATAAATAATAATAATAATAATAATAATTAATATGATGTTTTTTGTCAACCATCAAAGCTTTGGGCAGCAAAGCTAGAAATCAAACTGGCACTGATGAAAGGATTTTGAGATATACAAGTCAAGAACAAAAACAACATGTGTTTGCTCTTGCCCATTTGAAAAAAAGAACCCAGTTTCAGAAGAAGCTGTAAAAGAACTTTGTTGAGAACTGGACTGGAGGGTGAGATTTTACTATAGGAACCACGCAAGTGAATTTATTAGGTTGTGTTGTTATAACCCTCTGTTTTCAGTAACACCTCTCTGTAATTATGAACTATTTTCCTTTTTTACATTGAAGCTTGCTTTTTTTATTATTAATTATTATTAATTATGTATATAGTACCAGCAGTGTACCTGGCACTGTACAATCAGTAGTTATAGTTCAATAGTTCTAAAAGCTGTTGAGCTGAGTTACTGTTTTCTGATAAGTGAACTGGACATTTTTTCCTAATTTTATTTGTGCAACCAACTGTATTTTAATTGTTTTTGTTATGCAACATCTAGTTGAACAACAATTTCTCTCTCTTTTTTGTTGTGTAGCCACTGGTTGCAAAAGGTGGTTTATAATTTGTGTGCACACTTGGTTTCTGAAGTGTTGGGTTTTTTGTTTTGTTTTTTTACATCTGTGTTATTCCAGTTATTTATTTATTTTATTGCACAACAGTTTCTTGCACAATGTTTTCATTTTAACCAATTTACGGTAGGTTATATTCAGGAACCCATGCTCAGTGCCTTTTCCCCATTGCCAGCAATAGGGAAAATGCAGTGAGCATGGGTCCTTGGTAAATTATATTCTTCATTGTGCAATCAAGGTGTTTTAAAAGGGCATGCACCAAACCTCTGAGCACCCCCCCGCCCCCCTCCAACCTGCACCATCAGTGTGCCAGGCTCCTGAGCCCCAGCACCATGAACACAACTGGCTTCCTGTAATTCTCTGCCTACACCAAGCTCCCCTTGGTCAGGACAGACCTAGGTCCCGGGAGCCAAGAGAGACCTAGTTTCCCTGCCCTTGACACTCGCTGTGTTTCCACTTAGCCATTGTACATTGTACAATTATGGCAAAAGCCTATTATTGACACAACAGAAACAGAAAGTACAAACATTTGGAAAAAGTAAATACCTGCATTCACTCCATTGTAAAGACAGAAAACTATATAGATATCTTTTATAAACTTGACCTATATCGTTATGCCTCCCCCCCATTATTCTGAATAAAAAATACTTTTAACTTTTTCACTAAAGTTTACAAGGAGAGGCCACTGATTCAGCACATAATTTTTTGTATTATAGACTATAGTAAGTTTATGTCTTAAAACAAATAGTAAGTTTTATGTCTTAAAACAAACTGTCAAACTTAATTATTATTATTTTTTAGAAAAGAAAGCATTTCTTACCATTAAAAAAAACCCACTATTGCTAACTAAATGTTTGACAGCATATCTGCTTGACTACTGTGAGGGTGAAGTGTAAACTTATCCCTTCCCAGGTTCTCATTTTCTGTCCTCCCTAAAAAATTGCACTAGTGTCTGCCTCTGTTAATAAACTTTCCAAGTTGCAGCAGAGAAAATTTGAGCTGATACGTGTTAGTGTTGCTTCTGTTCACAGTATCAGAAGTAAAAATTGACAAGACTAGTCAGCTTCCGCACAGCCCCACCCCGCATCTTGGGAAACACTGAGCAACAGCAGAAACCCTGAAGCTGTCTGTAGACTCTGGAAGACAGAATTGACTAGTTTTCCTTGTTCAGATCTGGAAGCGTATGATCTTAACTATAAACTTAAAAACACACACACTACATAGGCTAATGGTACTTTCCTGAGAACTTTTAAAAATATTTTCCATATCAGCAAGTGAATTTTCAAGTCTCCCTTTTAACAATGGGTAAAATGCCTGTGGTTTATGAATTTTTAAAAAGGGAAAGTGAACAGAAAATGGAAAGATAAAAAACAATACATAAATCTGCTAGAGGGGAAGAATATGCATCTTTATGGCATGGATGCCTCTAATTCACAAGTTGTGTGTGTGAGAATGCACATGTGCAGTTTTGGATTATACAGTGGCACAGGTTTGTTTAGCACACATAATGTGTGTTTACTTTAGTACTGGGCAAGCACACTGATGGAGCTAAACAGTGGGCTGTACAGAGCTGAAGGAACTGAAAAATGTCTATGTGCTTTTTGTGTGAGCGCATGCATTTGTAGGAGTTTTTACACTTTGCATGACAGTGAAGTTTTTCATATGTTATGCTAGGTATGTTTGAAACATGCACTTTGTGTAAAACATATTTAACATCCTAAAACACCAACTCCATGCTGGTTACTCACTTGCCCCACATGGTGGCCTCAAATGGATATTCGGCCAACCATGCAGGGCAAGCACGTAGCTAGTGTAACATGGGGAAAGGGACAGGCAGCGGGTCTCTAGGATCATCAGCAAACTGCTGCTGCTCCTGCTACCACCACTTACTGCTTTCCAGGACCCCCCACTTCTTCTCTCACTGCTGTTTGCTGCTTCCCAGGACCTGCCTCTTGTGCATGGTTCCAAGCAGCAGAAGGAGCAGTACTGGGTCCTAGGAAGTGCCAATGAGCTGCTGCTGTTGCCTCCTGCCCCTGGTAACCTGCACCTCTGGCTCCAGAGAGCTGCAAGTGGCAGTGTCAAGAGCAGCAGTGGCTCTCCCAGAGACCTGCCACCAATCCTGCTACTATGACTGCTGCTACCCAGGACCAGTAAGCCCCACTCCACCCCCTCCCCCAACAACTTACAGGTAGCTGTGAGTGTACTAGTGGCTATTCAGGAGCTGTTATGGGTTCACATGTGTATGCAACCCAGTATATCGGGGTGGGGGAACTTTTCCCTCACAGGGGCCACTTTAAAAATTAGTAAAAGCTCTGCAAGGGGAGCTTAATGGCTGCACTCAGAATGAAAAGGGTCCAGATCATGGATCTATGCCATGGATCCATCCACTACATTTGAGTTTATGCCCTCATCTCTGCTCCCCTACCCTGCGCTGTCTTTCAGTGCTCAGGCATAGGAACTAGATCCAGGGACCAGATCCAGGAACTGGAAAGGAGTCAAAAAAGAACTAGTAGCAGAACACATTTAGTTCCTGGGCCTGAGGTTCCCCACCCGTTTAGTATATGTTGAAGAGTGTCAGTGCTGGCAATCCTGAACACATTTTGGGTGTAACGGAGTGTAACATTTTATTTATCTATTAATGTTTTTTTATCCTGCCCTTCCTCAAAGACTCAGGGTGGCTTACAAAAACATCAATACAATTTAAAAACATTAAAATACAATTTTAAAAAATGCTACTTGCTCCAACCCCAACCCCCAACAACCTCCCACCTCTTCCCTGTCCCCACCCACCAAATGCGTTACTAAAAAGAAATGTTTTACACCGCCTCTGAAAGATGCCCAGGCTCAGGCTCAGACTTAGATGGATCTCCACGGGGAAGGAGTTCCACAACATTGGGGCAGCAACTGAGAACAACTCACTGCGTGCCCCCGTTGTACAGACAAGAGTAGCAGGTGGGACCCACAGAAGAGTGATCTTGGCTGACTGCAGGGGCCACAATGGAGCATGGTATGAAAGGCATCTTTCAGATATATGTGGCCCAGGCCATTTAGGGCTTTAAAGGTCAAAAACAGCACTTGAATTGTGCCTGGAAAGCTATAGGTAGCCAGTGCGGACTCTGGAGCACCAGTGTAATGTGCTTCCAGTGACCCATCCCTGAAAGGAGCCGGGCTGTTGCCTTCTGTACCAGCTGCACCTTCTGAACAATCATCAAGAGCAGCCCCATGTAGGGTGCATTGCAGTAATCTAGCCTTCATAACAAAGGCTAGATTACTGAGTCTGGGGGTGGACTAGATGACCTCTGAGATACCTTCCAACTCTAAGATTCTATGGAAGGATGGATGACAGTGGACAGGTCCCAATCAGAAAGAAAAGGCTGCAGCCTATGCACCAGATGAAGTTGGTCAAAAGCCCTCCTGGCCACTGATGCAACCCAATGATCCAGGCACAGCAAGGAGTCCAAATTAGCACTCCAAGACTGCGAACCTGAGTGACCAGAGGGGGCCAGACCCCATCAATAACAGGAGTCCCAATTCCCCCAATCACAGGGCCAGTCAACCATCATCACTTCAGTCTTGTCAAGATTCAGCTGTTATGTATCTATTAGGCAATATTGGCCATGATCAGAGACACAAGCAGGATGAGGTTTGGATAACTCAGTTTTTTCAGCCACAGGCCTCAGGCTGACACTATCCAACTAGGCCCATGAGAATAAAATTGTCAAAATCACTTTCTAAGCAGAAAATGTATTTTCAAGGCCACAATAATAAACCCCAGGCAGCCACTATCTCTGAGAACACAGAAAGAGGCCTAAGAGAAAACAAAGGGAGTTTGTAAGAAAGGGAGGTGCCCTCCCCTACGAATTAACAGTAACTCCCTAAAAACTCCAAACTAGCTTGGTGGCTGTGCTCCAAGTGATAGCATAATGAATAGTCTGCTTATTCTCTGCACCTGGCAAAGGGGACCCTGCAACATGTATCCCTAATAAATAAAGCTATAAAAGGGAAAACCCAGCCCCTTACCCCTTGTCATTAGCGCTAGCGGCCACTAGCATTGCAGTGAGCCGTGTGGGCTTCTGACCCTTACCGTCGCTCTCAAAAGATCCAGAGACCCCTGGGCCAGCTGCCTGCTGGGCCCCCTCCCCTTCTCCTCTGAACCAGCCTGCGTCTCGGACTATGCCTCTGACACGTAAGATATCATGAGTTACTCGGGTTTTTAACTGAGAACACTGCCATGCCCAGATGTTAAGCGTCTATCCAATAAAATTGAGTTGTATCTATATACTTTGGCTTGTTAATTGGCAACCTTTGAACCTGTTTGGGTAAAGTGAGGCACGCCACCTCATTTGTTCCTTTGCAATTGGTGGAGAATTGCGGAGTTGGGGAACATAGCTGGAAAGCATTCCACTGGCTGCATTTAACAGTCCTTACAGCTGCAGGTGACAGCTGCAAGTGCGCAACTGCAGGTGTGGGACTTGTGCCAAAGTTGAGAACCAAAAATCTTACAATAAGGATAAGACACTTTCTCTGGACGGGTAGTCCCCCCACTACTTGGATTTGTATGGCTTGGTTTAAGAGAGAGAATGTGGGAGGGGTCCCCATTGAGCATTGGGATAAAGTAGAGCCTGTCCCCAAATTACATGAATTCATAACTAAGCAGGGACTTTGTCCATGGTCTAATCAGGTTTTAACATGCTCAGTTTCATGTGCACAGCTGTGTGATGTCTGGGACAAATATGTGTCTCTATATCGACCCAAAAAGACATCCAAAAATTCTGCAGTTATTTGGCTTCTTTGGAAGGCTACACAGGCCTTTGAAATTGAGTTATTAGAAAGTAAGTCTAGTGAAAAACAACTTGAAGCTGAATTGGTAGTACTCCGACAAAAAGATAAAGACTGTCAGAATTGGAAGAGTGAAACTATTAACAAATGCATTCTCCAAGCTAAGGAACTTGTGGATACTAAAAAGCAACTCACAGCTGTGCAAAATGAAAACAAGCGGTTAGTGTTTAGTAATAAAACCAGTGCAACCCACCTACCTCATTTATTCATTTCACAGCTTCAATCAGCAGACCCTCATCCAGTCTCCAACAGCTGCCAAACATCAGGTAAGCACCTGTGAGACAGCGGATGAAAAAGAGAAGTAGAGCTGGGTGTCATCAGCATATTGATGACACGTCACTCCAAACCTCTGGATTATCTTGCCCTGTGGTCATATACACATTGAAGAAGGAGGGGAGATGAGATGGAAACCAGCAGGACCCCACAGGGGAGGTCATGAGGGGATGATGAGGAATCTCCCATCACCACCCGCTGAGACCTCCCCAACAGGAATGAATGAAATCACTCAAGGGCAGTCCCGTACAGCCCTGCCAGATCCTGCAGACATGATGTTAACACCACCTCATGATCAACTGTGTCAAAGGCCACTGAAAGATCTAACAAGATCAACAGGGTACAACTCCCCTTGTCAATCTCCAGGTACCGATCATCCACCAAGGTCACAGAAAACAATTGCTCGCCGGGGAATTAGTATCCAAAGATGGTTTCTTAAGCAAGGGTCGGACAACTGCATTTTTAAGAGTGTCCGGTGTTTTATCCCGCTGCCAAAAAGAGGCATTGAAAACCACCAGCCAACAACGGCCCCAATGTGTGTCTACTGGCTTTCACCAGCCAAGATAGGCAAGGATCTAATTTGCAACTGTTTGCCTGCATCACTCAAGCAAATGTATTTATTTATATATATTTATTTATTTTATTTATATTTAAACTTATATGCCGCCCTCTCCTGCCTCAAGCACCTCGGGGTGGCTAACAACATTTAAAAAACATATTAAAATGCACAACAATAAAAATACAATTAAAACAACCTAAAACAACCCATACCCACCCACCCACCCTAATGAAACCCACCCACCCATCCCATCTCCCTCGGTAAAGGCCCGGCAGAACAGCCAGGTCTTACACTGTCTGTGGAAAGAGGGGAGGTCGGTGGTCAAGTGGACCTCCGACGGGAGGGAGTTCCACAGCCGCAGCACAGCCACAGAGAACGCCCTCCTCATGGTAGACTGTCGGGAAACCCGGGGGACCCCGAGGAAGGTGCCCCTGGCCGACCACAGGGGCCAATCCAGGACCCGGAGGGTGAGGCAGTCCTGCACTGGTGGAAGATACCGATTGAAAATTATCCAAACAAACAGGACAAGACTGAGCTTCCATAACCCTACACTCTGACTCTGTAGTTAAAATAGCAGTGCCCAAGTCATGGTGAATATGAGCGATTTTTGTCTGCAAAGTAGTTAATACAAATATCACAACAGGCAGTAAATGATTCTAAATCCTGGGGGAGACAGGCTGGAATAACTAGACCTCTCACCACCTGGAACAGCTCCATTGGTTGAGATTTTGCAGACACTACGATAGCAGAAAAGAAAGCCTTCTTTGCCGCCATCACAGCCATGGCACAGTCCTTAAAAAAAAGAAATCTATGCCACAAACAGTCAGCTTCAGTGCAAGTTGAGCACCGACTGCGCTCAAACCACCTACCCTCACACTTCAACCGTCTCAGGTCCTCCATATACCACAGGGACCTGTGCTGTTGCAGCAGTGGGAGCAGACACCTTGGTGAAACCATATTGATGGCCATGGTCAAGATATCATTCCACAAAGTGACCAGGTCATCAATAGAGTAGCCAGCAAGGTCAGTAGGTATATCCCTCAGGAAGTTCTGGAAACTAATTGGATCTCTGGGGGCAGACCAACCTAACTGGTCCACCAACCCAATGAGGGCATAGGAGGGCAGGGATCTGGGCTTTTAGTAGGTAATGGTCCAACCACAACAATGGTACCCCCAACAATCGGAACCCCCATTTCCAGGATGGTGTAAAACATCAAATCCAATGTGTATTCCCTCTCGTGCGTGGGGCCAGATATTATTTGGAATAGGCCCATGGTTGTCATGAACTCTGTGCTTCCCTTAAAAGGGAAACCTCAGCGTGAATGTTGAAATCACCCAAGACAACAAGTCTAGGTGGTTTCAACACCACCTCCGAGACTAGCTTGGCTAAAGCAGTCAGGGGGTCAACTGTGCAGTGGGGTGGCTGATACACCAAGAGGATCCCCAAACTATCCCAGGACAAATCCAACACAAAGTGGACACACTATATAGCGGCCACAATCCCATGCCCCATGGATCGCATGCGTGCAGTTTCCGCAGGGCACAATGTGCCCGCAATGCGGATTTGTGTGGTTTGTGCATGGCTACGTATACGCGATCCACAGGGTATGGGATTGAGCCCAGTGGATGAGTCAAGCACTAGATATCTTCAAAAGGTCAAAGGTTATAGATCACTGTCAGTCCACCCCCCAGCCCTCCCTAGGCTGATGCTGCATTGAGTACCCGGCTGGCATCACCAGGGAATAACAAGCATTAACACCTACTATCTCAAAAAGAGGATGAGGGGGAAGAGGGGATCTACTCCAACGAATACGTGCTATGCATGGAGTGGAATCCAAGTATATATGTTGCTTAGTTTGTGCTGGTATGTATTCTCTGCATGTATATTTGTGTACAAGTGCTGTTTTTTATTTGGATTTCTGTATACACTATACTGGTGCTGGTCTATACTCTTGTCACTGTGGGAGCACAAAGGCAAGTAAGTCATAGCATGTTGAACACATGGCTAATCCCATGATCTGCAGGTGTCCTGGATAGGACATAAAAACAAATATGGCAGCAGAACTATTTTGCAGCAGAACAGTCTAAAACAACCCAATGAGTCAGTCGACTGTCTGTTATTTAAACTAGAGATAAGCTGGTCAGAATTTGCTTTTTGAGAAAGCATTTTACTTCATGAATGATTAAAATGATTTTTCACAAGGCATAGCAAGGTTCTGTCCCAAAGCAGGATTTCTGAGCAAGTTCTTTGCAAGTGAAATAGGACATTCTATTGTACAGCCTTAACTTTTCCTGCTGTGAAATGTGTATGTTGTAAATTAAGTGCTCCTTTGACCTTTTAAACTGAAAGCAAACAACTGAACCGGACACACAGATTGTCCGAGATTACGTATCAACCAATCTGTTAACACTAATTTACATCATTAATATTAATACAATCACTATCCATAGATTAGACTAGTAGAAAATCACTGAGGTTATTTAAATCCACAGGTAGAAATAGCATTTAATATGTTTCCCAGCTCAGGCTACTCCAGTATCCTCTCTCTCAGTGATGGAGGCGATAGCCACTATGCAGTTACTATTTAGGATGTGTGTCCATGATGTATCGCTGCCCTTCACACCCCAAATAATGTGATTAAAAGTAGCAACAGGGAGCAGTAATAATCTCACTAGACTGGATTTATGCCTTGGCAGGGGCTGCTTCATCCTTTCAATGAAAGAAGATTCAAGCTCTCTAAATCCCTTGCATCATCATCTTTTCTTTCTGGCTTTGAGTCTCTAAAACAATTTTACATTTCTAGTTAACAAGACTAAATTTCAAAATAGACAGAGACAACTGGGGAAAACATGTCATTGTCCAGAACTGACCACTAAGCATCCCGATTGTTAAGAAAACCGTAGCACTGAGTTCGGGGGCGGGGGAGAGACTGAAGCTATTCTAATTCTCAGCTCCTTATCTTCATGGTGGCCATGAAAATAAATGAGATTCTGAGGACAATGAAGAAAAGCTGAATCCCACAGTATTGCTAGACCCCTCCATTCCCTTTACAGAGAAGAGGGCTGGAGGAGAGGAAACCAACTTTCCCCCCATTTTAGATCCTCCTTAGGCTAATGCCATGAAAAAACCCAGAGCTAAGCTTAGAATTATTATTCCAGGCTATTCTGCTCAGGCATTAGGAACGGAAACAAAAGTCAGGCGTAAAAATAGAAATGACAGTTTTATTCTACAAAGCTGATATGATCAGTTTGCCTGGGTTCTTTATCCCAGATTACAAAAATTAGTGACATCTACACCAGCTTTAGGTATGCAGGAGAGACATTTATTTAATTAATTATTTTATTACAATGCATTTTTATCTCGCACCCTCCTGCGAATAGCAGCTTGGGATGGCTGCACATAGCTCTCTTACTTGGGAACACAACTCTCTAGTAGGCATGGTATCATCTGGCCCCACCACCAGGGTCGTGGGGGGGAGGCCTCTAGCCCCGCACTCACGGCGGTGGGAGTGGCTCCCTGTCCCTCGGGCGCGGGTGGCAGTGTTGGGCCCCAATATCAGGGCGCGTGTGGGGGCGCCTCCCCTGGCCCTGGTTGCAACGGCGGTCCCAGCAGGCCGACGGGATTTGGACGGGGTGGCTCACAGTGTTGCGGGGGCAGGGCTGTGCTCCGTGTGGTGCTCCAGAAGGCTTGCAGCGCTGCAGGGGGTGGGGCCTTAGCCATATAATGCCGGCGCATGGGGGCTCCCCAGAGCTGGTGAACAGACTGAGACCGGCCGCTTGACAGCTAAGTTGATGTGTTTCTCTTGTGGTATTTTGATATTGAATAGTGTGATGCTTGTTGTGACCTCCCTCCCGTCTTCCCCTAGTACAGCACAACTGTGTGTGACTGAGTGAGTGTGAGAAAGAGTGCTCGTGACTGTGAGAATGTGGACCCTACCTTCTCCTGTACTTGGGTATCCTTCCCCCTCCTCCGCAAGCAACCTCTCCCTGTATGCTTTAGCCTGGGCCCCCTTCCCCAGCTTCCCCCCACATGTCTACCCCAACTCTTGTCCCAGCTCCCCCCTCCTTGTGTGGGTTTGATTGGGAACAGGGGAACGGTGTGGGCCTTGTCCTCCTTTCAGTTCTCACACCCTATGATGATAGGGGCCTAGTCTCTGTGAGACCCCATGGCCCACTTACTATCCCGACGGGCAGTTACCCCCAGCAGTACCCATTCAGAAGGGACTAGGACATAAAGGTGTATGAGTGGTGTGTGGAGTGCATGTTTCCCCCTTCCCACATGGGTATGTGTACTGTAGAATTTCAGCAAGGCCTCTGTTGCCCTTTCATTGGGCGCAGTCATATGAGACAGGCAGGGGAGGCTACTATGCCTTGGGTAGCCTTACCCCAGCCTGGGCAGCCAGGCCACATGATGCAGTGCATCGTGACGCTAGCGGCAGCCAGATGTTCACCCCGTGGCGGGGCAAACAGCTGCCTGCTACGCAATGCATCCTTGGAAAAATTCCGAGAACGTGTTGCGGAACAACCTTACTCCAGATGGGGTAAGGCTGCCCAGGGCGGGGCAATCTGTGCAGCTAGGTTCCTTCTGTCTGCCACGTGGTGAGCTCTGAAGTGAGGCTATGAGTGACAAGTGTTGGCTCCCATTGCGCACAGCCATGTAATGGCTAGGGATGGGATTTTGGTCTGGCTGGAGGAAGGAGGTGGACCTGGGCCGGGTGTGTGTTTGTTTGGCTGGCAATGCGGTCTACCCCAACCGTGGCAGCTGCTCTGACAGGGGCCGGCTCGCCCCACTTACTCGTCACCGTGTGCCTGGCTCCCTGTATTTGCTCCGCAATGTGGCAGCGGCGATTGCCTGCCATGGGGTCACGCGGGGATAGGTTCCTTGCCACTTGTGCAGCCTCGCCCATTGTTCCTATCCAGCCTAATTTGTATAGAAAATGATCTGTGAAATCCATGAGAACAAAAGCATACTGAATATTCCTCCACCACCAAAACCTGACAGTGGAAACTAAGCGGTCTTTGGGCTGATGGCCTGGGGGATCAAAGAGCCCATCATTTCCATGTGGACACATATATTAAGATTTTTAAAAAAACAGACTCCTCAAGAGCAGACTTGCAGTTTAATGTCTGGGAGCTGCTAGTGTAGGTGGCAGTACAGTTCTAAAATGAGATGTGTAACTGTTCATGCAGCAATAAAGTACTAGCAATAATAATAGATTGGTTCAGAGCTGGAATTGGAACTCAGTACCTTCTGATTATAGTCCTTCCTGATGCATCGCTTTGCCATCATCTAGTAAAAAGTTTCCAACCTTTTTGCCTGTGTGACTCCATGTTGAGACTTAACTATAATCTTGTGACTTTGAATAGCAAAAAGACAATGGAAAGCATATCAAACATCAATCAGATCACAACCCCGGTCATAGATGGTGTGACCCCCACTTGGGTCCTGGCCAGCCTGGCCAATCTGGGAACCTCTGTTCTAGTAACACCACAAGGGCTACAGGGGAGGGGCTTTCTCTGTTGCATTAATACTAATGAGTTTGAAAAACAAAGGGTGTTTTCAGACACGATGCTCTCCACCCACTATACATGTTGCAGGGCTGCAGTGTTTCCCTATGGGTGCCCTGTAGCATGTATACTTCACTCCAGTGGGTGGAAGGTGGGTGGCGAGTGTCTTGTAAGTGTGAAGAAATGAAAATGTTTTATTCTTCACTGTACCTCCCATCTGCAGTTTTCACTGTGCTTAACACATTGATTGTGCCGTACCACAACTCCGTGTAGGAAGACAGATTAGCATTATTATTCCCATCTAACAGAGAAAGAAATTGGGAAGCAGGGGTAGGGAGTGTGAAGTGAAGGTCACATGGAGTGTAAACAAATGACACATAACACATCCAGAATTGCGCGTGCGTGCGCGCTTGGCATGCAAAGCTGCCTCCAGGTGAGTAATGTTTAGACTTCAATTCTTGAAGTGGCCACCCACCAAGCTGTAGAGGAAGGATGAGGGGAACCAGCAGGGACTTCTTCCAAGCTGGGTCCCCACAGCCCCACTCCTGAGCTGCAGCAGCAAAAGCACCAGCAGGGAATAGACTACAGCAGAGAGGCAGCTCTGGAAAAGTTCTGGATTTCTCAGGAGCTGCCTCCCTGCCAGTGTTTATTTATTTATTTATTTATTTATTTTATTTAATAAATTTATACCCCGCCCCTCCTGCCATGCAGGTGGCTTCCAACAATTTAAAAACACAATCAAACCATTAAAACTTATATAATTGAAATAATACTTATACAAATATTTAAAATATTAAAACTATTAAATATTAAAACAGGGCTAAAGTTATAAATATAATAACAAGCTAAAATAACCAAAATGGGTGGGGGAGCTAAAACACCTCACCCTACCCACCCTCCCTCCCAAAGGCCTGGGCGAACAGTCAGGTTTTACAACTTCGCCGGAATGTCAACAGGCTAGGGGCCAGGCGAGCTTCCTCCGGAAGGGAGTTCCAAAGCCGCAGCCCGGCCACCGAGAATGCCCTCTCCATTGTGGCCCCCCGCTTAACACGGGGGACCTTCAAGAAGGCACCCCCGGCAGACCGCAGGAGCCGCTCTGGGGCGTGGAGGGCGAGGCGGTCCCTGAGGTATGAGGGGCCCAGACCGTGTAGGGCTTTATAGATCATCACCAAAACCTTGAACTTGGCTCGGCACGCTATCGGCAACCAGTGCAGAGCTCGGAGCACAGGTGTAATATGCTCCCGACGGCCCGTCCCCGTAAGGAGACGAGCCGCCGCATGCTGCACTAGCTGCAGCCTCCGGACCAAGAACAAGGGAAGCCCCACATAGAGCGCATTACAGTAGTCTAGCCTCGAGGTGACGAAGGCATGGATGAGGGGGGCCAGGTCCAGGCCAGAGACATACGGACGCAGCCTACGCACCAGATACAGCTGGCGGAAGGCAGCCTTAGCGACTGACTCCACCTGCCGCTCCAAGCGGAGGTCCGCATCCAGTATCACCCCCAGACTCCGAACCTGCCGAGCTATAGGAGGGCGAACCCCTCCAACCAGGGGGGCCATTACCTCTTTCGCTCTCCCCACCAACATCACCTCCGTCTTATCGGGGTTGAGTTTCAGTTTGCTCAGCCGCATCCACTCCGCCACGACCTCCAAACATTGGGATAGCAATGAGACCGCAGGGTCTGGGTCAGTTGAAAAAGAGAGGTACAGCTGAGTATCATCAGCATACTGGTGACACCGCACCCCGAACCCTCTCACGACCTCCCCCAAGGGCTGCATATAGATGTTAAACAACAGCGGAGACAAGATCGAACCCTGCGGAACGCCACACGGTAAAGCGCGGGGGCACGATGTCTCCTCCCCCAGCACTACCCGTTGGCTCCTCCCCGAGAGGAATGAACGTAACCATTCAAGAATAGTTCCGTCCAGACCCCCCAGGTCACGCAGTCGCCTCAGCAGTAGCCCATGGTCCACGGTATCAAAAGCGGCCGAGAGATCTAGCAGGATAAGAAATGTTGAACATCCTGCGTCCATCTCCCGGTGGAGTTCGTCTACCAAGGCCACCAACGCCGTCTCGGTGCCATAGCCAGGGCAGAACCCAGATTGAAAAGGGTCTAGGAAACCGATGCTATCCAGATGCACCTGGAGCTGGAGTGCCACCGCCCGCTCAATAACCTTCCCTAAAAAGGGAAGGTTAGAGACAGGTTGGTAGCTGGCGAACGCATCCACGTCCAAAGATGTTTTTTTCAGCAGGGGGCGCACCACAGCCTCCTTGAGGCAGGGCGGCAACCTCCCCTGCTGCAAGGACGCGTTCACTACCCTCGCCAGCACCGTCCCCAACGTCTCCCTGGAAGCTTTTACTAACCAGGACGGGCACGGATCGAGTTCACAACACGTGGCCCTCACAGACCCCAGGACATCCGCCGCATCAGTCAGCGTCACTTCCTGAAACTCTCCCCACAAAGCTGGACCGGACGGGGCCTCTGTCCCCCCGCGCTCTTCCCCTACTGCCATTAATCCAGCATCAAAGTCGGTCTGAATCCGAACAATCTTGTCTGCGAAGTAGTTGACAAACTCCTCACAGCAGGCCTGGGACAAGTCCCCATCAAGGCAGAGAGAGGCCGGACTAACCAGCCCCCACACCACCCGAAACAGCTCCGCCGGGCGTGACTTCGCAGACGCTATGAGGACAGCAAGGAACTCTTTCCTTGCCATCCTCACAGCCTCAACATAGGACCGCAAATGGGCCCTATGGAGAAGACGGTCGGAGTCAGATCGAGTCCAACGCCAGCATCGCTCTAGCCTCCTGCCTACACGCTTCATACACCACAGCCCCTCAGTAAACCAAGGGGTCCTGCGGTGACGAGACCAAGGCAGAAGGCGTCTCGGAGCCACCCTGTCAATGGCCTCCTCCAGCAAGCTGTTCCAATGCTGGACTAGCTCATCCACAGAGTGGCCGTCCAAGTCCAGGTTTAAATCCCTCAGGACCTCTTGGAACCGCTGGGGTTCCATCAGCCTCCGAGGGGTGTTGTAGCAAGGCTGTAGCAGGCCTGGGTTCATGTCCCAATTCTGGGTCCCTGTAAAGGCAAGGGGACAGAGTCTTCCCAAGCAGCGGGCCTCCCAAGGGAGCTTCAGCCTCCCCCCAACAAATGTGGTGCTTTTGCCCTGGGTCCCAGTGAGTGGATCCCTCCCAGAGTGGCAGCAACCCCACCAGAAATTAAGTTTTAGAGTGGATGGGCCAGCACTCCACCCTCGCCCACTGAAAACTTCCTTTTTGGCTGGGCCCTTTGCAATACCCTTGATCATTTCTGTTGCCCTTCTCGGTACCTTTTCTAGTTCTACTATGGTCTTTTTTGAGATGGGGTGACCAGAACTACACACACACAATATTCCAGGTGCGGTCACACCATAGATTTATATAGAGGCATTATGATATTTTCTGTTTTATTATCTATTCCTTTCCAAATGATTCCTAATATTCTGTATGCTTTTTTGACCACCGTCACACGCTGAACTAAGGATTTCAATGTATTGTCCACAATGACTTCAAATCCTTTTCCCGAGTGATAACTCCTAATTTAGAACCCAGCATTTTGTAGGGATAGTTTGAGTTATTTTTCCCTATGTGCATAACTTTGCACTTATCCACATTAAATTTCACTTGATATTTAGATGCCTAGTCACCCAGCCTCGCAAGATCCTCCTGCAATTCTTCAATCTGCTCGGGATTTCACTACCTTGAATAACTTTGTGTCATCAGCAAATTTGATCATCTCACTTTTTGCTCCCTTTTCCAGATCATTAATAAATATATTAAACAACTGGTCCCTGGGGCACTCCACTAGTTACTTCTCTCCACTGTGAAAACTGACCATTTAGTCCTACTCTTTGCTTCCTATCTTTTAACCAGTTGCCGATCCACGGTAGGACACTGTCTCTTCTCTCATAGCTCTCATGAGGGACCTTATCAAACACCTTGGAAGTCCAGCCTATATCAACTAGCTCACCCGTATCCACATGGTTATTTACACCCTCAAAACATTCCAATAGATTAGTACAGCATGACTTCCCTTTCCTAAATTCATGACAACTCTTCTCCATGATGCCATGTTTACCAATATGCTCTGTAATTCTGTTCTTAAGTTGCCACCAGTTTGCCCAGCACCAGGCTCACCTCTGGAGTCCTTTTTAAATATTGGGGTTACATTAGATTTGCTATCCTAATCTTCTGGTACAGTGGCAGATTTTAGCAATAGATTACAAATTATCAATACATATTTTACATGTACTTACAAATTAAAAATACATGTGTTATATGTTTTGACCTTCCCAATTAACTGCCCCTGGAAATAGGCAGTATTATAGTAATCAGTTGAGCAGTAAAGTGTCACGTCAGTAAGTAGCAATGTCAGGAAAAGCAGCCAGCACCGCGCAGGTTCTCACACAGTGTTACTGGTAGCTACACTGTACGGTTCTTGTTGAAAGGTGCAGGAATTGTTACAGCAGCTCACTGTCCTATAATTCACTTCTGCTGTTCATTTCCATCAGTAACAGAAACACTCTAGCTACCAAGTGTCCTGTATAAAGAAATGTTTTATGCATTAATGGTGACCACAGTAAATTGATCTGTGCTGTCTCATACTTCACTTCCCAAAATGACCTGTGGCATTGGCTTTCTGGCCAGGCTCCAATGCTCTAAAAAACCTAGGACCTGATTCTCCTTTGCCAGGGCACCTTGCCGTTACACCATTTACACTAGTGTAAAGTGAGTTCATAGTGAGTTCTATTGTCAAACCAGAATTTTTTGGGTCAAACCAGTTTTTTTTAATATATCCTCTTTTAACCTTTATTTTTATATAACCGCCCCCCCCGCCGCCATGGCACTCAAAGCGCGTTACATATAAAACTAATAAACACAACTTTTAATCCTCACACAAACCCTGTGAGGTAGACTAGGCTAAGATAATATTGTGACCGGCCCAAGGTCACCAGTGAGTTTACCAAGACTAGAACCAGGGTCCCTTCCTACCTCCTGGTCCAGGTACTGCGCACTTAAGCCATTACACCACACTGGTTCTCTAATGACTGTACAAATGACTGTATAAGGAGCAGAGCCATTGCCAAGGAGAATAAAAACCCAGGATTCTGTTCTCTGCCTGGATCGGTGCTGACACTACTGGAAGGTGCACTACTGCACACTCCAGTGCTCCATCCAGAATATTTTCTGTGTCAGGGGGAAAATTGGTGATGGTCCTCAGAGTCAGAAAGAGCCCCTCAGACACAGCTTTCTCACCCACAAATCCGCTTCATGATTATGCTAAAAATCCTGCCTACTGTGAATGCCTTCCCGTTTCCCTTCTATCTCAAACCAAGCAGGCTTGTTCATAAATGACTATGTCATATGAGAATCTGTGTTACCTCAGGCTTCTTCATTCCAGCATTCACTCTATTGAGCTATAATTCACTGTTTAACCTACATGGAACAGATCTGTATCATTGCCAAGCCCAGCCTTTTTGTATTATACTATTTATGATGGACAAGACTTCTTAGCATTATTAGGAGAGCAATGCATGAGATGAAAGCTTGCACAATAGTAGTCTATAAAAGGCCTCATTGCTACATTCAGTTTAGATCATCAAATCTGAGCTACCATAGTAACAACTTTGCCGTCAGAAGTATTATTGCAAGAAAAGGCACATACAGTAAATAGTAGGATGGAACAAGTTATAGTACAAAACATATTATCTGCCTACAGAACTGCTTGGCTTTTCTTGGAAACGTAAAGGTTGGCAACTGCACGTAAGTGGTTCCATACTTCCAGCCTTGTCATTACCAGGAACAGTGGGTCAGCATCTCGCAGCTCTGATTCTGCTGACAGATCAATACTCAACCTTCCAAGGTCACAAATCAAACATTCTCTTCCCTCACACTTAAACATCTTGTTATCTACTCACACTCTTCTTTCTGCAAACATGGAGCACTGTGAAAAAATCAATATGCTCAGCCCAATGCGCAGCAGCAGTCAAAAAAGTGAACAGAATGTTAGGAGATATTCTCAAAGGGATAGAGAATAAAACTGAGGATGTCATAATGCCTCTATACAAATCAATGGTGCAACCGCACCTGGAATATTGCGTGCAGTTCTGGTTGCCCCATCTCAAAAGAGACTTAGTTGAACTAGAAAAGGTACAGAGATGAGAATGATAAAGGGTATGGAACGGCTTCCGTACAAAGAGAGGCTTGACAAGCTGGGTCTCTTCAGCTTAGAGAAGACTGAGAGGGGACATGATAGAGGTTTATAAAATCTTGAGTGGTGTGGAACGAGTAGATAGGGAATGGTTATTTACCCTCTCAAATAGTATTAGATCTAGTGGACACTCCATGAAACTAGTTGCTGGCAGATTTAAAACAAATAAAAGGAAGTACTTTTTCACTCAATGCATAATCAACCGGGCTTTAAAGTGGCATGCTTGGTGGCAGCGCTGCAGGCCTAAGGGCTGCGCCCAAGGGCCCTTGGTGGGACTTGGGGGTGGAGGGCTCTGTGTTTGTATTAGGAAGTTTTGTGTTAGGGAATCGGGGGGGGGGGGCAAGGGGTCTATATTGTATATTTGGGGGGTGATATTGTCTTGGTGGTGGGGAATGTATGGGGAAAAGGGGAAGGAGGGAAGGGGGTATGGGGGAGTGTGTTGGGGTGGATGGGGATCTCCCTCAATGTCTAGGCGGGGCAGCCTGGGTGGGTCTCCCGGGGGCGAGGGCACAGCCATAGAGGTCATGACAGGATGGGGGAGATATGGCCCCAACGGGAGGGGTGTGAGATCGGTGAAGCAGGACAGGTGCTTGGTGCATTTCCCGCTCGCCACCTCCCAGGCAGAGGGGCAGGTGGTTCTTGGTCAGAGGGCCCCCGATCCTGTGTTGGTGGTGTTAAATGCGAGATTGGTGGCCAATAAAGCAACAACTGTCCAGGAGATGATCCTGGACTGTGCCGCCCGGCGCCTATCTCGTATGCATCACGGAGACCTGCCTGGACAATGAGTCGGGGCCTATTCTAGCTGATCTTGCTCCAGCTGGGTATGCTATGCAACATCAACCGCAAACAGAGGGATGGTGGGGCAGTGTAGCCATGATTTTTAAGGCGCGATGGTCAGTGCGGAGGTATCCAGTGCAACCCATACCGGATATAGAGGTTCTCCACCTTGTGTTTCATTTGGCAGGTGACAGTTTGGGAGTGCTGCTTGTCTACCGTGCACCTACCTGTGCAGCAGCCTCCCTGCATGCTCTAGTGGAGTTGGTGTCGGGGGTGGTGTTGAGGTCCCTGAAGACAATAGTCTTGGGGCACTTCAACATCCACACCGATGCTGACCTTGGGGGAGCAGAGCGTGAGTTCATGGCCACCATGGAACTGTCTCAGAAAGTGATTGGCCCGACACATCGTAGGGGGCATATCTTAGATCTTGTGTTTTGCACTAGCCTTGAGGCAGGTGATCCATTAGTGGGGGAGCTATCAACTATACCTCTGTCATGGATGGACCATTACCTCCTGCAGGCCTTGCTTCTGGCACATGTCTGCCCCTGGAAAGGTGCAGAACTAATTTCAATGGTTCGCTCCCGGAGGTTGATGGAACTGGAGCGATTCCAGATGACTCTGGGCGAGATACCCTCTGATCTTGACGACCGTCTCATTGATGGTATTGTCGTATTATGGAATGCTCCGATGATTGGGGCCATCGATCGGACGGCTCCTAGGCGTCTGCTACCCGCGCGGCAGCACCGCAGGCCTCCTTGGTTTTCTGAGGAGCTGCGGTTGCTGAAGCGAGACGGGCGGCAGGTAGAGCGACAGTGGCGTTGTTCTCGTGCTGAAGCTGATAGATTGCGTCATAAAGCCAGTTTATGGGCCTATGTCGTAGCTATGCAGGCGGCAAAGAAGGAGTTCTTTGCTGCCCTCATAGCATCTGCAAAATCCCGTCCAGCAGAGCTTTTCCGGGTGGTGTGGGGGCTGGTCTGTCCAGCCTCCCTTCACCGGGGAGTGGAGTCATCTAAGGCCCGTTGTGACATGTTTCTGGATTATTTTGTGGAAAAAAATCGCTCATATTCACTAGAACTTTGACGCTGCAATTGATATACGTAAGGAACTGGAGGTTATGAAAGCCCCAGCTTGTCCAATTGTATGGTATCAATTTCAGTCGGTGACACCCACCAATGCAGTCGATGTTCGTGGGGCAGTTAGGGCCACCTCTTGTGAGTTAGATCTGTGCCCGTCTTGGCTAATTAAATCTTGCCGGGAGACAATGGGGCCGTTGCTGGCTGGGGTGGTCAACGCCTCCCTTCTGGAGGGCAGAGTGCTGGGCTGTCTCAAGGAGGCGGTGGTGCGGCCTCTGCTCAAGAAACCATTGCTTGAGCCTGACTCCCCCACCAGCTATCGGCCTGTCTCCAACCTTCCCTTTTTAGGGAAGGTTATCGAACGGGCTGTGGCCCAGCAGCTGCAGGGGCATCTTGATCGCAGCGGTTTTCTTGGTCCCTCTCAGTCAGGATTTCAACCGGGTCATGGCACCGAGACTGCGCTTGTGGCTTTGATGGATGATCTGCGCCAGGAACGGGGAACTGGGTCGTTCGACCCTGCTGAGCCTATTAGATCTATTGGCTGCATTTGATACTGTTGACCATGAGATGTTTGTGACGCACCTGCGGGACTGTGCATTCTTGACCGGAAGAACTCAGCGAGTGGTGCTTGGGGAATATTTTTCATCATACCAGGACCTCTCGTGTGGAGTTCTGCAGGGTTCTGTTTTGTCCCCTCTCTTGTTCAACATGTACATGCAGCCACTCGGCGAGGTGATCAGGAGGTTCGGCATGCGGTGTCATCAATATGCTGATGACACCCAGCTATACCTCTCTTTTTCAACAGATCCAGACCCGGCAGTCTTGGTGCTTACCCAGTGTCTGACGGCTGTGGGGGACTGGATGAGGGCAAACTGACTGAGGCTGAATCCTAACAAGATGGAGGTGATGTTGGTGGGTAAGCCGATGGAGATGGTGGCCCCCATCATTGACGGGGTCTGTCCTCCATTGGTTTCCCAGGTTCGAAGTCTGGGGGTGCTGCTCGATGCGCAGCTCCACCTGGATATCCAGGTGGAGGTTGTGGCAAGGAGTGCTTTTTGCCAACTACACCTGGTGTGATGGCTCCGGCCGTACGTCTCAGACTCTGACCTGGCTACTGTCATCCATGCTTTCATCTGCCCATTTTCTCCCACCTTCGTCCTTACAATTATATGGTGCTTCATTTGTGACTGGAGGGCTGGGACTGGAGGCAGGTTATTTTCCATAGTTTCAACTTATTTCTTAAGGTTTTGTATGTGTGGAGGGAGAATGGGATATGGGGTGCCACAAGCCCCCTTTTAATGGGGAGCACAGGCATAGGGGACTTATGCCAGGGCCCACATGTGAGAGAGGAGATATGGATATGGTGGGTGCAGTACTCCCCGGGGGAGGGATCATATGGGGGAGGGATCATATTTGGGAGACATAAGAGTGGGTGAGTTAAATTTTAGGGTCACTAATTTTAATTTGTAATGTTTTTGCATGTGATATCGGGCAGAGAAGGAAAGGTTATTGAAAGCAGGAGGGAGAATTTGAGGCTGGTTGGCAGGGAATGCCACTTTTATTCTGATTGGAAGCCACTCTTTTTGGAGAAGGGGAGCATAGAAGTTTAAAGTAATAGCAATAATAAAGCTACCTGTGTTAGTACCAGGACACTACCGTGGGTGTTTTTAAATGAGCAAGTCGGTGTGTGTGTGTGTGTCCGTGGCTGGTGAGTTGCACTGCCGCAGAGCACCCACTCAGGTGGGGTGCATGGGGAGGGATTCAAATGGGTGGCTCCCAGCCATGGAGGCAAGCCACCATGCACTTCCTCTGCCACGGACCATGGGGGAGGGACAGTTGACACGTTCCTGGGATGAGTGCTGGGGAAGCCGGGCTCCCCAGCATTCCTGGCCAGTTCTTGTGACTTGCAAAGGTCGTGTCCCCACCCATAGTGCCTATGAGTGGGGGACTGGTCTGCTTGTGTGGCTGGCTGACCCAGTTCATACTGGCAGGGGCTCCGTGGCTGCCCGTTGCCACGGAACTATTTGGCTTGTCCTGCACAAAGCACTCTGGATTTCCTGGCAGTGCTCCGTGCATGGCCATGAGTGGGTGCTCCGTGGCTCAAGGGAACACGCATCTCCCTGCTCCACTTTCAGATGGGCGGTGGGCTCTGTGGCTCTTGGGTGGCCATGCAGGGTGGCATCCTGTCTAAAAACATCCTGTATCAGCAAATTGTAGGTTTTTAACAAACCCATATTTTAAGCAGCAAACAATAAAAAAAATGTTTTAACCAACAACCATTTGTTGTCACACCATACCCAATATGTAATGCTTGCGAGAATACCTCTGGAAAGGAAGAGGGAGAACAAAGAAGCACAAAAGAGACTTCAAGTGAAATGGTTTGGCTCACACTTTGTTGACAATAAGTAAGTAACAATACGTTGAAATAATAAAAGGCTGAATCCAGTCTCTTCTTGTACAGGAAAATGAGAACAAGGATTTAGGTTCAGGGAATCACTTTGCTTTCTACTGCATCCATACTGGGAATAACCACCACAGCTAGAAAATGCATGGGATAACAGCAGGGGATAACAGCTGCACCAGGGCCCCTGAGTCTGGGGGGCCCATACACACCACCTGCATGTATATTATAGGTATGTTGGGTGCACCAAAAGCTTGGGGTGGGAATTCCAACCTAGCTATGCCCTTGGATAACAGCTAAAACAGGACAACTCTACCTCTCCTTTTCATCTGACCCAGACTCGGCAGTCTCAGTGCTTACCTGAAGGTCTGGCAGCTGTGGGGGACTGGATGAGGATGAGCTGACTGAAGCTGAATCCCGACAAGACGAAGGTGATGCTGGTGGGCAAGACGGTGGGTGTGGCGTCCCCTGTCATTGACTGAGTCCGTCCCGCATTGGTCCCTCAGGTTTGTAGTCTGAGAGTGCTCCTTGATTTCCAGCTTCGCCTGGATGTCCAGGTGGAGACTATGGTGCTTTTTGCCAATTACAACTGGTGCGGCAGCTAAGGCCGTATATCTCAGACTCCGACCTGGCCACTATCACCCATGCTTTCATTACCTCAAGATAAGACTATTGTAACACACTCTACGTGGGGCTACCCATGGTGATGGTCTGGAGAATGCAACTGGTGCAGAATACAACGGCCCACCTCCTCACAGGGACAGGTCACTGTGAGCACATTACACCAGTGCTCCATTCTCTCCACTAGCTGCCTATAGTCTTCCAGGCCCAATTCAAGGTGTTGGTTTTGACCTATAAAGCCCTAAACAGCCTAGGCCCCACCTACCTGCGGAACTGTCTCACTCCCTGGGCCTTGGAGCAGCCCCTGCAGTCTGCCGGGGGTACCTTTCTGGATGTCCCCCGGGTAGTGAGGGCGTTCTCGGTGGCCTCACCTAGACTGTGGAACTCCCTTCCAGTAGAGGCATCTCTTATGGCATGCTGAAACATTCTACTATGGATAAGGCCATGCAAGATATTAACCCACACTGAGCAACCTTACACCTCATTAACCCATGTGCAGCTAACCAGCAGGTCGGCACTGTCAGATGTAGGCTGCTACATAATGCATCCGCCAGAGAAGACCAGTGATGCATCCTGGGCTACTGCTGCCTACCCGGGTCAATGTGGGATAACAGGTTGCCCCCCGTCTGGTTGGCCCGTGCAGCCCTGCCACAAGGCGAAGTCCAAGGATCGGGCCCAGAGGAGTACACATGGTCTCCCCATCCACCACACAGCTGATTAGGCCCCCTCCCCCAATCAGCTCGATAACTGGCATGGGAGTCAACGTCAAGCAATGGTTTTCTGAGCAGAGGCCGCACCACCGCCTCTTTGAAGCAGCTCTGCACTCTCCTCTCCCACAAGGAGGCACTGATCACCCCCGCCAGCAGTAGCCCCAGCATCTCCCAGCTGGCCTTGACCAGCCAGGATGGGTACAGGTCCAGTTCACAAGAGGTGACTGAGACAGCCCCCAGGACATCAAAACTGATCCTACGAAACCGAACAAGGCGGGGCAACCATTACTTCTGGTTCTCCTATCATAATAAGCATGTTGTCGAAGTCATGGTGAATACGAGCAATTTTATCTGCAAAGTAATCAACAAACACGTCACAGTGGGCACTGGAAAATTCCAGTTCGAGGCAGAGGGAGGCCAGACCGACCAGCACCCTCACCACCTGGAAAAGCTCTGCTGAATAAGACTTCGAGGATGCTATGAGAGCAGAAAAAAGCCTCCTTCTTTGCTGCCTGCACAGCCACGGCATAGGCACATAAACTGGCCCTATGCCGCAATCAGTCGGCTTCAGCATGGGAGCGGCGCCACCGTTGCTCTAACCATCACCCTTCCCGATTCAGCTGCCGCCGGTCTTCAGTAAACCAGGGAGGCCTGTGGTGCTCATGCACAGGGAGTGGACACTCAGGTGCCTCAGTCAGCAAGGTGTTCCAGAGCACAGTGAGGTCATAGAGTGAGCGGCCATCAGGATCAGAGAGTAATTCCCCCAGAGCAGTCAGGAACCTCTCCAGTTCTATCAGTCTCCGAGAGCGGACCAACCGAACTGGTCACGCACCTCTCCAGAGGCAGACATGCGCCAGGAGATGGACCCGTAGGAGGTGATGATCCATCCATGACAAAAGCTCTACTGACACCTCCCCCATTAACAGATTCCATCACCTCAAGGCCAGTGCAAACAATCAGGTCCAAGGTATGTCCCCCATCATGTGTTGAGCCGGTGACAACTTGAGACAGGCCCATGGCTGCCATGGTGGCCATTAACTCACACTCCACCCCCGCAAGACTAGCATCGGCGTGGATGTTGAAGTCCCCCAAGACTGATGTAACCCTGATATTTTTAAAAGGGATCCAGAGGTGATCCTGGAAACTACAGACCAGTAAGCTTGACATCTGTGCCGGGCAAAATGGTGGAAACTATCATTAAGAACAGAATCGCTGGGTATGTTGACAAACATGGCTTAATGGGGAAGAGTCAACATGGATTTAGCAAAGGTAAGTCATGCCTCACTAATCTGTTAGAATTCTTTGAGGGTGTAAATAAGCACGTGGATAAGGGAGACCCAGTAGATATAGTGCACCTGGATTTCCAGAAAGCATTTGATAAATTCCCCCATAAAAGACTCTTGAAAATTAAAAAATCATGGGATAGGAGGTAGTATCTTACTATGGATCGGTAACTGGTTAAAGGATAGGAAGCAAAGAGTAGGACTAAATGGTCAGTTTTCACAACGGAGAGAGATAAAAAGTGGTGTGCCCCAGGGATCTGTATTGGGATCGGTGCTGTTTAACGTATTCATTAATGATCTGGAAAAGGGCGTTAAGAGCGAGGTGATCAAATTTGCAGATGACACCAAGTTATTCAAGGTAGTTAAAACACAAGCAGACTGTGAAGAACTGCAACAGGCTCTTATGAGACTGAGTGCCTGGGTATCTAAATGGCAGGTGAAATTAAAATAATCCAAACTAGGAGTACACAATGCTGGGTACTAAGCTAGGAGTTACCACTTAGGAAAAGGATCTGGGAGTGATTGTGGACAATACACTGAAATCCTCAGCCCAGTGTGCAGCAGCAGTCAAAAAAGCAAACAGAATGTTAAGAGGTATTCGCAAAGGGATAGAAAATAAAACTGAGGATGTCATAATGCCTCTATACAAATCGATGGTGCGACCACAGCTGGAATATTGTTTGCAGTTCTGGTCACCCCATCTCAAAAAAGCTGAACTAGAAAAGGTACAGAGAAGGGCAATGAGAAAGATAAAGGGTATGGAATGGCTTCTGTACAAAGAGAGGCTTGACAAGCTGGATCTCTTCAGCTTGAAGAAGAGAAGACTGAGGGTATTTTCAGACGTTACGAGATCACAGTGAACCATGGTCAATACCCACATGGGGTCAATTTCAGCCATGCTTCCGGGGCTCCCCACCGGACAATCACCACAAGCGTGGTCAAAGAGATTCCTGGCGGGAACCAACAAAAAGTAATGTCTGGCTGGCAACCATGGCCCGGAATCCCTGGCGGGATTCTGGGCCGTGGTCAAATCGGATGGGCGCTGCGGCCACGTTGGTCCCAGCGTCTGCCCATCTCCCCAGAGGGCGGGCGGGGGAGAGCATGGGGTGCGGGACTGTGCGGCTGCACGTTGCGCCGCGTGGCCCAGCCCCCTCCCCGATTCCCCACCGGGATCAGCCGGCGGGGAATCATTTGGGGAATCATCTCATCTGAAATCACCCTGAGAGGGGACATGATAGAGTTTTATAAAATCTTGAGTGGTGTGGAACGAGTATAGGGAATGGTTATTTACCCTCTCAAATAGTACTAGAAATAGGGGACGCTCCATGAAACTAGCTGCCGGCAGATTTAAAACAAATAAAAGGAAGTACTTTTTCACACAACGTATAATTAACGTATGGAATTTGTTACCTGAGGATGTTGTCAAGTCCAGTAGTATAGCTGGGTTTAAAAAAGGCCTGGAAAAGTGCTTGGAAAGTGGGTCGATTAATGGCTATTAACCAAGTAACTTACGGGATGAACTTCTTACTGTTGAGAGCTGGGAGTGAGCAACGGGGAATGGATTGCCCATTGTGACTGTTGGTTCTTCTCCCATGCGATTGAGATTGGCCACTATCGGAGGACAGGATGCTGGGCATGATGGACCATTGGTCTGACTCAGTATGGCACTACTTATGTTCTTGTGACCGCAGCACCACCTCCAACACCAGCTCTTCTAGAGCATGCAGGGATGCTGCTGCACACGTAGGTGCATGGTATATCAGGAATAATTCTTGCACAAACTTTTTATAAGTGTGTGATAATTTTTTATTGGCTGATATTTATTATTCATTATGTAGTTTTTGATCACTGATTTTGTTATTGCATTCCAGATTTTTCTTGTACTCCTAACCCCTGATGAAGGGTTTTTACCTGAAATGCACTGGGTTAGGGTTATATGTAGTAGTTATTGCATTTTCCAATTTTTTGTATAGTTGTTATTGGTATTTTTAGCATTCAATGTTGTTATATTGTACACTTATAGTAAAGTTCCTTATTACTATAAGTAGCCTTTTCTTTGGTTAGGTTTCCTTTGTAGCTACCTCCCCCCACCCCCCTTTGCTTTGTGTAACCTTTTCAAAAGTGCAGCGCACCCACACAGCTCATTTTGATTCGCCTATGGCAGGATTTTCAGAAGAGTTCTGCGTGCTGAGTGAAGAAGAGTTGAGATCTTTTGAAAATCTGGTCCTAGAAGTTTGTATACTGTATGGGGGAATATACCAAAAAGGTGTAGTCTCCAAGAATGGGGGGAAATGCCATTTTATCATTTAAACCACTGCACATACTCTTCTGAGTTGGAGAATAGCTGATCTGTCCAGTATAAAACAAAACAAACATAAAACCCCAGTCCATTGTGCAAATACCTGGTTAGTTATCTTGATTTTTAAAACACATCTTTCCCCCCTAATGTGGGGCACCAATCTCCCCATGTCCCATTCGATGGTGCTATATAAATGCTTATAATAAATAATAATAATAATAATAATAATGTCCATACTTTGTATTTCTAACTAAGGGATATTTGATACAGATTGTGGCTCTCCACAATGGCAACAAACATTCAGAGACCACAAATACAACTGCTTTCATTCTACACAGAATGCTATTTCATTGAATGCAGATTATGCTATATGTAAGAAATAACAATCTGAACGTGTGAAATGTGAAGCAGCAGCATCTCTTATGGCATGCTGAAACATTCTACTATGGATAAAGCCACGCGAGATATTAACCCACACTGGGCAACCTTACACCTCATTAACCCATGATGCAGCTAACCAGCAGGCCAGCACTGCCAGATGTTCATTCACTTCTGCCACAGGGCAGGCAGCAAGCTGCTATGCAATGTGTCCGCCAGAGAAGATCAGTGACGCACCCTGGACTACTGTTGTCCACCTGGGTTAATGTGGAATAACAGGCTGCCTCCCATCTGGTTGGCCCGTGCAGCCCTGCCACAAGGCAAGGTCGAAGGATCGGGGGAGTGCACATGGTCTCCCCACTCGCCAAACAGCTGTTTGTCAAGTGCGGAGAGAATAGTTCTCCTCCCCCATTGCTGTCTAGCGGCAGTGGGCCAATCCTGCAGCGCAGCAGGAGCCCAGCCCTGTGTGGCCGGCTCTTCAGTCAGACTTGTGGTGTGGAGGGGCTGGTGATGGCCATGGGCAAGGGCTGCTCATTGAGACTCCCATGGCCTGCCCAAAGTGTGGTGACTGCAATTGCCCTATATGGAGCAGGCAGCTCTATATGGAGCAGGTACCTCTGGGTACAGCACGGCTGGTGTGCTGGAATTAAATTTTGAAACCTCTGTTATGGTGTTCAAGATAAAGGTCCCTACCAATCCCTTGTCTCTCCCTATGTCCCCTCCTTGTCTCCCCGCTCCGTGTCTATTAGATTGTAAGCCGCAGGCAGGGACCGCGTCTATCTTACTGTTCTGTAAAGCGCCAGGTACACAGCTGGCACTATACAAATTCTTATAATAATAATAATAATAATCCGAATGTACTCTATATTTCTTAGGCATTATTTCAGAACTATTGCTACACAGAGAATGTATAGAGGTCTTGTTATTACAATTATTGTGTGCTAAGAAATGCAATTTAATGGTGATAGTTCTTAAAGATAAGCCCAGACAGCTGTCTTGGATAAATCTTGTTAGAGAACACTAAATCTCACAAACTAAATTACCATACAAGACCTAGGTCAGTTCAAACAAAAATGAACAATAATATTTTTTTATTAATGAAAAAGGTGTTTGGCTCTCCTCGATGCTTATGTATCTGTGCCAGCTTAGCACTTGTATTGTGATTGCTACCTCAGCAGGTTGTTGAAAATATAGTTTGTCAGTCATACAAATGCTAGAGATGCAGTACTGGAAAAACAATAGTACTGCAGCTTGGATCCCAGCCTATGCTATAGCTGCTGGAGATACCATAAAGATTCACAGGTGGTCAAATTCTCAACACTCTTCCACCAATGCAAGCTCCTTTGAAAATTAAAGGGGTTTGTGGTAGCAGAGCATTTTGAGGATTGGAGCTTAAATGAGCTGTTGGAGAGAAGACTGCTCTACTACACCATCTCCTCCTTTGTCCTGGGAACTAGAAGCATGCCAGAGTGAGAGGGAGAGTGACTGGTTTCTGCAGTCATCATTAGTGTAATAATCCCCTCCATTCACCAGATTTACTGCAATTGCAAGCCAACATAAAGCAGTCACAGATAAACCTCAGAAATGCTGCAGATTGAGGGGCAAAGAGTGGTACTGTGAATCTATATATCTGCATTCACATAGATGTTTACATTTGGTAATGGCACAATCTGAATCAAGGAGGAAGAGAAAACAGTGTTGTCTTCTGAGCTTTCGCCAAAAAGCCTCTTATTCTACTATTAGAATCATTTTAATTTGCTGAGCTGCTTTCATGGCATAAGTCAAATGAGGATTTTGAATAATAAACTTTCAGAGTCTTTTAGATTTCTGTGTAGATCAATAATCTACTAAAGTAAAAGATGGACCTTCTTGAAATGGACTGCAGATTGCTACAATAAATAGAGAATCTTTAGAGTTCCTCAAAAGTAGAATTCAGCCCCTCAATGTTTATGTATAATGAGTCTTCTTCAATCATCTCTCTCACTAAGCATGACAAAAACAGCTAAGCACATGCTCAGCATTCCCACTGAGTAACTCAACACAATTATCATAGTATTTCTTGCAGAGAGGATCTCTGTCTAATCCCTTGCAGTAAGCTTAGAGCCTTCTGTTTAAGTGTCCTGCCTCTCTGTCCCTCCTCCATCCTCCCTCACAAACGTGTCCTGTCTTGTTAGATCATGTGCTGAAATGGTCTTTGAAGCTCTTTTGTGCCTCTCTCATTAGGAGCTTGTCCTAGATCCAGAATCAAACTAGAAACTAGTGGGATGTACGAACTCTGGGTGTAATATGCTTTGGCCAATCCTTCCTGCCCAGGAAGTAGCTCAATAGCTTGCTGCACTGTTGAACTTAATGCTAGCTGTGAAGAGAAAATGGTAGTAATCCAGCCTGGAGGATATGGATTCCTCAATAGCCAGGTGGCTCACTTTCCTTGCCTGCTGAACGCTAAAGACGACAGGCTATTTATTATGGTAGTGCCTATAAATCCCAGTCTTGGATCAGTATTGGATGAAGCACTGTAGAAATGCATAACAAAAAGACAATCCCTGCCCCAAAGAGTTTACAATCTAAAGAATTATTGCTACTCTCCTGGAGTGGTGAACTGTCTGATATAGCACCAAGACACTGCATTCTATTATCAAGTCTGGGATATGGAATTCCTTCAATGAGGGTAAGAGCTTAGGGTCAATGTCTTGGATAGCTCTTCAATGTACTTTCTTCTCCCAGTAACCATTATTACTGGGTTGTCTGGGGTCAGCTTTGGACAACTGTTTTTAATTAATTTGTTAATTTCTTCTCAGGTAGAATTGGCCTTTGCATTTTTGGACAGGCCTGAGAAAAAATTAACCTATTTAATTTTTCTCCAGACTCTACCACACACAGCTGTTTTTTGCCCATCATGATCAGAGCCCTGGCAAAAGTATAGAATGAGTCCTGAGGAAGGAGCATCAAGGGGACTCCTTAGGATACGCCACAAACCAGGATGGTATGTGCATGAAAATAGACATCTTTAGGCCTCCACAGCCTCCAGTTGCTGAAGTGAAGCACAGCTAGTGGTTGTTTTCAGCTCCACTGATATCTTTACATTGGTCCATAATGATATGCTTTCAAAAGCCTAACTGTAAGGTTGGGGAAGCCTTACAGGGGGATATGGGGCTAGGCACGCAGAAGGAACCCCAAGCGTTACCCACCCAGGAGCGTTTGGTTACAAGGCAGTGCCTCAGATAACTACCCTCAGGATAGAATAGGGCCTTAGAATCCAAGTATCCCTAGCCTAAATCATCACAGGGTATCTGGGTGGAGCGCAAGCCTCGAACAGCTCCTGGGTGCCCAGGCGTTCGGGGGACCCGGGCTAAGGGGGACACCGGGACGGAGGGTTGGTGATAGGGCAGGGGAGTGAGGGCCCCCAAGGGATGCAAACGGAGGGGATAGGGCAGCCACACGGCGGGTCCCAGGGCACCCCTGTGCAGGGGGGCAGGGAAAACACTTACCCAGCGCACCTCGTCCACTTGGTCTCACTCACCCACCGTTCGCACACTTGCTCACACAACCGCTCTCTCGTTCTCTCTCTCTCTCTCACTAACTCTCTCTCTCTCGCAATAACTATGGAGCACAATACAGTCGCCAGGGGCCGGTCTCACAGGCAGAGCACTGTTCACCAGCAAGGTGGGCCTGTCTCTGCCTGGCTTATAAGCCCTACGAGTGAAGGGGGGCGGAGCCGGAGACGCTCCGAGCGTCGGGGCCCTCCCCGTGGGGATGGTTCAGGTGCTGCAGCTGTGAGGGCTGGCGACGCCCTAGTCTCGGCGTTCCTTGTTGTTGCAGGGGGCGGGGCTAGCCCCCGTTGCGTGTGCGGGGGCTCGGCTTCTCCCGCACTTCCGGGTCTTGCTGCTGTTGCCGTGGGCGCCGGCCCCGCCGGAGGCTCAGGTACTTGTTGCGCCGGGGGGGTCCTGTTGTCCGGGGTTCCTGGGTCGGCCCTGCGGCTTGCCTTGGGGGCCCTGGAGGGCGAGGCCTGACACTAACTAAGGAAAGGACTGGAGACATACACTACTTTAAAATAAGAAGTCATACATTTATTTGCACTAGCCCAAGGCCATGGCACTTTAAAATAATAAAGCTAAGATTCTCCTTTACATTTCCTTTTCCTCCAAGCCATGTGGATGTTCGCTGTAGACTTTGTATAGCTCAAAGGGTGGCTCTGCTCCAAGGCACTGCAAAATCGGTGGTGTAGCAATGTCCATCTTCTCCAAGAAACATACACAGATCACAGCGCTGTCAATATAGTGATGGAGCAAACTGCATCACTCAATCTAATTAAAACATTTCATATGTATAACTGAAGAGAAAAGTGGGTAAGGCAGATCCTTCAGTGACTTAATGGGTGAGGGCTACAGCAGGAAAGCAACATTTGCCTACTCACTGTGCCAGATAAGCTAAACCAACTTAGATGTGCCTGTCTGCTCTTGAGAGGTTTCGTATGCGAGTCAGCAGCACCTTATGAGTGACTTAGAGACAGCTGTTGGCACTGAGGTTTGTCCCTTGCTCATCAGAGCTATGAGGTCAATATGAAATCTGATTGCAAGGTCTCCAGAGGATGACTCATGTTAAAACATTTTTACCATAATCTCTTTGAACACTTTAAAGTGAAGGGCAATTAAAAAAGAAACAAAAAACAAAGAGAGAATGCTCTTTTCACCAGCCTGTATTTATCCTGATGTTGGTCAAAAGTACTCAAGGCTGACTAGCCTGTACCCTGTTCAGAACATTTGTCTGCTGTGCTATGATAAAAAGGACAGAGTTTCTGCCTTACTGCACAGCTCTAAGTTTACAAATATCCTCTGTGTTATAGTTGGTATGAATCCCAGTAAGGTGTGTGTCACCATAAGGGTGGTCCACTGAAGGAAATTGTGGATCAGTTCGGTTCTGCTTGCAATTCAGATCTCACAATTTCTGGATTTAAACCTGTCTCAGATTCGTATTTAAGTCAATAAAAAACTTGAAAATAAGTTTTTAATTTATTTATTTTTTTAAATTACTGCACATGAGCAAAATCACTAGTGGACAATTCTGTGCATGCCTGCCCTTGTCCAAAATGGCAGAGTTGCTGCCATCATCATTTTAAAAAGGGTACACATGGACAGAATGTCCAGGGGCCATTTGTGCATGTGCAGTGATTACATGTGAAGTCTTACATTGAGTTCAATGGGAAGGGAACGGGGTCTGGGACTGAAACCCCCACCATCTCAAACCCTCCCCAACCCCCTGAGACAGGGGGGTGGGTGGGTGTCCAACCTCCCTCACCCCCATGGCTCACTACTGACCTTGGACAGTGGGGGTGGGGATTCATGTTCCCCCCAACCCCTGGGGCCCTGGAGGCTGTACTTACCAGCCTCGAAGCATGGAGGTGAAGGTCTGCGGCCGCCAGCCTTCCTCTGCTGATGGAGGCCTCCTAGCACCGGCAGGCCACCTCGCACTGATTGCTGCCAGCCCACTGTGGCTATCAGAGGCCTTACAGCAGGCCTCCTCACCAGGGGGCATGTTGCTGAGGTGGGTCCCTACTCAGCAGTGCTCATGTGCAAAACTGTCAGGGCCTTTTTGTGCATGCACAGCCCTGTTCCAAAATGGCACCAGCAGCATCAGCACCAGATGGAAAAGGCCAGCCATTCTGCACATGCATGAAACCGCACCGTGCATGCACAGAACAGCTGCCCTTTTCCGAAACGGCACCAACGCTATCTTGGAAAAGGGCTGTGCATACGCAAAATGGCCCTGGCAGCCATTTTGCACATTCGTGCTGCTGATCAGGGACTCACCTTGCCTCCGACAGCCATGGTGGACTGGCAGTGCACCACTGTGAGGGAGCCTGCTGCCGGTGCCAGGAGGCCTCCATCAGCAGCAGTGAGCCAGCAGCCGATCTTCACCTCCATTCTCTGAGGCTGGTAACTACAGCTGCCAGGGCCCCAGGGAGCAGGGAGAAAGACGTGCCCTGGGGAGGGGTGTGTTAGGAATGTGGATCCTCACCACCAACCTCCGAGACGGGTAGTGGGCCTCAGGGTGTGGGGGAGGTTGAACCCCCTGTCCCAGGGAATGGGCGTGGTTAGGGACCAGGTTTTTTTCGGTCCCAGACAGTTCAGTTCAGTGCCCTTTCGGTCCTGTTCCCCTTCCCAAATGGGAAGGGATTTTCCATTGACTAAAATGGGGAAAGAACTGCACCTAAAAACCAAAACCCACAAAAGAAGCAAACCTAAAAAACACTGAACTGAAAAAAATGAAATAAAAAAACCACCCTGTGTCCCACCCCTAGTGTTTTGAAGGGACCACTGTCATGGGGAAAAGGGGAAAACACAGACATTTGGGGTAATGGGATACAGAATTTGGGGTACTGGGGGTAAATTTAGCTACTAAGAAGGGCAGCTAAAGATAGAGATTACAAGAATGTGAGCCATATCACATTGCTGAACTGGCTTGGCATGGTAGAGGGACAGAAAAACCCATTGTCAGGCAAAACAAGCCATCAGTTGCCCAGGTGACTGATGAGAGGGGGGATGGCAACCTACCTACAAGTACATTGAAATAACAATAAAGAAGCAGGAGGAAGTGACCCACGCCCCCTGCAAACAAGATGAAGACACAGGATCTTGAGAAACTCTCTTCGATCTTGACCAGCACGGAGTAAGCTGTTTGCAGGAGAGCCTGCACCAACCATGAACTAGAGACTTTCCAATGGAACTGAGTCCAACCTCAACATCCAGGCTGAGAAGCACTGACCCAATCTGGACTGAATCTTAGGGTAAGAGGGCAGTTAGGGAACCCTCAGTGGATTTAAGAATGCATTGGTTTTATATTTGATTTATTGACTTGGACTATCTGATCAACAGCCTTGTACTTGTATGTACTGAATATATGTTTTATAACCAAGCCTAATGTGCTTGTGTGTTTATTTGGTCTTGGGGGTTCACCAAGGGGGGTACCCTATCTAGGTGAGAGCCTAGACGAACCTTTTTCATACAAGACAACCCCACCGTGAAGTCTGCCAAGCTACGGGTGGCCAGAGAAGGTTCTCTGAGTTACAGCTGGGCTAGGGGATCAAGGGTAAGCGTTTTTTTTTGGGGGGGGGGGCAGATCTCTGAAAGCTCCCTGATTGCAGTGAGGGTTTCTGATCACTTGGGAACCCATGTGGGCACAGGCAACTCGGTTGCGGCTGGCCTAGTGGGCATTCAGGGGACAGCCTGAGAGAAAGTGCGGGACCCCGATCCCCGTGACAACCACATTGGGTGTTTTTACACACACATTTCTCCTGCATGTTTGCTGTTACATCCTGAACTTTCTGTGTGTCTAAATCACTAAGTCAGATCTTAAACATCCGGTTCTTTGAACTTCTGCGTAGAACTTCTCCCAGAACTTTTGTGTGTAAAAGGTTCTCCTGGTAAATGGCTTTGCTCCAGGCAGCTGTGGTTACTTGGGTTCCCTGGCAGCCTGTCACGTCAACAGCTGCAGCTACTTTAGGCTGCCTCAGGGCAGTGTTTGTGTGAACAATGCATCCAGAACTTATTTGTGGACTTGTAAACCTAGAAGATTGAAAAATCTGGAACTTTATGGTGTGTGTAAAAATGCCCAGTGGCTTTATTCCTTGTTCCAACAAGCTGCCAGTATTTGGACCTGAGGGGGATCTCAGTATTCCATAGGTCCCTCATTAGACCGATGGCATTTGAGGGCAAGCCATTGTAGTCAGTTCATCTGTTTCAAAGTAGGGTAGGAAGGTTCCATTTGGAAGAGGTGACAGACCAGGAAGGGGCTAAGAACCCAATGTCCATATCTAGCCCTAGGTTAGGCTAGATCTAGAGTGTGATCCGTTTCTTGTATTGCTCTGGTGATCACAAGGGATAACATCTTTGTTGTTATAGCAGTAGTTTATATATCCTAAAAACCACATAGTTTTCATTTATCAATACAGAGACCTAGTCATGTATAGTGCAGACCTGGCACTAAAGACATTTTTGTGTACAGCAGTGATGAAAAATTGATGTCTTAAAATGCTACCTACTGTGAGTACACCTAACACCACCAGAAAGTACTGGCCAAGGCTGATCTATATTTCCTGGCCCCAGTCACATGACAAGCTTCAGGGCTAGGAAAGGTTATAGCCCTGCTACCTGACAGGAAAAACATCCACTCACTCAACATCTAAAGCCAATATCACAGCTGACGCTAGCAGATGATGCATTTTAAACTGCTTTCTCTCAAATGTTTGCAGTTGTCTCAGTATTTATTTATTTAATTCCCTTTGTTAGCCGCCCCCTCATGCCCACGGCATCTCAGGGTGGCGTACAATATTATAAAACCCAATATAACAGTAAAAAACAACAATAAATCAACCCCCAGCAATTTAAAAACTTCACTAAAAAGCAAACCCTGTCCCCCACCCCACCCTCCCTTTCGAAGGCCTGGGCGAACAGCCAAGTCTTACAGACATGTTGAAAGGCCAACAGGTCCAGGGCCAGGCGAGCCTCCTCTGGGAGGAAATTCCATAACCGTGACCCGGCCACCGAGAACGCCCTCTCCATTGTGGCCCCCTGTCTTACACGGGGGACCTCCAGAAAGGTGCCCCCGGTGGACCAAAGGGATCGCTCTGAGGCACAGAGGGCGAGGTGGTCCCCGAGATATGAGGGGCCCAGACCGTGCAGGGCTTTGTAAATCAATACTAACACCTTGAATCTGGCTCAGACTATTTCCTGGCCACAGGGTTTCATGTGTTCCTTTTATCTATCACACACAGTTCTCAGTTCTATATTAAATATCCAGTTTTTTTTGTGGTTTTACTCTTGCCACGGTACCACAGCAATAATTTTTGCACTGGCTATGCTCTTGGACACAGTTTGTTTTTTTCAGAGCCATGTGGTTAGTAGTGCATCTTTCCTCTGTAGTGTGCTGAGTAGTAGTATGCTAATATCTGTAAAGGGAGAACAGCAGGGGAATCACATTCCCTCACTCTGAATACTGGTATTGTACTGAGTGAATAAACTTATCAATTGATTGGTTAATGAAGCATTTGTTTGGCACCTGCACAGCAGAGTTGGGGGCTGGTTATTAATTTCCCTGATGGTGTTGATCTAGTCTCATCCAGTTTGGAAATGAACTAAGTATGCAGAGTTAGTTCTTCACCTGCCACATGGAAGCCATTAGAGCTGTAAAGAAAGCCTTACTTTTAGGCATGTGGGAAAAGAAACAAAGTTATATCAGACTGAGGTATGAATAATCTTTATAAAACTGGCTATTTTTTCCTTTTAATGAAATCACAGGTTTGGTTGATAATTTAGTCAACATGATATTCTCATAACAGTCTGATTAAAAATAGCACTAATTCCACATTGCAAATACAGCGGCTGAATTAAAAACTGGCTAACTCATAGATCTCAAAACTTTATTTGGATGCCGGAGAGAGAGAGTCTGGATCTCAGCCAGAACAGCTTGAGAATTAATCCCCTCTGCTTTGACACTGATACAGTGGCAAGAGTTTACCTTCTAATCTGGTTTGAGCTTCTTGCTAACAAACAAGGAAAAGACATAAAACAGGCATTTGTGGAATCTGTCACAGGCAGCATAGCTTCCTCAACCCACCCAAGGCTCTACCAGAGATTTTTTTTGCTCTCGCTATAGAGGAAGACTACAGTCTGGTGCTGCATGGGAGTTAGTGACTCTGCACAAAGTACATGAGTGGAAAGGAGCGAGGCATGGTATTGCGACATGTATTACCCTGAACCTCAGGATAAGGGAAGGCCTGAGCTGTAGGGTGAGGGGGCAGCTAAGCCCCAAGAAAGTTGTCGAAGGGGGGTGCTGTTCATGGCTGTGGCAACAGTGCCATCCCTAAGTGTCCAACTTGTCCAATGGGCAGGCTAGCACTTAGTGCAATCCCTAAAAGCTCAAATTAGATGCCAAAATTCCCACTAAATCCCCAAAATCAAACACTGCAATTTTTGTTGATTTTCATATTCGGAGAGAGGAGAATTTTAGGGGAGTGACTAATTTTATTTTATTTATTTAAATTTATATGTGGCCCTTCCCTAACGGCTCATGAGTTTTGAACATTTGGGTTTGAAAGCCTTGGGCTTTCATAGGGAGACTCTTTCTGAGCTTGTTTCAAGCCTGTTGAAGTGTAAAATGTCTGCAAGAAAAACAGAGTGAAGAAAAAGTAAAATGAAGTGTGTGCTTTTACAACTCTAAGGAACAGGAGGTAGCTTGCTATTTAAATTCTGAAATTATATCCAGAAAGTTAGGACAGTTAAAGAAGATAATAAATCCCGCATTAATTCATTAACAAAGACTGTTGTGCACAGTGCATTGTAGCATTAGTTGATACTCCCTCCTCCCATTTGGTACACCAAACCTCCCATCTGCTAGGTGCACTCCCGAATCTGTAAATTCCTAATTTATCAGCACCAAATGGGAAAAGCGAGTACATATCTTGCAAACACAGCAACTAGAACTAATGCCTTGGCTTCTTGTAAGTATTGTCATGTTGTTTTCGGTTTGCTTATTACAGTGGGAAGTGGTACACTCCATTCAGATTTTAGAATGAGCTTTCTGAGCACACATTCCATAAACATGCCATTGTTATAGATATAATGATTCTAGCTAATTATCTTCCAACTCATCATGCACTGAATGTCTAAAACCAAAGCTTAAAACAAGGCACACTGCAAGACAGGTTACAATACCATCAAAAGAACTACAGAAGTTCTGATTCTATTAATAGAAATATGTCCCTTATTCAAACGTAGAAAAGAATCTCTCTAAACGTTTGGGCTGATAAAAATCCTTCCTAAAATGTGCAATCCTTTATGGAGTCATCTTGCTCCAAACGATATACCTTTTGGAAATAAGTTCCACAGGCTGATATGCAATGTATGAAACAATATCTTGCTATTAATTTTAAAATCTGCACTTTTTCATTTAATATTCCTTCTTGTATTACTAAAAACTATGCTTGGCCTATGTCCTTTATGCAACTCATTTATATTGTATACCTTTATTATGTCACTTTTCATTTATCTTAATTATCAATCTTCGTCTCGCCACTGGTCACTTTGTACCCCCTCAGGCAATGCAAAATAGCCAGATTCTGGTTATAAATGAAGCGTGGACAAATGCATTCATTTATGAGAACTCAGTACAGGCATAAAGCTGGGGCAGGGGTCCAGTGGATGTCTGCCACACCGGTATTCCACTGGCAAAAATTAGAACAGCCCCTTAAGGGGGGTGGGTTGGAGGGGGAGGGAGTGGTTTAGTTCTGTCCTTTTAAAGTGTTTTAGAGTATTTTATTGATTTTATGAGTTTTAATGAGTTTTAATTTTATAATTGTTTACTTTATTGATATGTGTGTTGTTACTTAGCCACCCCGAGCTGCCATTGTGAGCAGGAGGGTGCGGGATATAAGCATATGGAAATAAATAAGTAAATAAATAAATAAAGGTGCTCCAATTCATGTGGAAGCTCACTCGTGCATCTTTGTTCCGCTGCAGGAGAGATGATGGAGCCCTATGCGTTAATAATTATTACTACTTATGCTGGTACGCTAACCTGACACTCTGAAGCAGGGATGTAGTGAGGCTGTACTAGACCCTTGTGCAGAAGATGGAATGGGACCCTCTCCCCCAATTCCGAGCAGCAGGAGACACACTACAGCTGCACCAGGGAGTATGGGGCCCCCAGGCTCATGGGCCCCAGTGCAGCTGCACCACCTGTCCATATTATATGTACGCCCTTGCTCTGAAGAGCCTGCTACATGACTTTCCAAGGACAGCATTAGAAAGCAGCCTGGAAAGGAAGTGCAATTTTCAAAGTACACTGGATTATGTTAATAAGCAAGTGAAATATAACCGTGCAGATGAAAAGTAAGAGGTGGCTCTTGAAATAGCATCTTGAAATGAGGAAGTTTCTGCACTGTTTTAATGCTACTTGCCAGCTGACCCTTGAGGCAGCTTGCCAGTTGCCCTGATGAACACAGTAGTTCCTGACAACACAGTAAAATCTGCTGAATGAGATGTTTGCAAATTAGACAGACTGAAACAGGAAGAATGAGCCTGTCTTAATTTTCAAATAATGTCAACCAGAGTTTGCAGATTAATGAATCTTGGGTGCAAGAATATTTCCTGACTCTCCCACCACCTCCTGAACATGAACTAGCATAGAAATGGGGTGTCTCCTTTTTCTTCAAACAAGAGTGTCACATGAGCATAGGCTTCCTGATGGATTCCAGAGCAACAGAGGAGTTTTGAATTAAACAGCTGTTCATGATGACACCTGTTGCTGATTTCCTCTTCATTTCTGAAACGCCTCAGCAGCAGGGTTCTAGCAGTAATGAGAGCAAAGCTCTGCCTCCCAAGATTCCAGAACATTCAGGTACACTACATGGGCCAGCAGGACTAGTCCCAAATGATCAGGTGGATGGGTGGCACTTCCACGTTAACCCTTATCATCCACTTTGGTCCTTCTCTTGTTGATATGCGTTATGGTAAACACCAAACCTGCAAACCCATTGTCAGGGAGTACTTGTGGCTGCAAAATATGAAGATGAACCAGATTCCACCTTTGATGACAATACTGTCATTATTTCTCAGTGTGGTAGCATGTGACACTGCTAAGTGCTTGCAAACTATATTGTGAATATTCTGAGCAAGGAGGCCTTTAGTGTTTGTTATCAAACAGATTTTATAGTTCTATTGTGTGCAACAGCACAACTACATCCTCAGAGCCATGTAATGTGACACCAAAATATTAAAATATTAGGAAAAGCACACACATTTACCTTCATGTTCAGATTCGCCTTTTAATTTTGTTTGCATATTTAAATGTACAGCAAAATCCTGCAGAGAAATGAGCAAAAGATGACAAATTTAATTACTCTAGAACTTTCCATGCTGTGCCGGATTAAAGGCACTCTCCCACTGTACATTATTGCAATAGCAGCCCAGCTGGGCCAAGAATTCTATGGAACTCTTTGGCTGTATGTCAGGCTGTACAGGCTTGGAGCTGCAATACATTCAGATGCCCTATTTATTTTCTCAAGTCACATCACCAAGTACCAAAAAAGAAAATACTGTAATTATTTCTAAATCGCACATCTCAGAATTGGTAAATAGCAGCAGCTGTTCCCTAAAAACTGTTTCAGTTCCAAAAACACCGGGAAATTGTTTAAGTTGCAAAGCATTTATCTGGAGCTTTTGAAACAGTTTCTTAATTAGCTGAAACTATTTGCTTTGTTGTAGAATAATTTCCAGAATCACCTAAAGAGCTTTTAATACTAGCAGCATGTTCAGTAAGCAAACTCTTTCTTCATTACAGCTTTCATTGCACCAGCCTACGTCCTCCCACTCTGACAGAAGCTTCTTGACTTTTACCGTGCCCATCTATTGTGGGGCTTTATTTGCAGGGTAACTGTTGCCTTTCATCCAGTATGATGCAGAGCTGAAGGTTCTCCCACATACATGGGAGTACTGAAGGAAGGGACTTTTATTATCCTGCCATTTTGCATTGGTCACAGAGGTAAGAGTGGAGCCACTCAGCTTCCCTAACTATCAAATGAGAACCTGACAGAGAGCACTTCTAGTAGCCTGGAGCTTGAGATCAAACAAGAATGTTGCTCCCTCAGCTAGCAAAGGCCATGGATTAACATGCCCAACCTCTAGGATGAGTGAGCACCTCACACTACTCTATGCACGGTCCCTCATTATTTCAAAGTTGCACTGAGACTCCAGGGAGAAAGATAATCAGTTCTACTTGGCCAGAGGGAATGGATGGCTGACATGGTGCAACAGGAATCAAACGAATAAGGGATAAATCAATGTAGCTGCAGGACTGACCCCAGAAGTAAACAGTTCAGAGGCACCAATTCCTTTTCTTATGCAGAATGTATCAGGAGAATGGGCATTCCCTCTTCAAGTGCTTGTTAGGTAGTTCCTGCTCTTGAACACCAGAGGGAGCCCATGCAGGCAGATCACTCAGAGTTCTGTATCATCACACCAAACAGGAGAGGGTTTTTTGCTGGATCAGTATCAAAGATAAGTGGTTTCTAGGCAACATTCTTCAGATTAAAAAAAAGTTAAAGTAGGACACATCTATATCATACAAAATTGATGTTGTTTCCTTTAATAAGTTACTTATTTACTACTGTTTGATTTAACTTTGCACCTTTCCCAGCAGTTTTTACGCTTTTTAAGTGTTTGTTTCAAGTGACATATTTAGAAATCTCTGAATTACAAAAAATAAACCGTGGGGGGGTGGCTAGAATACTGCACACACACAAATTAACATCCTTATTTCAGGCATCATTTTGCTTGACAAAGGAAATTTGCAAAGCTTCTTTTCATAGGCTTTTAAGGGTTGAGTTTCACATTTAGGAGAAACAACAAAAGATATTTATTTAGAAAATGTTTGACTATATACATAAATTAGGTATTTATTCTGAAATGTATCCAATGAAAACAGCTGCCTTTTTCCCTTAGCTGGATATTTCTTATTGTGGGTAAAATAGCAAAACAGGAGAACTGTACTAGTCAGTTAACTATCAACAACCATCTTTGACCGTGCCTAGGTTGGAATTAGCTCTCAAATGTTACAATTTAAAGAAGGAAATGTTTTAGATATATGTACAGATTTTCCTTTACTTTAGTCCATGCATTATTCCAGTGTGGTGTCCATGTCCATGTGGTGTCCTTTAGTCCGTGAGAATGGATAAGGTGGATAGTGGATAAGGTGCTGGACTTGAATCTGGGAGACCAGGGTTCAAATGTCATCCTAGCCAATGAACTCACTGGGTGGCCTTGGACACATCACAACCTCTCAGCCTCAGTTCCCCATCTGTAAAATGGGAATATGTGTCTGTCTGTCTTTCCCTGTGTGTTCCCCTCATCCTTGTCCATCTTAAATTGCAAGCCTACTGGGCAGGGACCTGGCCCATCATATAATCATAACTGTAATCTGTATGCGCACTGGCTGTTTCCCAATGGCACGAGTACTTCTAATGAAAAATATCTTCCCGAAAACAGTGTTAAGGCTTGCAAGGCCAAAAATTGTCAGATTTAATTAAGAAACACAGAGGGCCAGGTGACTAAATTGTGCATTTCTTCTAATCTTCATCCCACAATAATGTTACACTGTATTATAGAGCCGTGTGATTGGTTCTATAGTTATGTCAGCTGCATCATTCTGTTAAAATCACAAAAAGTCTACTAATTATAAATTTGCATTGATTTGTCCTATCAGTGTCAAATCGGCTTTCCAAATTTCAATCAAATTGGCTGAGAAACAGCCAAGTTATAGCAGTTTGAAGTTTGGAGGCAGAACTGCTTTTTACTGATTTAGCAACCTTTTTGTTGCTCCTGAATGAAACATTCTTAACCACTCCCTCTGGCAGTAAATTCCACAAGTTAATTGTGCACTGAGTGCACACAAGTTAATTAAGTGCACTAAAACAAACTTTCTCTTATTTGTATTAAATTTGCTGCCACTTAATTTCATAGTGTCCCCTTATTCTAGTACTGTTAGAGAGAAAATAACTGTTCCCTATTTACGTATTCCACACCACTTGTGATTTTATAAACTTCTATCATTGTCTCTTCTCCAAGCTGAAGAGCCCTAACCTATTGTGCCTCTCTTCATACGGGAGCTGTTCTATACTTTTGTTCATTTTTGTTGCCCTTCTCTGTACTTTTTCTAGTTCTACTATGTCTTTTTTGAGATGGGGCGACCAGAACTGCATACAATACTCCAGGTGCGGTCGTACCACAGATCTGTATAGAGGCATTACAATATTTTCAGTTTTATTCTCTATCCCGTTTCAAATGATTCCTGTTTGCTTTTTTTAACCGCTGCCACACACTGAGCTAAGGATTTCAATGTATTGTCCACAGTGACTCCAATATCCTTTTCCTGACTGGTAATTCGGAAATTCGGTTCGGTTCGAAATTCAAGTTCGGTTCGCCCATACCTAATGTGTGTGTGCGTGCGTGCGTGCGTGCGCGCGCGTGCATCACTTTACACTTGTCCACAATAAATTTCATCTGCCATTTGGATGTCCAGCCACCCAGTCTTGCAAGATGCTCTGGCATCTTCACAGTCCACTTGGGTTTTCTCTACCTTGAATAGTGTGTCATCTGCAAATATGATCACCTCATTCTTTTCTCCCGTTTCCAGATCATTAAAGAATATATTAAACAACACCAGTCCCAGTACAGATCCCTGGGGCACTCAACTAGTTACTTCTCTCCAATGTGAATACTGACCATATAGTCCTACTCTTTGCTTCCTATCTTTTAACTAGTTGCCAATCCACATTAGCACACTGCCTCTTATCCCATGACACTTTAATTTCCTGAAGTCTCTCTCATGAGGGACTTTATCTCCGTCTTTACTGTGGCCACAATTTCTCCTTCATTTATAGCTCCTTCCTCAGGCAGCAGTATAAGCACATCTGCTCACTGCACAGGTGATAAAGGACAGGTGAATGGGGGTACTATACTGTATTGCAGGTATGGGAGAACTGATGGTAAATACTGCTGCTTACAGTCAGATTTCTCTGCTTTTCCACTAACTCTTAGGGGTATACCAAATATAAAAAAATAATTCATGAGTATTTCAGAGTTTCCAAGGATCAGGTCTGAGTTTTTGGCCTGCTCCTTGGTAACTCTGTGAATGTTCAGAACTTGGACGCAGCGAGCAGGGGACAGCATGCAGGGAAGAGGTGCAGGGGGCAGCAAACTCTGGTGAGTTTGCTGCCCCCAGGGAAGGGGCAAGAAAGGGGGGGCAGGTACTTTAGTGCAGCGGGAAGTAAGAGGGGACAGGGAAGAGGACAGCAGGGGGCAGGGAGTGGGGGGCCCAACAAACTGACCTGAAAGCTGCAGGAGTCTGCGCATGCTGTAGAGTGCTGCCACTGTTTGAATACAGTCTCTCTGAACATGTTCTCTAATGCTCGTGGGAGCATGCTGGGAAATGTAGTCCAGCATGATCTCATAGAGCCAACCGTGGCTGCTGTTCTAATGTTCTATGAGAGCATGCTGGACTACATTTCCCAGAATTCTCCTAAGAGCATTAGAGAGCATGCTCAAAGAGACTGCATTCAAACAGTGGCTGCACTCCATAGTGGCATGCCAGCTCCTGCAGCTTTCAGGTGAGCATGCTGCCTCCCCTTCCCTGCCCCCTGCTGCACTCAGTCAAAGATTTTTCCAAGTGCTGAACAATTTCTCGGCCATTTGGTACTCAGTAAAACAAGGTTGAATGTACAGAGTCTTGGTAAAAACTGAGGAAATCTGAAAGCCGAATTTCAGACCTACTAACTCTACTTTGTTTGTAACTCTACTAACTCTACCCTTGCTCAGTACTCACAAAAATCACCCCTTGGACTCAGTAAAGCTCTTTATTTTGGAATATCCTTTCTTGCCACACATTTTTAGTGTACCATCGTACAGTGTAGTAAAGTCTCACCTCAGAAGATTTCCTTTTCCAATACGACTAAAAGTAAGCAAACAGTCAGTCTTGAAAAATAACTGTGGACACAGCATATTTCAGGCACTCATACACCACTTCTTTGCTACCTGAAGTCTCCTGGCCTGATGCTCTGGTAAGAACATATCTCTGCCTAACAAGGTTTCATTCCCCACCCCAGAACGTACTTGTGTTTGTACTGCAACAGTGTAGCAAACCTATCTCTGCATTTCAAACACCTGCACCTGCCGTCTTCCTCCAAGACTCTTAAAAATATTATCAATGCTGTTGGTACTACCTCAACACATCTTTGTGGAGTACTGCTCAACTATTACCCAACCACAGCACAGCCTCAACCTTTCAGACTAGGGACACACCAAGGCAGGAAACAGAAAAGTTAGCCCTGACTGCCTAATGTTTCTAATCCTAGTAGTTAACAGTTTGACTCCGATCATAATAATTAGGATGCAAACTGTCAGTAGGTCCTACTGTCCAAATTCTTCCCTGCTTCCCCAATCCAAATTAAACATATAAGAGAAGCAGGAGGCAGAAAGCTGCCCTCTGTCCCCTTGCTCTCTCTAGCTTCCATATTGCCCCAAACCTGCACAGGAAGAGGATTGAGGCTGAAAGACCAAGGCAAAGTGTGGCTGCATGGAGCCTTAGTTTTAAGTGAGCACAATATGCAAGACTGTACAATGTCTTTACTGCTTGCATGGTGCACAAGTTAAGGCAGGAGCCTTAACTTATAATTTTCATGCTTTCTGGAACACGAGTGAATTTGCAAGGACCTTAACTCCTTTCTTAAACCAAAGTTTTTTTGATCTAAGAATTCAGTTTTTCTTCCACTGCAAAAAATTACTTGACATGAAAATTACGATAGGGCCTGATGGATACACATCCATCAGGCCCTATAGTAACGTTTTTATGCCAAGTCATTTTTTGCAGCAACAGAACTGCAGAAAAGCTACATTCTGATTGGCTTAGCACAACAATACACGTCTGTAGTTTTAGGAGCCACAGTAGCTTTGGTTTTAGGTCACTCAGGTTTGCAGCCTTGGAGTATTTCTAGACCCCTTGCTGTGCCTGGATTATCAGGCTGCGGCAGTGGCCTGGAGCATTTTTCACCAACTTCATCTGGTGAGGAGTCTGCGGCCTTTTCTTTCTGACTGGGACTTGGCCACTGACATCCATGCTTTCATCACCTTGAGGCTGGATTACTGCAATGCGTTCTGTGTGGGGCTGCCTATGATTACTGTTTGGAAGCTGCAGCTGCTGCAGAATGTGGCGGCCCAGCTCCTTATTACACCAGTGCTCTGAAGTCTGCAGTCTGCACTGGCTACCGATCGCTTTCTGGGCACAATTCAAGGTGCTGGATTTGACCTTTAAACTAAAGCCCTAAATGGCCTGGGATACATGCATCTGAAAGACCGCCTTTCCTACCATGCTCCATCGCAGCCCCTGCGCTCAGCCGGGGGTGTCCTCCTGTGGGTTCCCCATTACTCTTGTTCGGTTGACAGGTGGTGTAAACCCTTTCTTTTTGGTAAAGCATTTGGTGGGCAGGGATAGGGAGAAGGATTAGGTTGGAAGTTGCTGGGGGGGGGTTAGAGTAGGTTAGGTTTTTTTTTGGGGGGGGATGGTATTGTATTTTATTGTCTTAATTGTATTTTGTAAGCTGCCCTGAGTCTTTGGGAAGGGTGGGGTATAAATGTCAAATAAATAAATAAATGTTGACTTGTTTGATCAGTTTCTCTTGCTATGTTTTTGTCATTTATTCTTTTGATCAATATTTGCTCAAGCAAATTTTCACTATGAGAACGTTCCACACTTTTAAACAGGCTTATTCCAGTTTACTGCATGCATTCAGGGTGTGAGCTGAGAGACAACATTCCCTTGTCTCATTACATTTATTATTGAGAAGACTAGATAAGAGTCTCCACATTTCCTTTTAGGAGGTCTAACTTGACAAAGGGCGATTTCGAGCCCTACGCTGAACCTATCTGCATCTTCATTTCACCATGCATTTAACAGCATCTTTTCCAGCAGATATTTGTAATTATGACAAGGCTTACAATTGGAGAGACTTAGTGAGTAACTTACAGCTCATTCACATACTTTCCTGGAGCAGTAGCCAACATGAAATGCAGCCTGTGCTGGTGTCCCCTGTAGGTAGAGGGAAGGATGCATGGCAAACAAACCTGTGCCAGTCAACTCTGGCAGTATGGGGTAGATTGGCATGGCTTTGCTTTCTGCACAAACCAGCTTCAGACAACCCCACACCCCTATGGGGAACATGTGATGCTTTCCTTGTTTCTTTCTCTGCTGGGAGGATGTTGTGTGAATAAACCTAATTCCATTCCCTACTGCTTGGCATGAACACCTATCTTCTCAGCTGGTCTCTCTCAGACTTCTCAGTAGATCATGGAGTTTCATACCAACAAGAAGAAGTCATGCCCAAGAAGGCCAGAGGGGTATCAGACTCCCCCTCTCTTGCAGTCTTTAAAGTAAGACTAGACATTCTTCTAAAAGATGTGTTAGGCAAACACAAGTTAGCAGGTTTGATACAACAACTAGAGGATACTCCAAGGCCTGTGCTATACAAGAGGTACACTAGATGATTTTATTGGTCCTTCTGGCCTTAAAATCTGTTAATTTTCACAGACAGAAATCTTAAGATCCAGGTAGATTACAGGGAGCTAGGTGAAAAGTCCTTCCATTTCTTTTTGAGTTTACATTAGGCCAGAGACTCCCAAACTGGGGTCAATACTACAGGTGGGGTTGTTTCATCTGCAGATGCGACAGCAATCCTGACAGATATTGTTGGTATTGGGAGTTACAAAATTACATCTAAGTCATATCTCAGGTTGGTGCAATAAATATGTAGACAAAGACTTTTAGTTGCTTCCAGAGTTTTGACCTAATTTGTTTACAGGAAACATGGATTTTAGACCCTGATGAGTTAGTCACTCAAGGCTATAGGTGTTGGTGTACCCCTCCTCGCCATCTTGAAAAGAAGGGCTGACCTAGTGGGGGACTATCAATCTTGGTGTCCCATAAGCTAAAGGTGGAATGCCAGCACGTGGATTTGACCTCTGACAATCTGCTGGTTTTGCAAGGTTCCCTTTTGGGTCCTGTCAATTTCTTATTGGTGGTTCATGTTTATATCCCTCCCTTTGGTTCTAAGGAGTATGATAAGAATGTATGGCAGCTTTTGGAGGAGGCTCTGTCTTGATTATTAGATAAATTCCCTAAGGACCATATGATAATCTTGGATGATTTTAATGCCCGTTTGGTGGTGAATGAAGAAATGATATTACAGGCTATGCATCTCCCCATCCTGGAGGGGGATTTTTCAACCTATAATTCATCTAGAGTCTCTAAAGATGCTACTGTTAATAAATCAGTTCCCGCCCACACCCTTTATAGTTTGTCCCTTAGCATTAATCTTAACATTCTTAATGGGAACTGAATTGGGGATATTCCTAGCAATTACACTTTCATCGATCTGAGAGATGGTAGTGTTATCGACTTTGGTTTAATTTTCATCTCTCTGAATGATAATATATATATTCCTTTTCAATAGGATCTCAAGTAGATAGTGATCATTTCCCCTTGGTCCTGCAGATTAGATCTTATTTTAACCAACACTGGGTATGTGGCTCCTGAACCGTGGGGTGTTATTGTAACAGCTAAGCTGCAGGTACACTGGTCTGTGGAGTTAGGAGATGATATCATGGTAATCTTTAATTCAGATTTGTGCCTGTCCTTAAGATCTCATTTGGAATCAGCTGAACATAGAGATGCAGCCACTGAGGGCTTCGAATCTATTGTAAGCCATCTTCGGCCATGGTTGATCTCTAAGGGCCCAAGGAGAGCCGTTATTGCTAATAATGGGAAGCCCTGGTTCGATTCAGAGTGTTGTGAGGCCAAACGTAGTCTTTGAGGCAAGACTCGTCAACTTAGATTAGGGTGGGACAGTCTTTTGGTCACTCAGTATTTGACTCAACGTAGGGCTTATAAGAAACTACTGCTGACCAAAAAGAGTGATGCTGTTAGGAAATTATTGGATTCACTTCAGCTAGCCCTGCAGGATAATGACAGTACTGAATTTTGGGCCATTGTGAATAGATCTTTGGGGAGGAGTTCATTATTGCGAGAGCCTGGTATCGCTCAGTCAACCTGGGAAGTGCATTTCTACAGATTGTTTAAATGTGTCGAACCCAGAGTTAGGGACCTCAGTCATGCAGGACTTGAGTGGATCCCCTTTGTGGGTGCCTGTGTCTGGTACTGATGTTAGGACTATGCTTAAAAAGCTTAAGAACAGGAAGGCACCCAGAGTGGATTTGATGTCTGGTGAACTTTATAAACAATTTCCTGATTGGCGTGGGCCGAGGGTCTTGCCAATCTTTTTACTCATATCAATAATACCGGGCAAATCCCCGAGAGCTGGCGTACCAGGGTCGTAGTGCCAATTTACAAAAAAGGTCCGAGAGATGATTCTGCCAACTATTGGCCCATAAGCCTGCTCTGTGTAGTCTCTATTCAGGTCTATGTTTGGAGCGCTTGAAAGATTGGGTTCTTGATAAAGGTGTCCTGGTGGATGAACAGGCAGGATTTTGTGAGGGCAGATCTACTCTGAACCACTGTTTTGTACTTTCTCACTTGGTGGAGAAATCAAGATGGAAGAAACAGAAATTGTTTGCAGCGTTCATTGACCCTATCAAATGCTGCAGAAAAATCAACAGAGAAAAGCTTTGGTCTAAGGTTTTGGCCTTGCAAATTGATCTTAGGCTGTTATCCTTAGATTTCTTTACTCTCATACCAACTTATGTATTTGAATGGACTGGAGAGGAATTCTTTCAGACCTAATTCCGACAACAGCTGATATTAGGCAAGGCTGTTTCTTAGCTTCAATCCTTTTTAATATCTATGTGAACACTGTGATTGATGAGCTAAGGGAGAGGACAGAAAAGCTAAGGGAGAGGACGGAATATCTGGCTCCTAAAGTGGGTGAGTGTAGGCTCACGATCCTCATGTATGCTGATGACACCGTCCTGTTATCTACCTCCCATTTAGGTTTACAGCACTTCTTAGCAGATTTTGGAGATATTTGTAAAGCTGAAGACCTACAATCAATTATGAGAAATCAAAGGTGATGGTTTTTGCCCCTTTTTTCAAGGGGCAAAAACCTGGCAGTTTAATAATCACCGGATCCAGCGGGTTAAGTTTTTAAAATATCTGGGTATTGTTTTTTCACCATCCAGTTCCTGGGCATCCCATGTACAGTTAAGTATGCCAGGCAAATAGCTACAGCATCTATGCAGAGATGGATTAAATTTCTTAACTCCGGGGGGGGGGTGGTGGGGAGTGCAGTTTGATTAAGCCAGTTCAAAAGGTTTTTAAGGCAAAGGTGATACCCCAGCTCTGCTTTGGCGCTCAGATATTTCAATCTTCACTAGAAACTGTGCAAAATAATTGGATGAGGAGGGCCTTGTGAGTCCCGTCTGGAACTCCAGCTGCAGTTATGCGCCATGAGTTGGCCATTAGGTCTGTGTATGCTAGGAGTCTTGGGATGTTTCTTTTGTACTGGTTTACTGTTCTTCATTCCTCAGTCCTCATTACCCCAATTATGTCTGAAAGAGAAACTGAGCATGTATATAACCAACAAATGTTTCTGGAAGGGTCACATTATCGGCAATCTGTGCAAATTGGGATTTTCATGGAACTTTTTGGCCCCTCTACCTATAAAATAGTACAAAAAGCTGATCAGGCAACGTATCACTGATTTAGAGTTGAAGGTTTTACGTTCTCAGGTGAGGATTACAAGGGTGTCACCTTTTTATAGATACTGGATTCCAGGTTCAATTGGTCCCCATTACTTTTCCTCCATATTATCCATAGTGCATACGAAAGCCTTTGCCGCTTTGCGTTTGCAAACTGTGTTAACTTCAGTGACACTGGGGTGATATTTTGGAATTAGCTAGGAGGATAACTCTGCACCTGTGGGGTTGGGACTGTTGAAGATCTGGTGCATTATTTACTTTCTTGCCCTGTTATGCTGATGCACATGCTCAACTGTTTCAGACCCTTCATGTTAAGGAAGGATTGTTATATTCCCCTCTACGATTGCTTTGTTTCCTCTTGAATGATTCTAAGGACTTTGTCACTGGGACAGTGGCTGCACTTGCACTTTTGGCTGCTAAGCTGAGGGTGAAATGTGTACAAGCCCAGCAAAAGGGGTTGGAATGAATTTCTGAGATATGAGAGTTATTAACTTTACTGTCTTTATTGTCTTTTGTGTGTTCTTTATGTCATGGCCAGTCGGCTAGAACGTTGTTTAATGAATAAATAAATAAAATAAAAAATACATCTAAGTCTCATAATGGGGTCACAAAAGAGAAGGTTTGGGAATCTCTAGATGAGGCATTTTCCCCCCTTAACTCCCCACTCCACTGTCGTTGACTGCCCAGCCAGTGACAATGGCGCAAAGTCTAACATAGATCTGCTGTTGATATTTTAACCACCCTGTGCGGGGCCAAGTGGGGCCAGCACTCCACTGGTAAAGGGGTCAGGGCCAGAGTTTCTGGGGTGGGACAGAGCCCTACAGAAACACCTGCAATGGGGGCCCGAGAACTGCCTGTGGCAGAGAAGTGCAACACCCACCCCAAGCACTAGCCCAGTAGACCACCTCTTTCAGGGGGGAAGCTCTTGGCCCAGGAGCAGGCACTTCTATCGGGTCCTGTCCCAACTCCTCTGCTGCGGCAGGCAGAGTCCTACAGTTAACATCCAACCATGGGGAGCCACCTGCAGCAGCAGCACACCCTCCCCCCCAAGAGCAGAGTCCTGATGACTGTCATGTCACCACCTCTCCCCTGAGGTTCCCACTGGGACCCACCACAAGGCAGGGCCGCAGCAGGAGCCTTAGCGGAGAAAGCAATGACACAGAAGGACTCCACCCCTAGGGGGGTGGCACTACTTTCAAGGGCAGCTCTCAGCCCTCTCACTTCCAGCAGGCACTTCTGCAGTGCCCTCCCAACCATGTCCTGGAAACATGACCATGGAGATGCCAGAAGCACCCATCCAGGGCCTCCCACCACGCTGTTGGGGCGGGGGAATTTAAGGGGATTTGTAGAGGTTTTTATAGATGGTTTTTATATGTTGTAAGCACCCTGAGTCTTACTAGGAAGGGTGGGGTATAAATCTGAACAAATAAAAAAATAAAATATAATAGGTTATCTGGGAGCCTCAGGAGTCCTGCTCCTGAGGCTACAAGGGCTGACACTTCCTGCAGAATCCCCAGGGACAGCTGCCCTGCCCATGATCCTTCCTAAAAATGTCTACTTTGGCATAACTTTAGGGTCTAGTTTTGGCCTTGAACACACACATTCAACTACTATTTCCTTTAACTTGAGCCAGATACAATGGGTGCTTTTAGATGACGCAGAGGCAGCTTGCTCCTGGTAGCACCCCTGTCTCAGTCTGCTTCCAGCCCTGCCCCAGCAGGTTCCCCAACTCGTGATCCACCCGCACGGCGTGCCTTTCCCCACATCATAGAGTTGTGGGCGATAATCCAATGCTCTAGGCTGGCACCCGCAACTCTATGGCGTTGCCCAGGTAACAGCTGGCTGAAAGTGGAGCTGCAACGTGGGTCAATCCATCAGACTGACAACTCCTTCACTTCAGGCTGGTTTGGCCAGCCTGCTCTGCCAGTGGCACGCCAATATATTCCCAAGTGCCACTGGCAGGCTGCTGCTCTGGTTGCACATCTGCCGGGGACTCCTTTAGATGGACAGACCACCCAGGGGTGAAGCAGGCTGGCGCAGCCAGCACCAGTACTGACATCCATCTAAAAGCACCCAATGGCAGAATTTGATCTTTAAATATATACTTTCAGTTCTCTGGTGTTGGGACTTTAGTGCTGAACTGAAATCAGCCATTCTTGAATCAACGGGAAATCCCATTATGTCAGAAATATTGCTGGATGTTTGGTAGAATTTTTGAATCTGGAACACTTTCATGATTGCTTTCAGGACCACAGGTGGTGATATTTTGCAACATTCATGATCTTTCAGTACTTTTCCATAACTTATTGGTACCTTCATGTCCTGGTGTTGTAGTTTTCCTGGCTTCCAGTCACATGACCATTTCACCTCCAAGTTCTCTTCTCCCAATCAGAGGGTCGTGGTGGAAGGAGAGGGAAGCAAGGCTTGCTTCACCTGCTGTGTAGTCCGTGTATAACTGTGCCTGCTTCCTTCTCCTGCCATGGTGCCAGCATGTACCCAAAAATATCACAAAGTACCTACTGAAGGGCATTCTCAAATAGTGGGGGAAAATGGGGCAAAAGCCAGGTATGTTTCCGCATCATGGGGGAACCATCAAATAGGTCATCTTCAACTAAAACAGCATTTCCTGCAAATCATTGTTTCAGAAAGCTGTGTGTGTGTACAGGCTCTCAAAGAACTTTTCCTGAAAGTTCCCCACTTTCCTAGGAGCCTCTTCTACAGGCAGCACCTTTTGGTTCACAGTTCTTTCAGCATTAAATATTAAGAATGTTTCTTTATCTAACGGAGATTATAAACATTAAGTATGTGATCGAGTTTCTTCTTCAGCCATAAGAAGTCACATGTTGGCTTTATTTATTTATTGCTTTTAGCCATACTGCAAAGCAGAGTGCCGAGGAGAGGCTGGCCAGTGCTGGAGTACCTGGATGAGTATGGTTTGGGATTGAGAGGCATCTGCAGAGTTGTGCATGGGAAACCCAGTGTGGAAATACATGGGGTGGGGGGGTAATCGGGAAGTTGCAGAGCCAGACTGGAATGAAGGGACACCAGCAGAACTGTGAATGTAATTCTTCATTTGGGCAGGAAAAGGCGCAAATGTGACAACCGACATGTCTACTATAATATCCTTCGATCCCTGAGGGTTGCACTAATGTTTGGAGCTCAAAGCTCTCTACAGATTTCTGACATCAGCTACTTTTAAGCCTTCTCACCGTGCTTTTGAGGCTTGTGTAATCAGCCCCAGGTAGCAGCTTTCAGAACACACTGCTGAATCAGAGACTCCAGCCATCTCCCTTGCACAGGAGCAGTGGGGATGACTCAATGCTGGGAGCCTGCAGGGATTTGTTATAGTGGGGTGAGACACTCGGACTGAGCCACTGCACCTGGATGGCACGTCTTCTGGTAGTAGGGATGGCTCCTCAACAGGACAGGAATTTGTGGTGGATCTGTGCCCCATCAACCACGCTTGAGAAGCTGCTACTGAAAATCAGTTCCTGAATGAAGAACAGCTGGCTAAAACTGCTCAGAAAGACAGAGATGGCATTAATAAGAAGTGCTTCTTTTAGAACTTCCCCCACTAGCCTAAAGTCATATGTCTTCAGATTTTAGGTAGGTTCACAACTTCAAAATCCTCTTATGCTCCTCAGTAAAACTGGAGGCCCAAAGAGTCCCACTGGGAGGAGGGGGGGCAGGCAAAAACTTGCTTCCATCTATGATCCATTAGAAAAATGGCCACACACAGACCTGGCTGTAATGACCCACACATTCATGACTGTAGTAGGAAGGGTTCATGAACACTACTCTTCCCCCTGGCAAACTCACCACATGTTCTTTAATCTGTGTTTGGCTTGTTCTGCAGAAAAGCATTCACACAACTGCCCCTCCCTCTTCCTACTTCTCTGTATTACCCACAATGCAAAGGGCATGGAGGAATGCCCCTTCAATACCCCTGCATGCAACATTCCAGAAGTAGTATGGAATGGAGAATGGAATCCCTGCTCCACGGCTCTGGCCACACCCCCATGGTCACTTGGAGGTAGAAAGTGACAAACAGAAATGATCTACTGAGGATTGAGGCTTGCTCTGGGTTAAACAAAGCACATAAAATCTTTGCTATTTGGCCAAGTCAGATCCTTGTACATAAGCAAACCCTTTCCATCAGTTAGCAGAGAGTCATCACAGAGCACAGGAAATGGTAATGTTTTCATATAACACTCAATGTGGGTTGTGCCCGCACCACCCACTTGAACAGACAAAGACATGCTCTGGGGCAAAAGGCCTTGGCCACAATTTTATTACAACATAGCATACACATATAAAACATACATCAAGAACCTGTGTACATAATAGCGGGGAGGAACCATGCTACATAAAGCAGGCCAGGGAGGTTAAGCTAAATCTCACCCTCTCTGCCTGGGTGAATCGACCCTTCGACTTCACCCTCCCCTTGGGTCTGGGCGGGTTCGCCGCCCCAAACCAGCCATTCCGAGCCTGGGTTGGGGTCCCGCCTTATGACCCCCCCCGCTCCCCAAGTGATAGTGGGTACAAGCGCGACCCCTCAGCTCATGGGGTGCCTTACCATGGCACGGTTCCTACCCCGCTAACAGCCCAATTGCAACAAGACTTTGGAGAAGCAATGACAAACACATTTCAATTTAGCATAACGTAATGGCTGTGGAGGAGGCGAAAAACCCGCCAGCCTTCTGTGCCAATTAGACCAGCGGGAAAATTCCTCCTCGGCCCTGAAAACAGCAACCAGCTATACCCCACAGCCGTTGACTTAATACTTAGCACATACAACCCCTGCTGTTGATAAAACACTTGAAAAGGGGAAGGTTGGGAGGGAAAAGCCACGGCGAGCAGCAGCCCAAGGATTGAAGAGAGGAAGAGGCACCTGGCCTACTCCCCCGCCCCAGGTGCCCCTCCTCTCGTCCCTATTGGCCTGCCAGTGCCGCTGCCCAACAGGCAGACGGGAGGGGGGGGTCAAGGTAACCCCTGCCCCTCCCTGCCCGGCACCCCGTTCGGGGAGGGTGGGCACAAACACACACACACACACCCCTGCTTAGGGCTAGGGGGGTGTCCCTTTTGGCCACTATCTACTCTAAAAGGAGTGTTGTGTTAATGAGCCCAAGAGGATGGTCCTGGGGCTGGCAGCAGGCAGATGCTGCCAATCAGCTGTTTGCAGGGAGCAGCTGTACCCTACCCACCCACCCACCATGCAGGCCTTCCGAACATACCCAGAAATGGCCATTTCGGATGAATCCGAAATTTATGTTCTTTTTCGGTTTCGGTACTATCAGATCTTTTGCACTGATTCTTTTACCGGATTTTTAACATTGTGGTTTGCCCCCCACTGAAAAACCACAATGTTAAAAATCCAGTACAAAAATCAATGCAAAAGATCCGATAGTACCGAAACCGAAAAAGAACTGAAATTCATGAGAACCTAAACCGAAATTGACCGAATCCAAAATTTTGCCCAGAGTCCCATCCCTAATGAGCAGTAAGTAAAATCTGTCTAGGAGAGAAGTTGTTGATAGCCTGTTTTCATGGCAACAATAACGTTTGTGGCTTTCCCTGCCACCTCCCCCCTCCAGTATTTGCTTCTTTGCCATAACTCAACACTGGATATATATATGGCTGCAAGGGGGAAATGCCCAAATAGGGAGAGGCACGTGAATAGGTGCTGCTGCTCCCCATCAAAACACAGGCAAAAAAAATTTCCACACAATAAAGTGCAAAAACCTTGTTCCTGTGAATTTTTTTTATCCTCCTAAAATATTCAGATATACAAATCCACTGAGATTACACTACTTTTACACCTATAAAGCTGATAGGAGAATCTAACCCTTCAGAAATAAATTGGTTGGTTCAGATGTTATTTCCACTTATTGTATTTCGAAGCCCTTATAGACAGCTTTTCAGTCTGGTTTTAAGCCTACTACGAATGCTCATAAAGCAAAATGATTCTTCCAGAGGTGCTCAGAACATCGATCATTCATGATCGACTGATCAATTGTGTGATATTCTCAAGTCGATCCTGGGAGAGACTCCGCAGAGTGGCTGCAGGGTGAGCGAGTTCTGGCTCTCAGTGAGGGGGGGCAGTTGGGCACTGGCCTCTCCAGTTCCTGCTGTGTTTGAGGGGGCCCACCCAGGAGCAGTGCAGGAGCCCAAGGGGAGCACACACCCCAGTCATGCAGTCTCCTGAGTGAGATAACTGGGGTGAAGCCTGTGGAGTGAGCAGGTCCTGGCTGTCAGTGACAGAGGGAGGGTGGGTGCTGACCTCTCCAGGGCTCCCTGTATCTGAGGAGGCCTGCCCAGGAGCAGCACGGAGCAGGGACCCAAGGGGAGCACACCACCCAGCCATGTAGTCACGGGTGCCGCTTCCCTTGTCCCTGCTGCACCTCTCTGCCGCCCCCACCCCCTGCCTTGGGATGGGTGGGTGGGTGAAAGAAGCTGGGGGGATGGGAGAATCTGGGGGTGTGGTGAGGTGAAAAGATCTGGGGTGGAGCTGTGGGTATGGGGGATGAAAGGATCTGGGGTGGAGCCAGGGGTATGGTGGTGGTAAGGTTATGCAAATGAGGGAATATGCAAATTATGGTCAGGCCACACCCTGGTGTCACTGGTAGATCTCCAAAGGCTGACACCTTGCTTCACTAGATCTCTGGCCACGTAAGTGTGGGTAACCCTGCATTAAACTCTCCCTTAACTTCATTTTTCTGCTCAGGAAACTTCAGTTGAGTGCCCACAAGCAAGAGTCTCAAGGAGTGTGACCATGAGCCTCAATAAGCATTCCTGGGATTCCCCAGGTGGTGGCTGGACATGTAATACCACTGCAGCTTTCTGAAGGCTAGCCCAACTTTGAGCATTATGATTAGCTTCTTGCAACAGCCCAGCCGCTCCATTAGTGTATAGGATCGGCAGCCTTCAAGTATAAAAGTCCACACAGTAGAAACAGGAAGCTCCTGGACAGAACAATGCTTCATCCTGTCCCTACCCTGGCTCTGATTTGAGTATGTTCCTGTCTGTGCCATTGTTTTAGCCCTGCCTGGCCCAGCTCTGTTCCTGCCTGAGCCTGTTATCTGCCTAGCCTGATTTGTTTGCTTTCACAGCCTTGCCTATATCAAGTTAACCCTGTTCCTGGACTGATCTCCTAAGTACTTGACTGTTGGCTTGCCCTGGACACCATACGTTGGATTGCCCTTCTGCTTTGGTTGCCTAGTTTTGACCCTTGTCTCCCCCATTTGCCTTTGCGTGTTCCCATCCAGCCTGTGTCCAATCTATTTCTGTTCCTGCTTTAAGTCTGCCTGTTCCTGACCTGAGCCATGTCCATGCCCACTCTTGAGCTGCCCCCAGTCCGAGTTCTTGGACCTGGTCATGCAGTGTTCCTGACCCTGCTGGGACCAGATCATGCTACAACTTGGGGACCCAATCTTACAATCTGCCCACATCCCAGACTGTGATCTTACAGGGCGCTAGTCTCCTGGCCACTCTTATAGTTTTTGTCACCCTTACCAAACACAGCAGGAACAAGAAAGTACATGTAGTCACTATAGTATACTCACTGTCTTATGGTGGATATTGGAACACTCATATATACTGTTTTTGGTTTGTTTGTTTGTTTGTTTGGAGAGAGACAGAGCTCACATTCAAAAGTGAAGAGGGAACAGCATCCTGAAAGCCCAGGGGAGATATGTTTGTCACGGCTTTGGGGGTCCACTACCCCCCTTTTCTGGGTTGGATGACTCAATTTCCCTCACTTGCAGGCCACCTGAACCAGTTCTCTCTCTGGCTGATTCAGTCCTGCAAAGGGGATAATCCTTTTGTCTCCCAACTTCCCAGAAAGCTTCCCGTTTACACACTATTTCTCTGGGTTCGCAAGAGCTTGAAGGCTCAAATTGCTCACTTGTGTTCCCAATGTAGAACAACAGAAAGCACTTCTTAATATATAAGAAGAAAGTTTATTGATTACATATGCAAAGATTATTAGCCACTCTGTGTCAAACTAAGGCGGCATTTAGATGTGCGTTTAAATTGCACAGCTGCCGCCGCTGCGGCTGTGCAATTTAAACGCACGTCTGACTGCGCCCTAAGTAAACAAAATAATGCGTTCCTATTTTGTACTGCATTAGTCCCTAAGTATATCTTACCCTACAAATAGTCCATGCACTTGAGTTCGTTCTCAGCCCAATGTTGGATGGGCTGGGCATCAATCTTAAGTTGGCTGAAAGCAAAGTTCTTTCCTCAAAGCATCATTTCAGCAAAGCTGGCTAGCAGGCTCCTCTGAGACTCTGCTATTCAGATGTTGAATTTAATTCCAATTGTCTCAAGTCTTGTGCCAAGTGTCTTGATGGCAAAGATGTTCCTTAAATATCTCTGCAATCCCTTTGTGTGATTTTCCCACCCTGGAGAAGCCTTGTTTACCAGCAAGTAGGCAGAAAGGCAAACAGGAAGTTCATTTGCAACTCCAAGGGGGTATGTCTGGTTTCGGTGGCGAATACACATTGGCCTCTCTCTCTTCCTTGCATTAATTGAGTTTGTGTCTCTCAGTGTTACATTATATGATTACATGAATTGAGTTTCCAGTTCTTAACATTACATTCATGTTTAACCTTTAGCTTTACACATCTGTTAAGCCTATACCCCAGTAACTCTTTGTGACAATGTTACCATTATTCCATCCTCTAATTACACCTTATTGGCAAGGTCCTACACACTCTCTTTTTTTACTGTTAAAGTGGTAGGTTTTGTTCAATTCCCATAGACTGTTCAGCTAAATTTCACTCCATAGATTCATCTCTCCCTTTTGCACTTTGCTCCTTCAACTCCAGAGATATCATTAAAGTGCTATTTCCTAGCAAATCGGACATGCCATGGAGACTCTGCTGAGCCTGAAAGCATTTGTGCTCTGCTGTTAAATAAATGGGTCCCTTCATATTTATGTAGAGACATTTCTTGTGCTAGATACCATGACCCAAATTGCAGCAGAATGCTTGCACTCAAACAATCTTTCATAGCAGAAATAGTGGTAATTATTGAGTGTTCCTTGATATTCAGTTTTGACCCCTCTTAAATTCAGTTTTGACCCCCCTTAAATCAAGAGGGGCTTCTTGGGGGTAGGGAACTGAACCAGACCTCATTTATAGTTCCCTTAACAAGGATGCCCTCAAAAGACATTCTGGGTCCATAGATAAATGTGGTCCCTTTTAGAGAAGGAATAGAACTCTGGGGTTTGCTTATTGGGTTCTTTATTGGGTGAATTTCTTGAATTCACTCACTCAGCCATTATCCTATTCTCAAAGGAAGGATGTAGGGAGATTCACAGTTCTTTCCATATCTGGGCTGAGAAATATTTTTCCACTTTTTTTTGGCTTTTCCGGATCTGGAGTCCCTATAGTTTTTCAGGGAGTAGCTCTAAAGTGCAGTCCTATTACCCATTTGTACATTTGCCAGTTGTTCCTGTGTGTCCTCCTCTGTTTTCCCCTAAGAAACCAGAGAGTGTTTTCCCTCCTTGGCTGAAGACCTATTGGAGGAGGAAGTGAGGTGTCATGCCACTTTCTTTTGTATACCTCTTAATTATTCTCACACTTTGAGATTTAATCTTACTGGCTGGTGAGTCAAAGGTAGCAGAAGAAAAATGAAGATGGGGGAAAATGTGTCAAACCCTCTTTTGATCTCTTCTTTATTGTAATGATCTGCACTCTAGGGAGGGCTCATCTCTGCTCAACCCGGAGTCCTTCAAGTCATCTTCCAAAATAAAGAGTTGATTTCTGGAGATTTATCTAATTTCAAGTGCTTCAGCCTGTAAATTTTCACTTTCCATCCCTAACTGCAAGGAAATCAAGGACAGGCTATGGACCATCCTGGCTATGGTAGCACTTGTTGGGATAAAGTTCCCTCTGAGGATTTGCATATGTTCAACCTTTAACCATTCTCCAGAGACACCCATTAGAACTTATAGCTCCTGAGAGATCTGCGATGGCAGTGTTTCTGGAGCATAAATGGCTTGGCAATCCAAAATCCTCTTTAAGTACCCCTGGTGAAGTGGGCAGTGGGAGGAGCTAGTTCTGGGAGGACATCATCTAGGTGGAGTAGGCTAGGGAGTGAAGAAGCCAAGATCTGATTAAAGATGTTGGTAACTGACATACTGGTGGAATGGTAGTGGCATCAGCTCCAGTATTCACGCTGCTCTGCTGCTACTCTTGGGACATACCTTGATCTGTTTCAGACTTGTAGGGTGTGTGTGTGTGTGCACGTATGTACTGCAGGAGAGTCTGACATGTAGGAGGGGTGGTATAGGGAAGGCAACATCTTGCCTCTAGCACAACTTCTTCTAAGGTGCTACCTCTAAAAGGTTCAACTGTGACAGGTATTCTTGCAGGAATGAGGGAGAAAACCTAGATTCTCTTTTGATCCTTGTCTTCTCTTGCGTCCTGCACCCACCAGTAATGGCCCACCTCATCATGTAAAGGTTGATGCTAAGGGGTCCCCAGCAGAGAGCTTACCAATTCTTTTATTTTTCTTTCTTCCATTTTTTGCTTTTTTGTTAAAGCTTAAGCTCCCTGCTGAAGCTACACAGGGCAGAACAGATCTTAAGGTAGTATAGAGCCTAGTTATCTACACATTCTGAGCAGGAGATTACTTGGTCTGGCTCTGGCCTGCTCAGGGGCAAACATTCTGGAAAAATGAGTTTCCCCTCCGAACTTGTTCTGAAAATCTTGTTTTGCCTCCAGTTCAGCAAAAGAAGGGGAACACATCACTGTCAGGACTATCAACTGTGGAGAAGTAAGGGAGAGCAGGAGATTACACCATTTTACACCTATATGCCACACTTAGATGTTTCTTTACCTAGTCTGTCTCTGTGCTTTGTGGTTAAAAATTGAAAAGGAGATCACTGTTCATTTAACATTTGGTTTCAAACAGAATTCGGGTGACTGAATTGAGAAATAAGAACCAACCTAATACTTCACCCAAGAAATGAAATAGTCCGAAACCCTTACTAAAAGTTTAGTTTCCTGTTTTAAATTTACATTTCTAGATGCTTCTATAAAACCTGGCTTCTTCTAGAACCAAACCCATAAAAATAACTATGGCAAGATCTGCAGCTGTGGAAAAGATAGCAATTTCTTATGGATAGCTGAAAACAAGGAAGGGACAGTATTTCTGAAAATCCAAAAACAGATCCTGAGGCTAAAAACCACCTTGTCAAAGCACTTGCCAATTCCTCAAAAACACTTATCCTTGCCAACGTATCACCTCTGTTTTTTCTTCCTAGGCAGAAGCTAATGCCAGCTGATTCTCATCCAGGGCCCCACAGGAGAGGAGCAAAACCAGCATTCTGAATGTTCTGCAAAACCCTTACCACTTCCTGTGCTCCTTGATATTTGCTTAGAGCTCATTCATGCAACACCCGTATCTCTTGTAAACTCACCATGTGCTCTCTCTCTGTTTGTCTAGTAATACAGTCACACAGGTGCCGATTCCCTTGCATTACAGTGACTCCTCCCATTCCCTACTTCCCTGTAGTATTTCTCACAATGCAAATGGCATGGAGGAGAATGCCCTGCATGCAATGTTCCAGAAGTAACATGCAGCAATAGAATTGAGTTTCTACTCCTGGACTCTCTTACAACACGTTTATGGTCACTTGGAAGTGAAAAATATTAAATGAAGCATTGGGGACTGACGTTTTGCTCCAGATTAATTAAATCACACACCACCATTTGAAAGTGTCAGATCCTTGGAAGCAAATCTTTTGCTTCAGGTGACAGATAACAAGGGATAATCAAAAAGCACAGAACGGACAACTGGGTCCCTCACCTCGGGAGTTGTCCTTCTGTGGACTCGATGGGAGGATATTCGGACGCTGGGAGACAGCACTAGACTTTCAGCTGGGCATGTGTAGGGTGCTCTCGCTCGCTTCCCCAGGAGTATGAAGCCATAGGACCAGGAACGATCTGAAAAACAGTAAAGAACAACACAACCTAGCGGGAAAAAACAGTAGGCACCCATTGAGAAGGGTATAACAGAACCCAGGGACCTGTGTCAAGAGGCACCCATGGAGAGGCCATAAAGATCCCCGGGAGGGCCAAATATCCTCCCATCGAGTCCACAGAACGACAATTCCTGAGGTAAGGGACCCAATTGTCCGTTCTATGGACTCTCCGTCCGGATATTCGGACGCTGGGAGGTAAAAAGCAGTTCTCAATATTCAGCAGCGGGTGGGGTTAAGCCTTAAACAGCGGGAGTTAGGACACTCTGCAGGACCCTCCTACCAAAGGAAGCCTCCACAGAGTCAAACAGATCAATTTTATAGTGTCTGGTGAAAGTGCGTGGAGACTTCCATGTGGCAGCCCTACAAATTTCCGATAAGGGGCCCCTTGAATGGAAAGCCCAATTTGCAGCCGCCCCCCGTGTAGAATGGGCAAGTACCCGAGTTGGAGGGGGCAGGCCAGAAACCCTGTAAGCATCGGCAATACAGGCCGAAATCCATCTGGAGATGACGGTCTTAGACGCCTTGGATCGAGGGTGATAGCTAATAAGGAGTCCTGAGGTACGGTGAAAGGGCGCCGTACGGTTGAAGTAAATTTTAAGGGCTCTGCATAGGTCCAGAGAGTGCCAACGAATTTCCTGGCAGTGACGGGGGCGAGGGCAAAAGGAAGGGAGGATGACTTCCTGAGAGAGGTGAAAAGGGGAGGAAACCTTGGGCAGAAAGGAGGGGTCTGCGCAAAGAACCACAGACTCTATTCGGAAGGAGCAGAGGGCTGGGTCCATTGATAGGGCTCCAATCTCAGACACTCTCCTTGCAGAGGTGATAGCAATGAGGAAGGCGACTTTTATCGATAGGAAGAAGAGGGATAATTCGTGGAGAGGCTCGAAGGGAGGTCCCGTAAGGGCATTAAGAGCCATGTTCAGGTTCCAGGAGGGAAACCGGTGAATGACAGGGGAGGGGGGATAGCCAGTGAGCTGCTCTCAGAAATTGTCGGATGTGTGGGTGGGATGAAAGGTGAATGCCTGAACAGGACCCTAGGGTGCTAATGAGGGCAGCCAGCTGTCGAGCAAGCATGTTCGGCCTAAGGCCTTTGTCCAGTCCTTCCTGCAGAAAAAAAGAAGCACTTGGGCAATAGAAGGGGACCTGGCCGGGACATCATGGGAGCAGCACCATCTCACGAAGACGCCCCAGGTGCACTGGTAGATGCGTTGGGTAGAGTCGCGTTTAGATGCGAGGAGGGTCGCAATCACTGATTCGGAGTATCCTAGACCTCTGAGGGCTAGGGTTTCAAGAGCCATGCTGTCAGTTTCAGGAACTGTGGCTGTTTGTACACCATGGGGCCTTGGTATAGTAGATCTGCCGACGGAGGGAGTTCCATGTGTTCTCCTCCCAACAGGTGTAGCAGATCTGGGAACCAGGGTCTGCGAGGCCAGAAGGGGGCTACCAAGATGACAGTGGCCCGTTGGGTCTTGCACCAGTGTATCACCCTGCTGAGGAGGAGAAACAGTGGGAAGGCGTAAAGTAGGGACACTGTGGCCACTGTTGGTTGAGGGCATCATGGGCCTTCACCTGAGGATGTGGGTCCCGGCTGAAGAAGAGAGTGGTTTTGGCGTTGGTTGGGGAGGCGAAGAGGTTGAGGGTCGGCTGGCCATAATGGCTGACTATCAGCTGGAAGGCCGATTGGCTGAGGGACCATTCACCCAGGTCCAGTTCCCTGCGAGTGAGCCAGTCCGCGTCTGTGTTGTCTACTCCCCGTACGTGTTGCGCTGACAGCGAGAGGAAGTGAGTCTCCGCCCAGCGAAGGAGCCGCGAGGCTTTGGCGTGCAGAGACATCAAGAGGGATCTCCCCTGGTTGTTTATGTACGCCTTGGCCGTCGTGTTGTCCGTGAAGATGATAACCCGTCACCTGTCTGGAGAAGTGTAATAGGGCCAGGAGAACAGCCTTCAGTTCCATCCAGTTCATGCTGTGTGTTCGATCCATGGCAGACCAGGATCCCTGGGCGGCTTCGGTGATCAGGTGGGCTCCCCAGCCGAGGAGGCTTGTGTCTGTCGTTAGTCTTACGCGTTCCGGTTCCATAAGGGGGACTCCCAGATTGAAACGGAGAGGGTCCTCCCACCAAGAGAGTGAGCGAAGGACTTCCAGGCTGACGTGGATGTAGGCCGGCATGTTGGTCACCAGGAGACTTTGCCATGGTCGGAGCAGCTGTTGTAGTGGTCTGGAGTGGAAGTGTGCCCACTGGAAGTGCCTCATGCAGGACACCATGAGGCCAAGGAGTGAGGCCAGAGACTGTATGGACGTTTGTGGCCGGGAGCGAGTCGCTGCTGCGAGTTGAATAAGTTTGTTTTGGTGTTGTGGTGGAATGAATATCCTGTCATGAGCCGTGTCGAAGATGACCCCTAGGTGCTCCAGTCTCTGAGTGGGTGTAAGGTGACTCTTTGTCCTGTTGATGAGGAATCCGTGGTAAGTTAGGTAGTCAATTGTACATTGCACGTGGAGGAGAGCAAGGTCTTTCATCGTGGCTCTGATGAGAAGGTTGTCGAGGTATGGAAAGATGGCGATGCCCTCCAGGCGGAGGTTGACGATGAGGGGTATGAGAGCCTTGGTGAAGGTCTGGGGTGAAGTGGAGAGGCCGATGGGCAGGGCCTGGTATTGCCAACATTGGTCCTGGTAACAGAAGCGGAGCCATCGCCTGTGCGCCGGGAGGACAGGGACATGTAGGTATGCATCCTTGAGGTCTAGAGATGCCAGCCAGTCCCCCGACGTTAGGACTAGGGAGAAAGATGATAGGGTCTCTATTTTGAACCTCTGGACCTTCACCACTCTGTTGAGGTGTTTCAGGACGAGGACTCCTCTCCATTATCCACTCCTTTTCTGCACGAGGAAGAAGATGGAGTAGAGGCCTTCTCCTTGCTCTATCGATGTGACCGCCTCTATCGCCCCGATCCGCCGGAGCCTGGAAATTTCGAGGCACATCACTGCGTGTTTGTGGGTGACGTGGGAGGCAGTGGATACACGAAATAATTCATGTTTGAGTTCTATCGCGTATCTCCCCCACCCCACCCGTCTGTAGCACTCAGGCGTCTGTTGTCGCTTGTTCCCACCTTTCTGCGAACAGTTGAAGGCGTCCTCCGAGGAGGGCGGAGTCCGGGGAACAGCGTATGGTGCAGACAGGACTCTGGCTTGTGACCTGGTGACCCGTGTCGTCTGTGGTAGGATGTCTGGGAAGGGAATCTCTGTGGCCTGGATCTACGGCCTTGCTGTGTTCTGCCACGAGACTGGGTGCTCCAGGAGGGTCCAGTGGAGTAATTGTGCCTTGGTCCCTGCGTAAATCACTGGAAGGGGCGATAAAAGCTTTTAGTGGACTGGATCTGGTTAAGGGTATGTTTTTTCTCTTTGTCTGAGGCCTCTGTCAGGGTCTTGTCAAGAGTGGAGCCAAAGTTTACCCCCTTTAAAGGTACTGTTGACAAGAAGATTTTTCGCGTGGGGGTCCGTGCGCCAGGAGCTAAGCCAGAGCTGGCACCTGGTGGCCACATTAGTAACCATGCCCTTGGCTGCCCAGGTGACCATGTCCATTGGGCGTCTACGAGAAATGCATGAGCTAGTGTCACGTTAGAGGCTAGTTTCCTCGAGAGGACCTCTGAAATGTTGGGGTCCTTGCCCAGGTGGAACCATTTCATGATGGCATGAGACACGTAGGAGGCCGTAGTTGCCATCTGCAGAATGTTTGACAAGGCCTCATAGCTCTTTCTGAGCCCTGTCTTGACCCCTTTGTCGGTGGGGTCCTTGCGAAGTAGATCTCCCTCGGAGGGGAATACTGATTGTTGGGCTAGGGAAGCTGCTGCGGCGTCGACCCTGGGGTTCCTAAAGATGGCGTCGCTGTCCTTGGAGAAAGAGTATAGCAACTGCTGAACCCTAGACAGTTTCAGGGACTTAGTGGGCTGCTTCCACTGGGCTCTGATAATTTTCTCAAAGGCTCTATCGAGAGTGGCGCCCTTTGACCTGGTCACCAGCTTAGGGATGTAGTCCCTATCGGAGTCGTCCTCTTCTGAGGAGGAGTCCGAGCTCTCCTTTTTTTGGGTCCTGGGGGTAATCCTGAGGACCCGTTCAGCCCGTCAAAGGATCTTTGGACCCTGGTCAGATGGCAACTCTCTGCCAAATTCTTTGGGGCCCCGGGACAGTATCTGCTCCCACTTGGTGGGGTTCCTGGTTGGGGGGGGGGCGGGGGGAGTCAGAAGCCTGATCCGAGTCCTCATCTGAGGTTTGGATCATGATTTGGGGGGATTTGGTCTGGCTTGCCCCTCTTTTTTGTTTGTGGGGGATCACTAAGCCCCCCCCCTCCGCTTTGTCCTCAGACGAGGAGCCAAGTAGCTCTCTGATGGAGCGTTTCTTAGGGGCTTTGCAGGAGAATTTGTGTTTCCCCTTGCCAGAGGGCTTTGAGGAGCCCTTGAAGGAGAGCTTGGGGGGGGAGGGGAGCCCTGCGGGGGCTGTCCCTGGCTTACCTTTTTTCCATTCAGGACAGAATCCCCATCATGAACTTTAGGGTGTCCATTTGAAGCTGTTGGAGGGATTCTGTCCGGGGCACCCTTACTTGTATGGAGGCAGATGAGGCTGCCTCCTCGTGTTCCTCCTCTTCTGCAGGGCTGGAGCTCTCCTCCTCCCTGCGTTTTTGCTGTGGGCGGGGAGCTGGATCCGCGGCGGGGATGGCGG
>QEPC01007158.1:7931209-7944801 GCA_003113815.1 Sphenodon punctatus
GGTACCACGGGGGAGGTCGATCCCCCGCACCCACTCTGTCCGTTCCGTACCCAGGGGGCCGGAAGCTGCCACGGTGGTGCCGCAGGATGCTAGGCAAGAGGCAGGAGCCTCTGAAGAAAAAAGTTTTTAAAAGTCTCTGACCCTGTAGGGGTTTCTAAGAGGAGAGGGTACGGAGCATCCATGTTGCAACTCCTCTTCGGCCGGAGGCAGATTTTCAACTGGGGAGGCGAGGGAGAGCGCCCTACGCATGCCCAGCTGAAAGTCTAGTGGCCATGCAGAGAACGCTCCCAGTGTCCAAATACCTGGACAGAGAGTCCATAGAAAGCAGGGAGAATTTTACAGAACACTCAGAATGAGGGTGTCTCTCACTACTCCACTGTAAAAGAGTTTTGTGTGAGTGAGCCCTCATTCTCTGCTGCCTGATGCAAGGACCTTGCTATCAAGTAGCAATAGTGTTGTGTGATTTGATTATCCTAGAGCAAATTCCAGTTCCTGATGCATCATTTCCAGTTTACCACTTCCTATCTCCAAGTAACCATGAAGAGGTGGACAGAATCCTAAAGCAGGGATTCCCACCTCCCGGGAACACTACATGCATGCAGGGATATCACAAGGGCACTGTAAGGGATCAGGATCATTGCAAAGTTAGGCAGGACAGGGACCATTGCTACAAGCCAAGAAACTAGGTCAGCAGGGACAACCAGGACATACTGTTAGGAAACAGACATGGGGTTCAGACACAGTAGACATCATGGGAAGAAAAGCCAGAGGGATAATCCAGAAGCAGCATCAAGATGTAGGCCAGTGATTCAAAGATGGTCAGGTCAAGTCAAACCAAACAACAGTCCAGAGCACAGAGTTAAGAAACAAGTCTGGACTCGGGTCAGACTTGGAAAGTCAAAGGACTGGAGCACAGGTTAGAGAAGAACTTGCGTCCAAGAACCAGAGCACAGGCTGTAAAAGGGCTGGTCTCTGGCGTACATGCAGGCAGCAGGCTGGAGCTGAGGCTCAGGGACAGACAGAAGCAAGAAAGGCAGGGCTAGAGCGAGGGAGCATAGATTCCAGCAAAGCGGTCTTGGAGTTGTTCCACATCCACTCAACTTCTTGTGGGCAACAGCCAATCAGATGAGTAGGAGGTACAGCTTGAGCAGCTAAGGAGAAACCCTCTAATTCACCATATACAGCTCAAAGATCAGTCCAGGTACAAAGGAAACTTAGTGCTACTGTGGGGTTGGCTACTACTGCCTGGAAAATCCCCACAAATGCCACAGTTGTGAATGAGACCTTAGGGTCTGATTTGCAGCAATGCTAAGCAGCTGAAACTGCCATTGACTTAAGCTGGAGTTGTAAGGGTTCAATATTTCTGAAAAATCACACCCAACTGTATCTATTCAATGGGACAGAGAAACAAAGCTTAGTATCATCTGTATAGTGATGGCACAGCTCATTTTTTTCTGGTTTTATAATCTCAATTTTCTAATGTTAAGCAGCAGCAACAACTCATCAGCTCCTTGAAACCCCAACTCTCAGTTCCCAGTGGGTTCACAAATATACAACAGGAAAACAGAAATGTGTCAAATAAAAACCTTTCACAGGCCCAGCCTTCACATGGTTCACAAAATGAGTTTAAAGTTTTCAAACTTAGCGTTAGGTTAGTTTATTTATTTAGTCAGCAAATTTGCTATTTCAAATACAAAATATAAATATAAATCCACAGTAAATGCAACACGGGACAACCAACATCCGAACAAATGACATAGATTACAATGGCAATTGCACCAAGTATTTAAGAGTCGGGTGTGGCAACTTTGTTTTCCCAGTCAACCAACAATAAAAACATAGCCACCATCTTAATTTGTGCCACCTCTGTTAGCTTCAAAAGTTCTTCATAATTCTGAAGTAAGCCATGGACATCTAGCTTCAACATTGGACAGATCCATACCTCTCTGAGAGTAGCATATCTAGGACACTCAAAAATCAAATGGGGCAGAGTCTCGACCACCGATGTACAAAATGAGCAAATCCGTTTTGCCCAAGGAATACCTTCCCTCCTCCCTCTAACTTCGACAGTATTAAACAGATTAAAACGCAATAGCATCATCATTTTTCTTAATCTATGATCTTGAATTAGACCCAAGTAAAGTTCTAACCTAACAGACGTTTTGACCCGAGAATAATGGGGTGAGATTTTATTCAAACTGAGAGATTCCAGGTCTTGCTTATGGGCCCACTCTGTTATTCTTGCCCTAAGTTCACGTTTAGAGATTCTACTGTCTGGTAACCCATCTCCCTCCATTGGAAGTGCCATATCACGAGTCAGTTTTTTCAAGTGGCTAACCCATGGGTACTGAGGAATTCCTTGGTGCTCCTTTTGTTCCATGTAACAGCTGTTAACTAGTGTAGAATGCCCTCTCATAATATTTTTCCAAAAGGAAAAAAGTCTGAGAGTTAGGTGGCATGATACTGTTAGCATCCCCGTCTCGACTCTAAGCATGGTTAGAGGTATTGCTTTAGGGGCTCCCATAATACTGCGCAGGAATCGATTTTGAGGCACTTCCATTTTACTCGAACATCCCGAAGCTGTTATTTCTCCCCCATACGTCAAACTCGCTATTACCTTGGATCTGAAAATCTCTAACATCTGCCTAATCGGTGCCACTGGAGCTGCCTGATATACTTTAAGCAATCCCCCAACTACTTGCTTGGCTTTGAGTAACTGTCTCTCGTTGTTCTTATACCAAGAATTATTGGAGGCGAACACCACTCCCAGATAAGTGTATTGGGAGGACAGGGGCAAATCCTGAGTTCCTGACCCCCCACACTCCACTTATAGTTCTTGGGGGTCTTACCAAAGATCATGACACTAGACTTTTTCACATTGATAGTGAGAACGTTCTTCTGGCTATAGGAATGCAGAGCTGTAAGAATCTGTTGTAATTCTTTCCTTGTCTGGGAGAAAAGGACAATATCATCAGCAGAGAGAAGGCTAGAGAAAGTGGTTTTGCCCTAATCCCGGGNAGATTAGCAGTAGACAGAGTAGGCACCAAATAATCGATATATAGGTTAAAGAGAAGAGGGGCCAATAAAACAGCCCTGTCTCACTCCTTGGCGGAGGGGGAATCGTCTGGTAACATCCCCTCTATTGTTCACCCTTACTACTGCCTCAGTATCTCTATGTACGCTGATAATAAGTTCTAATAGATCTGAAGGGATTTCCATCTTCTTAAGCTTGAGCCACAACAACTCTCTAGACACAGAGTCGAAGGCCTTTGTATAATCTATAAAGGCAGTAAAGAGGTTCCCCCACTTAATCATTACATATTTATCAATTAGATGTTTAAATATAAAGCAATTATGTGTTGTCGATTTGGCTCTACAAAATCCCGCCTGTTCCTCATTCAGCGGGTGGTCCAATTCCACCAATTTTTCCAGGGCAGTCAGAAATGTCCTTACATATAATTTACCTATTATGGGGAGAAGGTTAGTTGGCCTGAAGCAAGCCGGGTCAAGCAGATTACCTTGCTTGAATATAGGCACGATTATCGCTATAGTCCATGCATGTGGGAAGTTTTTGGTAGTATTGACCGAAGTGAAAAAGTTGGCCAGTACCGGGCCCCTCCACGAGGAAAAATTCTTTTAAAAGTCCGGAGGGATACCATCTATCCCCAGCGCCTTACCGCTAGCAAGTTTACCGATGGCTGAAACAATATCTTCTTCAGTAACCAAGGAGGAAAACACAAAGTTAGCTTGTTCTGGCACTACATGGTCCATAGTATTTTCTAAGACTGGGGTTACTGGGTCAATTTTCTCAAAAGCTTTAGTGTAATAACTCACCTAGGTCTCCTCTGTTATGGCAAGTTCTCTCGTACTCCCTTTACTCACACACCAATGGTTGATCACCTTCCAAAACTTGGGCGAATCCTTGGTTTGTGCTGCCATCTGTAGGCGTTAGGTAATTTCAAGCTTGTGCCCTTGACTACGTGGGATAGTCGCTTACCCAGGTTTGATTAGGTCCCTTCACATGCCACTGTGCTCCACAATTTAGTCCTCCCTATTTGCAAGTAGGTTCTTATCGTCCCAAATCACATCCCCTCCCCCCATCTGCCTGAATCAGCCCATTGAACTAGTCCCCAAGCCTGACCCCCAGAGCCATGACCCCGCACCTGTAACTAACCCTACTCCCAAGACAGCACACTTCACACACCTGCCTTGTATGCCCACCTTTCATTTTTTTCTGGTTTTATAATCTCCGTTTCCTAATTTTAAGTAGCAGCAACTCATCAGCTCCTTGAAACCCCAACTGAGGTCAAGACCCCATTGCACAAACACTTAGCAAGGGACAGTCTCTCTCCCTACTACTGTATGATTGACCCCAACGCGTAACTGACTGATGTACCAAGCAGGGAAGAACGACAAAACCTACAAAGAATTCTGTCAAAGCATGAAGAGTGAGAAACAAAGTACTTCTCACATGTGTGTGTGTGTGTGTTAGAAACCCATCATCTTTGAGCTAAGAGACACTTTGGCATGTCTGTGTCAGGGGACAGGGTAACATGGAAAGCAGCTCACTATAGTACTGTGGCACTATAGAGTGCCAAATGAGAGTTTTTTCTCTGCAGCCGACAGCCCTTAAAATATAGCTTACATAGCTAGGGATGCCACCAGAATGTTTTTCAGGGGGGCGGAGGTGTGGCCAGGGTGGAAGTGGATGTGGCAGAGCGGCTCTGCGGGAGGCAAAGCAAGGACATGTCAGGAAGGGGTGGGAGAACCTCTTTGCCCCCCCCATTTCCCCAATAGCCCCCGCCCCCTATAGTGCATTCTGATATCATAGCACTCCAAAGTGGCATGGTCACATGAAGTCCAGAGGGGTGCGAGTGCATCTATTGCACCCACTCCTGGCACTCATGTTTATGGCCCTTACAGATTCTGCTTGGGGTGGATCCTCTGTCAGATTTTAGACAAACAATTACCCTACTTATGATTAATCTTGCTAGTGGTTGAAGTATGAAAGTAGGAAAATAAGGTCTTTGAATCTTATTATGCACCAGATGTCTGGCTTTCAATGTCCAATAGTCTCTCTATACTCTAAAAAGATAAAACAAATGGGTTCACTCCTAGTTGTCTAATGAATAATCCTTTACACCCTTCTCTAATGGCTTTCACCTGATCTCAAGTGCGTTACAAACATGAATGAATTCATCCTTCAACTAATTTTATTGTTTTGTTCAATGTTCTTGTTTTTCTATATAGGAAAATCAAGACACAAAGAAGTGAAGTGATCTTTCCCAAAATAACATAGTATATAAAATCCATAGCAGAGATAGTACTCTTGACTAATCCTCAGCCTATGCCCAAATTTCTAGTTTTAAAAAAAATCTGTACAACAAGAAGAGGAAGTTTTATCTAAATGTAACTTTGACATAAATCAATGCCAGTTCCATTGTCTGCCCACAGAGATGGGTTTTCCTGCAAATGCTTTTTCTAAATTTGTAATAAAAAACCCCTTCATTTTCACTTATTTCTTTATTTCAATTTTTTTGTGACAAACCCAGGAATTACAATTTCAAATCAAAAGCTTTATGTAACTGGTTCCTGAAGAGCAGTGGGTTGTGTTGTGCATGCTTAGAATGTTGTGCTGAGTCTAACAAATACAGCTGCCTTTGATGCTTCTTGCCCACATCCAGTTAGGCCCTGTAAGTGGATTGGATTACTATTATTGGGGTTATTTATCAATTACTATTTGCAATATGATACAGTTTACATTTTCAACACATCCTCTATACAGCTACCTTCCAATGCATGCCAGTTCCAGCAACAGCTATGTTACTCAAAGAACAGAAGGTGAGAAGAGCAAGGAACGAAGTTCTCAGTAAAAGGAAGGACTGCAGAAGGGGGCTGGATGACAGCTCATAAACTGTAGAAAGTACAGAAAAAGTGAGATTGGAGCTGAATTTTAGAAAGATTTTGGACACAGTGAGAAAAAATTCTTCCAGAGACAGGGAAAAGTTTTTACTGAGGTGAAAGAGCCTGATTGCTTGACCAGGGGGAAGAGATACAATTGCTGCAGCAAATGAAGTCTAAACCAGAGATTCCTCAACTATCCCAGGACCCAAGTGGGGTCACAATCCCACATTTTGCTGTTGCCTGAGGTATTGGAATTATATTTATGTCTCAAAATGGGGTCATGCAGACAAGACTTTGGGAATCGCTGATCTAGACAGATGATGGGCGTTGAAGATGTGCAGCCTGATTAATCCTTATGCTACTGCTGTCACTACAGCCAGGGAATAAAGGGAGTTAGCTTGTGCTTTCTCTGTTCCAAGGCTGCTGGATCCAACTTGCTATCACTAAAGGTCCAGTGCAGTGGTTTAGAATCACTATAGTGTAACTCATGGTGCACATACCAAAGGCTGCCAACTCCTCTGATTTTATTGCAAGTACTGAGCAGGAAAATTTGACACCCCCACCCCACCCCCAAATAATCAGAACCACCTTCAGACAAATAACAAGAATCTAGAATATACTCTTTTAAAAATAAAGCAAAACCCCCATGATTATTGAACCAATCATGCTTTTGGGGGAAAACCATATTCCTTGCCAATATATAGTCATGCAAAATTTCAACTAGGATTTCATACTTTTCCTAGAGGAACAGCACATCATACAGTTTTCCCCTACATGGATACTATACAAATGTATGTTAATGTTGCTGAAGTCAGAGTTAAGGCTATACATGAGGTATATGAAATTTCATGATCAGATTCTATAATGAAAAGTAGAGAATATATTGTCTGAGTTAAACCATGTTACAGAAAGGGCATTTTCTTCCATATAGCCTTGGAGTGGTTTACTTCTCTTAAGCAATATTAACTAATTTTTAATAAAAGTTTTTTCCCCCTTCCTGAGAGGAACAGTCTTAAAGTCAATCAAATGCTGAACCTATGTAGACTGGCAATGTCTCTCTTGGTTCTTTGTACTATAACCTGCACATCTAAAAAGGGCTGAATATTATGGGATGTAAGTTATGCAAGGGTTTCTGTATTAGGCAGAGAGCTTCCTGAAGGCCCCTTAGGCATTTCACTCAGAGAAAATGACTATATTGCTCGGATTCTTGAGTGTTACCTTATCATTGTGCTAATAATGCACTTTTAAGTATAGATTTTCTTCATTTACCCTGTGGTACTTTATTCCAATACTATTCTTATTTCTAAAATGATGGGAACTTGAATCATTAAAATATACCATTTTAAGTTCACCAACCATGGATAAATCAGGTGTAAACAAAGTATTCCAATATACCTAAAGCACTAATTAGAACTTAACTAAAAGCTACATTATCCAAACTAATCCAACTCTTGGCAGTTTTCTAGTGGTTTAACCAGATATTATCCTATAAGCTCTCATGAACTGTTCCTACTATCTTGATTGCGAGAGCTCTGCAATCACATTTGAAATGTGTGTGATTGAGACAAACAAGGAAAGCTTCCATAGGTTTACTCCTTTGGTTCGTTTGATTGTCTCGGCATTGTCACTGCTTCAATAATAAGGCATCATTTGCCAAATTGGCTTGTCCCTCATCCCCAAATGGGTCACCAAGGAAGCACAGCAAAATTATCAAAAGCCAGCAGCTGCTAAGACACACAAGGAAACTAAGAGGAAGTAAGGAGAAGCTGTATCCCTCTCCACTTTTCCTGCTGGTCTGCCCCACTTCCACAACCACACTACGCTCTGCTCCAGGCAAGCATAGCTGGCTGGCTCATCTCTGCAGCTCCTGCTGCACACGGCACTCAGCTGGCTCTGCAGCATCTTTAAATGATACTGACGGAGTGGATGCAGCAAGAGGAGATTTGAAACATCCCCACCCAGAAGTACCCATTCTCAACACCTATACAGTCTCCCAGGAGTCACCAGTAATCCCACCATGCCAGTCCTTCTCAAGCTTGCATCCCATATCCATGCTCACAACAAGCCATGATGTCTAACTGTGTCTCAGAAGGGCAGCCACCAAGGACTAAAAGAGGCAACTATAAAATACTGTAGGACTATATGCATGACAAAAAAACTATGCCTGGTTTGGCCAAGGAATGGGGAAGTGGAGAAATTTAAGCTCCCTGCCATACAAAAAAGGGCTAGGTTCTGTGTTCTTGGTTGCATTTCTGAACTCCCTTGCCAACCTGAATCATTTGCACATTTTTATTTTTTTTAAAGGATATTCTCCTACAAAGTGCTAATTAAGATGGAGTTAACGAAACAGGGCCTCCAGCTTCCCAGGTTCATACAAAACAACAGATACAAATGTCAAAAAAGCAATATGCAATTAAGGTTTCCAGCAAACCTTCCAATGAAAATTTAAGTGCAACAAGGAGGAAAAAATCTCACACACTCCCCCCAAATTATTTTGTTGCTCCTTCACTTACAGCATATAACAATACAAGCTTAACTCTGCCCTTCTGGAGACAACAAGAGGATTTGCTAGCATTTGTTCACTCAAAATAGAGAATGAACTAAGGACAGTTAGATAGAGAGAGTGTTTTTAGACAAGCACCTCCCCCACCTATTACCCACCCATCATGCATGTTGCGAGGCCAAATTGGCATCCAACACACCCCTGAAACATGGATGATGGTTGAGTGGGTGGTGGGTAATAGATGGGGAGGCATTTGTCTAAAAACACCCAGAAATAACAGAGCCTAGTTTGCTAGGAATGCCAATTCTGTGTGCTTATTGGTGCTACTACTCACTATCCCTTTCATAAAGTCAGACTGCATGTTGATAAATCTGAGAATAAAGAAAGGGAAAAATTCCCTTTCTTCACTGTAATTTTGACTTCTCTTATAGATCAACGGCTCTGGGCAGAAACCATAACTCATGCATGCTGAAGGGAAGCAAAATTAAGCTGATTCCCACCAATGATATTTAATCAACCACCTACAATTCTCTCCATGAATCAATACTTTTAATGCTGAAGAGACACTGATTAGAATAATTATTAAGATTTTGAGCTATAAAGACGATCCTCCTGCTGATATGAACCAGTGATGACTGGTGGGGCAGCGGGCAGGGCCAATGGTGGGCAGGGCCAGGCCAACTGTAGGTGGGGCCATCATTAACATTTCACACTTACATGACCAATGGAATAGAACATGTACACAAGGATAGGGGACAGCTCCAGGGCACAGAATCAGATCCATGATTTGAACCCTATTCTTCCTGAATGCACTCCATCGGCACCTTCCCAAACACAACACTGCTAAAAGAATTATTAAAGACCACATGTGCAGTATGCTAATAACAATAATTTTATTCATATAGTCCCTCTTCTCCTCCAAATGAGAACACTTAGCAAAAACATTAAGATACACACACAGTAATGTTTGACATTAGTATAAAATGGGGAAAACCAGGCAACTCCCAACCTCTCTTTAAAAACAAAACATTTTTAGCAAGAAGAACAGAACCACGTGAATCCAGTACACATGGGGGCATCAGGGGGCACAAAGCAGTAACAAAGTTTGCTCTTTCTGCATTTAATGATGCCCTTTTCCTGGCCAAAGACCGCTATTACTCTACATTAATTGAATCTCACTACTGCAACCCCTGCCGTCTCTTCTCAACATTTGCTTCCCTTCTCCCTGACCTCCCCACCTTCCTCTCTCTGCACAGGATCTTCTCTCCTTGTTCAACAAGATTGATAAAACTGTCTTGCTATTGCTTCTCAACCCTCTCCCTCCCACATTTCTTTCCCTGCTATTCCCCCTCCTGCCTCTCTTCTCTTTCTCCCCAACATCTGTTGATGGGGTCACATCCCTCCTCTCTTCATCCAACCCCTTCACCTGCCCCCTTGATCCCATCCCCTCTCGCCTCCTAAGGGCGATTGCCCCCACTGCTGCATCTTCTCTGCTGCACATCATCAATCTCTCCCTCTCTACTGGCTCATTTCCACTGGCTTTCAAACATGCCACTCGTCACCCCTATCCTTAAGACCACCACTCTTGACCCCTCTGGCCCTTCCAACTATCACTTCATTTTGCTCCTACCCTTCACTTCCAAGTTCCTGGAATGTGCTGTCTATACACACTGTCTTGGTCTCCTCTCTTCAAACTCCTCCCTTGACCCCCTTCAGTCAGGTTTCTGCCCTCTCCACTCGAAAGACTACCCTTGCCAAAATCACCAATTACCTTCTCTTAGCTAAGTATAAGGGCCTCTACTCCATTCTTGTCCTCCTTGATCTCTCTGCCACCTTTGACAGTCGACCATGGCTTCCTCCTGGGTTCACTACATTCCCTTGGTCTCTGCAACTGTTCTTGACTGGTTGTCTTTGTATCTCTTGAACCGCTCCTTCAATGTTTCTCTTGCTGATACCTCCTCTACATCACTTCCCCTCTCTGTGGGAGTTCCCCATCCCCAAGGCTCTGTCCTGGGCCCTCTTCCTCTGGGTAAACTCATTGAATCCCACATCTTCCAGTATCACCTCTATGCTGATGACACATAACTCTATTTCTCCACTCCCACACTCTCCCCCTCTATCCAGTCTCGTACCTCTGACTGTCTCTCTGACATCTCTGCTTGGCTGTCTCACCACCAACTCATGCTTAATGTGGTCAACACCGAATTCCTCATCTTCCCTACAAGATGTTCCCCTCCTACTTCCCTCTCAGTTTCCATTGAGGGTGTCACCATCCAGCCTGTTCCTCAGCCACGCAGTCTGGGATTCATCTTTGACTCGTCCCTCTTCTTTATGCCTCAGATTTAGGCTGCTGCCAAATCCTGTCACCTTGCTCTGTATAATATTGCTAATATCCAGCCCTGCCTTATCTTTTCCATTGCAAAAACCCTAGACCATGCTCTAGTCATCTCTTGCCTTGATTACCAAAACTTCCTCCTTACTGGTTTCCCTGTTCTGATCTCACCCCCCTCATCTCCGTTTAACACTCTGCTACCAGTCATCCACCTTGCCCGTCACTTTGACCATGTTCAGTCCCTCCTCTCCACCCTACACTGGCTCCCTTTCCGTGAATGCATTTGGCATAAGCTCCTGGTCTTCACCTTCAAGGTTCCTCATAGCCTTGTGCCCCGATATCTCTCTGCTCTTGTATCCTGTCACACTCCTTCCCAGGAGCTTCACTCCTCCTTTGCCCCCACCCTTGCTTGCTTGTGACTCCCTTGCTCCTCTAAACATCTTCACCCCTTCTCTCTTGCTGCCTCCCATACCTGGACTCCTTCCCTGGGTACGTTTGTTCTGCTCCCTCCCTCCCAACTTTCAAATCCCTCCTGAAAACTTTCCTCTTCCATCAGGCTTTCCCTACCTTGTCATGAGTAAAATTGCATCCTCTTCCCCCTCACTCAGAATCTCTTCCTCGTAACTAATTTACTAACTAAGATAGTTCCCTGTAACTAAGTAAGCATGTGCACCTGCAACTTCTCAACCTTGTGAATGTATCCTCGTCTGTTCCAATGTTCACCTCTCCCTTGTCCTTCCCTTGTGTGTCTCTCTCAGATCGTAAGCCCCTGGGATAGGGGCTTATCTATAACTCTTGATTGTACAGCACCAGGTACACTGCTTGTGCTATATAAATAATAAAAATAGTAATAAAATAATAACCTTTTTTCTCCCCCCAAATCTACCCAGGTGAAAAGCAGGCAATCTGGTCCAGCCTCTCTTTTTACAAAAAAACATCAAGAAACTATTTTAGCAAGAAGGCATCTGAACTGCAACCATTCCCTGTTCCCTCCCAGTCTACCCACCCCCCAATCCCACTCCAGGTCCCCAATCTGCCAGGGGGGAGGGAAAGGAAATATTTTTAAAGGACCTCAAGGGCCCTCAAACTTACAGAAGCAACAGAGTCTCAAACAGCAGCAGCAGCAGCAGCAGCAGCTAACTCTAGCACATGTCATGAACGATGAGCAGGACGAGCAGCTCTAGATGCCAAATCAATCACGTGTCCCATGCTGGCACGGCTCAGCAGTCTGTGCCTGGGAGGCATTTTTCAAAGCACTCTCCCAGGTCATTCAAATTGTCAGGCAATGGGTTCCCATTCCAAATCTACTCCAGTTCGTCTACATCCTTTTTAAACTGAGGTGCTGAAAACTGGACACAATAGTCGAGGTGAGGTCTGACCAGTGCCAAACAGAGTGGAATTACTACTTCCGCTGACTTGGAAACAGTGCTTATGTTAACGCAGCCTACAATTGCATTTCTTGTTCCTTTTCCATTCTTTTTGAGATGTATACAGACTTATGTATCTTAACCATGAGGCATTTTAGGATTCTACAACCTTTTCCAACACTGATGGATTTTCCTAGGAACATAGGAATTGCTGGCACAGAGCAGACCATTGATGGTCTAGTACAGCATCCTGTCCCTGTGGCCAACATCCAGTGCTTCAGATGATGTGTGCAAGACTCTCATGCTAGGCAGATGTGGAATACTATCCTCCAATAAAAGTCTAATCCAAAGCCCTAAAAGACAACATGTAACTTTAAGGTTTGATTATGAGGGTTTGGGTTGTTGTTGGGTGGCTTTTTGGTGTGGTTTTTTTTGTTTTTTGTTTTAAAAGAGGGGTTTCTGTGAAGTTTGATAGCACTATTACAATTCTGAATATTTCTGCCATCCACCCTTATAAAAACCCTGGCCACATCAGCTTTCTAAGGCAACAAATTTCAGCCTAGCCATTTTTAAATGGATCTGGCTGTGGTGGGTGGGTCTGTGTCTGCTGAGAGGAACAGTCACCAAGTGCCCACTCAGGTGGAGTGCATGGGGAGGGATTCTAATGGGTGGCTCCCTGGGTGGCTACCGCAGCAGCCCCCATTCACTTCACCTGCCATGGACCATGGGGGAGGGGGAAGCGGGCAGGACTGGCCTTTGAAAATGACATGTCCCAGCCGAGCACTGGGGAACCCAGGCTCCCCAGCACTCCCAGCCAGTTCCTGTGCCTTGCACAGGCTGTTTCCCCGCCCACAGGGTCTCTGAATGGCAGACCACTCATCTTGCATGGCTGGCTGCCGCCGTTTCATATGGGCTGGGGATATGTGGACATCGGCTCCCACGCACGCTTTGGGTTGCCCCCACTCGGTGCACTCTGGCTTTTTCCCCAGTGCTCCAGGAGTGGTCAAGAGTGGGTGCTGCGTAGATCACAGGAGTATGCACCCACTCACACCACCTTCACACGGGCGTTCCAGTGGGTGGTTGTTGGGTGGACGTGTCTCGTTTAAAAAAGGCCTCAGATTACCTACAGCATGGATTTTTTTTGTTCAGTTTTGAATTTGCCACCTTTCAATTTCACTGAATGCCCTTGTTAATGTGTTATAATGGGAACAGCAATTCCTGAACTGAATCCTAACATTTACTATTTTATATATGTTTATCATCTCCTCTTCTTTGTCTCCTTTCTATGGTAAACAAAGCCAGTCTTTTCAACCTCCCTTCATGAGTCAGTCATTCCGATCACCCTTTTGTTAACCCCCTCCAATTTTGCATGATACTTTCAGAGATGAGGTGACCAGTACTACACAATGTATTTCAGATGAGAGTGAATCACTGATCTGCACAATGGTATTATAATATTTTCTGTATTATTTTCCATCCCGTTCTT
>QEPC01007158.1:7986000-8028483 GCA_003113815.1 Sphenodon punctatus
TTCCACCCACGCAGCCTGGGAGGGGGAGGGTGGAGGAATTTTTTTATTCCATTGATTTCAATGGGGACTCAGTGCCCCATTGAAATCAGTGGAATAAATCCGGTACCGGTATACCGGATTTAATCCAGGAATCCGGTTTTTTGGAAACCGGAATCCGGTAAATCCGGTATCCGGTAATTGGCCTGGGGTCCCACCTCTAATAAATAGACTTAAGACATTTGAATGAAAATGAGTTTATTAACCAGTAGAGATGGTGAAGTGGTGGGAATTTTTTGTTGTTGATATTATAATATTGATGGTATTTAAGGAAGAATGAGAGTTATGATGTTGAGAAGACGTTGATATAGACAGAGTTAACGAAAGGTATGAGACGAGTACTACTGATGCAGTTGAAAAGGATGTATTATAATAGTAACATTTTTAGGTGGTAGAGTAGTGAAATGGTTATTTTTCACCAATTCGCCTTAATTATTAATTTAAAAGCAAAGGTTTTTAGATGTTGACATTTAATTATGTTTTTGAATTGTTATATCAGAATATCAGAATAATATTTTGCAGAAATCAGAGGAGTGAGAAGCAATAATCTTAAAAGCTAGGCTTGTGGCAGAGATACCAACATGGTACAACCAGTAACTCAGCTCTTTCATCAAGTTCCACTTTGACTAGCCAGACCACACAGCATCTTCCTAGCTGGGTTTATGCCATCCCACTTGATCCAAACAATACAATGAAAAGCCCCAAATAAATTACTTTACTAAGAAATTATGTTGCACATGGAACAGCAAGTTACATAGCTCAGCGGGAGAATATACAGGCATGTGCTTGTGATCTACAGCAACAAGACATCTTACCCTAGGCAAGGATACTTGGCTTAGAGGTTGAAGTTAACATGCTGGTTTGGAGTCCCGGAACATACTCAAGGAAAACTAAAGTTAAATGTCTTTCCAAAAATGACAGCAGTAGGTAAGACCACAGGCTGCAAACAGGCAGTACAGAGAACAAGAAATGCAGAACTTACATGAGGCAGTTGCAATTCATTTTACACTGCTCTCCTGCAGATTCCAAGGCTCTTTTTTCAGATCACGTACCATGTATCAAAAGACATCCCCCTGTCATCTCCCTACTTCCCACCTTGCTGGTGTAAAACACTATGTCAAAGCTATGGAAGGTAGTGTTTAAAATGCAATACTATTTGTTTTTACCTTACTGTCAGGGCGCACGCTGCCCTAGCTCGGGCTGGCGGCTTGTTTTCCGCTGCCCGGCAATAACCCGGCGTGCAGGGGCGCCGGGAGCGATGAAAGCATGGCTACAAGGGGGTGGAGCTACCCCACGCTTCCAGGATGCTCTCGGCCCCGCCCAGACATACAGCACGCCGCGTGCGGCGTCAGGCTCAGCGGTGGGTTGGGGCCCCACCTTGAGCACACCGGCCTTCATCAGGGTTAATGGCTATAAAACATGCCGGCGGGGCCAGGAGCCGCCGGCGGTAATAATTCGTGAGAGGCTGGCCCCTGGAGTTGTGTGAGCAACTCTTGTCTGACCTTGCTATATTCTGTGAATCGAGTGAATGTTCCTTGTGTTTCCCTTTCCCTGGAGTGAGTCTGTTGGAAGGGTGAGTGTGTGCCTACCGTGTTAGTCTTGGCTCCTTTTCCTTGTGAACGTGAGTGGTGATCTCAGTGTGTGGGTTACCCGCTCCCTCGTTCCCCATCCTAAAATCCCTCCCCGCTTACTCCCTGCAAGTCCTTCCCATAGAGTACAAGTCCTCTCCCTCACTCTTCCCTTTTTCCCTGGACATTCCCCTTTTTCCCTTCCTCCCTACCTGGGACCCTTCCCCCTTTTCTCTCACTACCTGTCTCGCGGTGCCCAGGACCCCATGTAACTCCCCGAATGCCTGAAAAACCCCTTTTGGTTGTCCTTTTCCATTGGGACAATTGGCTCCCTCTCTCATACCCTGATGATGAGTAGGGTTGCCCCCTGAACAGGGGGGAAAGCCCACACAAGACCCTGAGGGATCTTTTTACCTCCGATAGACGCTCCTTCAAGAGAGGAAGTCGCCCCTTTTCCTTGCCCCCTGTTCCCTTCCCCTTCCCTTGGGATCCCCATTCTCTCCCCATCCTGTGACAGAATTACTGGCATTCCTTCCCATCCCTCTGGTATTATGGCTTCTGAACAACAGGTCCAAGAGCTTATGCACACTGTACAATCCCTTACAATGAAGGTGCAGGACCTGAAACAGAGAGAGTAAGGAACTTCGGGCAAGGTACCGGGCCCTGGAGGAGTCAATGGATCAGTCCCCAACCTTTCCCATGGAGGAGGAGGAGGGGGTTCCCAAGGGAGCTGCAGCCTCCCCATCCACCCAACCTCCATTGGCTCCTGTTCCTAGAGAACCTAAAGCCCCTTGCCCAGATAAATTCTATGGGGATAGAAAGACTTGCCAGGGTTTCTTAGCTCTCTGCAACCTCACCTTCCAAACTCAAACCCTTATGTATAACTCAGACCAGGCAAAGGTGGCTGGGACATTGTGGGACTATTGGGGGGAGTGGCTCTGGACTGGGCTACCCCTCTCCTAGCTGCCGATGATGACCTATTGCATAATTATAAGGGTTTTTTAAACAATTTCATTTTTTGTTTGATTATCCCCCATAGGGTTAGAGATGCTGAACAAACCATACTCCATTTACAGCAAGGGAAAACTCCTTTGCTGGATTACATAACGCAGTTCAGAAAATTAGTCTTTGATTTAGACTGGAGTGACTCAGCTTTCCGAGCTTTGTTTCGACAGGGTCTTAATGATGAGATAAAGGACCAGCAAGCCTGTGCCACTACCACCCCCGTTACTTTGGAGGAAATGGTCACATTATCTTTGCAGATTGATGAACGACTTACCGAGCGTAAGCAGTTGCATAACCGAGCGTAAGCAGGAGTGACCACGGGATCAAGGTAGAGGAGGTGGTGGACTCCCCAGGCACTGACTAGTCCCCCTCCGGCTCCGGTGGGGCAGGAGGGTCCTGAGTCCATGCAAATAGGGGCATTACGAGGGCCCCTTAGTACAGAGGAACGAGAGAGGCGTTGCCAACTCCGCCTTTGTTTTTATTGCAGAACAGCAGGCCACTTTTCGAGGGAATGTCCCTCAAAATCCACGCGCCCCCCTGGGTTGGGAAACGCCAAGAACCGGGAGAGTGGGGGGACCTCCCGGTGACTGGCTGTGGCTCCCTCCTCAGGTCAAAGAAAAAAAACTTTACCTTCACCCCAACTATTTATCCCTCTCACTCTACGGTGGGCTTCCCATCAGTCCCTGATTGTTAGAGCTTTGGTGGATTCTGGGGCATCCAGAAACTTCATCGATGCCACCTTTGCTACCCACCATGGGGTTCCCACCAGACCCGGACCTCCGTAGAAATGGTCCAAACCATCGATGGTTCTCCCCTTAGTTCAGGGCCCCTACTAATGTGTTCCTCCCCTTTAAGATGTACTATTGGTTCACACACAGAAACCATTCAGTTTGACTTAATTTCTTCTCCCCTGTTTTCCCTAGTCCTGGGGCTGCCCTGGCTCAAGGCTCATAACCCTTCAATTAATTGGGTTGTGCAGACCCTAACATTTACCTCCCCTACCTGTCGCACTCACCTTATTCCCTTCCCTCAGGTCAGGACCACAGCCCCCATTGCCCTGTCCCCTCCAATTGATCACCGTATCCCTTCCCAATACAATGACCTAGTAGCGGTTTTTAGTAAACAAGAAGCCTCTGAACTCCCTCCTCATAGACCATATGATTGCCCCATTGAACTTTTCCCGGACAGTGAACCCCCATATGGACAGATATACAATCTTTCCCCAGGAGAAACCAAAACATTAAGAACTTATATCAAAGATAATCTAGCTAAAGGGTTTATTCGTCACTCTACTTCCCCCATGGGAGCTCCCCTATTCTTTGTTCCAAAGAAGGAGGGAGATCTCCGACCGTGCATTGACTACTGGGGTTTAAATCAAATTACAGTTAAAAATCGTTATCCCCTTCCCCTTGTTCCTGAACTCCTTGGAAAATTCCAAGGAGCAACTATTTTCACCAAGCTAGATCTGAGAGGTGCCTACAATCTGGTGCGAATCGAGGGGGACGAATGGAAAACCGCTTTCCGTACAAGGTTTGGACATTTTGAATATTGTGTTATGCCCTACGGACTTGTAAATGCTCCAGCCACCTTTCCACATTTCATTAATGACATTTTGAGAGACTTACTTGATTTGTATGTAGTGGCCTATCTTGATGACATTCTTATTTTTTCCCCATCCCCAGAAGAACATATACAACATGTACGGACCGTACTGGAGCATCTACTACACCATAAGCTGTATTGTAAACTAGAAAAATGTGTTTTTCATGCCTCCTCTGTCCCCTTTCTAGGGTTCATTGTCTCCTCCAAGGGTGTGCACATGGATCCAAGCAAACTTGAAGCCATTAATCGCTGGCCGGCCCCAACGATGGTAAAAGCCTTGCAAAGATTTTTGGGCAGCATGAATTATTACCAACAATATATTCCCCGTTATGCTGACCTCACTAAACCCCTTACCAGTTTACTATGAAAGGGGGCACACTGAGTGGGGGGCCCTCCAAAATAATGCCTTTATTTACCTAAAGCAAGCCTTTATGTCTGCCCCCCTTCTGCAGCACCCTACTGTTTCTCTGCCTTTTATAGTGGAAGCCGATGCATCAGATGTAGCCATTGGGGCAGTCCTGACCCAAGCCCATGGACCTTCGGGACGTCGTCTTTCTTGCGCCTTCTATTCTCGTCAATTGACCCCGGCAGAAAGAAACTACCCTATTCTGGACAAAGAACTATTAGCCATTAAGGTTGCCTTTGAGGCATGGAGACACTTTCTGGAGGGACCTCCATTCTGCCCATATCAATAACCCAAGACACGCAAGGTGGGTCTTGTTTTTTGCACACTTCTGTTTTTCAATACAGTACCGTCCTGGCTCCCAAAACACGATGGCGGATGCTTTATCCAGATACTATACTCCGGTTGAAAGAGAAGGAGACGTCCCTCGACCTATACTCCATCATCGGACGTTTGCCGCGACCCTTCCATCCCTGGCACAACTACAAACCATAAGTCAAAAGGAAAAACCCCGACCTGATTTTCAACGAAAGTATGGGTTATTCTTTCATAAGGGAAGAGTGGTTATTCCCCCCAAGTTCAGACCTCAAGTATTATGGGCCCACCACGATTCCCCCCTTGTAGGGCACCCAAGGTACCAACGTACTCTTTTTATGATTCTTAGATCATTTTGGTGGCCTAAAAGACGTCAAACAATATGTTCAAGGATGTTCAACATGTGCCCGGACCAAAACCCCTCGAACCTTACCAGTGGGATTACTACAATTTACAGACAGTTCCAAAGGTCCCTGGCAGAAGATAGCCAGGAATTTTATAGTAGGACTCCCCAAATCAGTTGGGCACGATTCAATCTTAGTTGTCATTGACTATTTTACAAAAACGGGGCACTTTATCCCCTGTAAAGGAGTGCCTTCAGCCCCTGCCACAACACGTCTCATCCTCCGGGAGGTGGTCCGACTACATGGAGTACCGAAAGAAAAAGTATTTGATTGAGGTCCTCAATTTATCTCTCGGTTTTGGAAAGCATTCTTTACCCCTCTAAGGGTCAAGCTCCGACCCACCACAGCTTACCACCCTCAGGCGAATGGACAGGTAGATCGCATAAATCAACATATTGAACAATATTTGCGATGCTTCTGTACCTATCTTCAAGATGATAGGGTAGAACGTCTACCACTTGCTGAATTCACGTATAATAATGGACCCAATGCCTCCCTAGGAACTTCACCCTTTTATGTCTCCTATGGTTTTCATCCTCCTCTTTGTTTTCCAGAGGCACCCCTCACGTCAGTACCAGCAGCAGGAGCCCTAGTGAAGATCATTCACAGAGCTCAACATGCCACCCAACGTCATCTACAGGAAGCACATCATAGTTATAAGGTAGCTAATGATAAACGTCATCACCCGGGACCCTCTTTCAGGGTAGGTGACCTGGTATGGGTACGACGTCGAAACTATCTGTCTTTGCGCCCCTCTACTAAACTTGATGATGCCTATATGGGTCCCTTTCCTATCACTCGAAAACTAAACGAGGTCACCTATACTGTTGGGTTACCAGCCCACATGCGCATACACCCATCTTTCCATATATCCCTTTTGAAAAGGGCACAAACCCCTAGCTATGCTATCCAACGAGACATGCCTGTCCTCCCTGTTCTCCTCCCAAATGGGCCCAAATATGAGAACCAAGCCATTATGGATTCCCATATTTCTGGCTCACGGCTTTATTATCTGATAGACTGGAAACATTATGGGCCCACCGAGCGATCCTGGGAACCAGCTATGAATGTCCACACCCCCCATCTTATTCGAGACTTTCACTTTCGCCATCCCTCTAGGCCGGGTCTTCGGACCATGGGGGGGGTGGGCTTGGACGGAGGGGTGTACTGTCAGGGCGCACGCTGCCCTAGCTCGGGCCGGCGGCTTGTTTTCTGCTGCCTGGCAACAACCCAGCGTGCGGGGCGCCAGGAGCAATGGAAGCGTCGCTACAAAGGGGTGGAGCTACCCCACGCTTCCAGGACTGTCTCTTATACACATCTAGATGTGTATAAGAGACAGGCCTAGCAACAGCCCGATGGGCAGAAGTTCCGGGAGCACTCGAGGCGCCGCTGCAGGGGGGTGGAGCTACCCCACGCTTCCAGGACGCTCCAGACCCCGCTCACAGCACGCTGAGCATGGTGCGAAGTTCAGGGGTGGGTTGGGGCCCCGCCCTGAGCACACCGGCCTTCATCAGGGTTAATGGCTATAAAACATGCCGGCGGGGCCAGGAGCCGCCGGCGGTAATAATTCGTGAGAGGCTGGCCCCTGGTGTTGCGTGAGCAACTCTTGTCTGACCTTGCTATATTCTGTGAATCGAGTGAATGTTCCTTGTGTTTCCCTTTCCCTGGAGTGAATCTGTTGGAAGGGTGAGTGTGTGCCTACCTTGTTAGTCTTGGCTCCTTTTCCTTGTGAACGTGAGGAGTGGTGATCTCGGTGTGTGGGTTACCCGCTCCCTCTTTCCCCATCCTAAAATCCCTCCCTGCTTACTCCCTGCAAGTTCTTCCCATAGAGTACAAGTCCTCTCCCTCACTCTTCCCTTTTTCCCTGGACATTCCCCTTTTTCCCTTCCCCCCTACCTGGGACCCTTCCCTTCCCCTTTTTCTCTCACTACCTGTCTTGCAGTGCCCAGGACCCCATGTAACTCCCCGAATGCCTGAAAAACCCCTTTTGGTTGTCCTTTTCCATTGGGACAATTGGCTCCCTCTCTCATACCCTGATGATGAGTAGGGTTGCCCCCTGAACAGGGGGGAAAGCCCACACAAGACCCTGAGGGATCTTTTTACCTCCAACAGATGCTCCTTCAAGAGAAGAAGCCACTCCTTTTCCTTGCCCCCTGTTCCCTTCCCCTTTCCCTTGGGATCCGCTTTCTCTCCCCATCCCGTGACACTTACAACATGTTTAAGGCACAGTGTGAGAAAGCTGCTCCCGCTCCCAAACCCCCCTGCTCTTGCACATGTACACACATACACTCATGCACATTGCAGAGGCTGGATGGCACTGCTGAACTGTTCCTGGATGAGATCACTTCTGGTTTCTGAGCTGACTGGAGAGCCAGTCCAAGCCTTCATAAAGCCCATCTCCACTGGTGGCACATGTCGCTTGGACGTACCAGCTCCTCTGCCAAAGGGAATGCAACCTAAGTTTGTCTGTGATCTCCGCAGCATTCATAGCATTGGGAAGATCCTGCTTCTTTACAAACACTAATAATACAGCATCCTGGGGCTCATCTTCTGCCAGCATTCTGGTGAGCTCCTCTCGTGCCTAATTTACTCTCTCTCGGTCACTGCTGTCAACTACAAAGATTAAATCTTGTTTATTCTGGAAATAATGACGTTGGAGGGGTCTAATTTTATCCTGGTCTCTGACATCCCAGACTGTGAAACTTGTATTTTTGTATTCTGCTGTCTCCACGTTAAACCTATGGTTGGGATGGTGGTTATGATCTCCCCCAGTTTCAGTTTGTAGAGGATGGTAGTTTTCCCTGCAGCATCCAGACCTACCATGAGAATCAACATCTCTTTTTTCCCAAAGAGGCTCTAAAACAGCATTTCAAAAACATTCCCCATGGCAACAAGTTACCTTGCCTACTTGGCATGAGCCCCAATCCTCCGCACTCTAATGGCCGCTGCAGATCCGGCTCCACTCCCCCCGCCCAAGCCGCCCTGACCCCCCTCTCCCCGACAGCTATTCCAGCAATGTTGTCCTCTCCCGCCTGGGCTAGTAATGGCGATGTATATTTGACACTTCAATAGATCGTGCTGGTGTGGTGGTGATGTATATTCGACACTTCAGTATACCATGCTGAACTGTGGTAGGTACACAGTAGTGGAGCGACTAGGGGTGTACTGTACTAGATTGGCTAGGGATGCTTCTGTGCCAGAGTGTGCCTGCTCTTCTATAGTGTTGGGTGGAGGTCGGTGTGTGGCAGTATAACTAGAGCAGCTAGGGGTGCTTGCAGGCCAGCCTGTGCCCGCTATATAATTTGGTGCACATTGGTGTACTGCAGTATATGGTCGCTTATTTGTAGTCTAACCCCGTTAGATTTTCTGCTTGCCCCATTTCCAGCTTCCCCCCTCACCCTTAATGAATACAAGGAGGAAGTCGATGTGCCCCATCAGCCACTAGCAGAGATGTTTTTACAACGTTAACAGAGATAATGTGGAGAGAAGGAGACTGAGCCCCCCACCTCTTCCAAGCCCCATACCTAGCTCTGCCACTCCTAGCTTTGGAGTGGGGGTGAGAGGGAGGTGTTGTCCAGCTGCCATAGAACTCTTCTTTGCCCAGCTTACTCCTCTGAACGCAGCTGCTCTCACTAGGTCTCCAGGGAGGGAGATGCTTTGCTCCTCAGTGATCCCAGTTCTCCAGCTGGAATGGCAGGAGAGGGCTTAATTCACAGTGCCCCATTGTCTCTGTAATATGGAGTCACTGACTTTGTATTGCCATGAGAAGGGATAGGGTAGACAGCTGCAGAGCAGCTCTGTTGCTGCCGAGAAACATTTATCTCAGAATCTGAATGGCTAGCTCTCTTTGTTGGCATGAAGCCCAGTATCAAGTTGCTCTAGCTGGGCTCTTAGTCAGGGTGAAGATTTGGCTCTATTGTTTTAGTCTTGTAGCAGGTTCCTTTCCACAGTACTGCCTAACAAGAAAGGGATAACCCAGAAGCATAAAATACAATCAGGGGCATTGACAAAGAGTGGGAAAGGGGCAATCCTAGCCGAGATCTAGCAGGAATTGTCACTGGTGAAAGGTATGGACATGGAGCTTTAGAATGATTTTGGTGACATAGGTTGATGAAGACTCCCTGTCCCAGAGTCCAGCTATCACTTTGCTTTAAAACAGTGACAGTAGCAGGTATATTGTACACTGGAGCTCAGCGCTTCTCTAAAATGGACTGTGGCATTGCCCCTGGTTAGAACCCTATTTGTCACATCCAGTTTCCATCCCCTCTACCTTGCAGGGTGCAGCTAATTCCCTTCATTTCAGTTTGGATTTTCTTTGCTGTTTCCGACTGTGATCGTTACATGGCAGTGTCTCCTGGAATCTTCTGCTTCACAGAGTTCAATGTCATTTCCGCCAATCAAGCTTCATGATTTGGTCATGTGTGTAAGATTGCTGAATATCTGTCACGTACTGTATGGTCAACCAACCAGAATCCAGGATTGTTTTAATCAAATATAACCTCCAGTAGGAGCACTGCATTCATTATCTCTTAAAAGTATGAAATGGCCTCATCTTCCTCAACAGACCAGCTCCCTAGTGTACTCAGAGTCCCATCTGCCGACCTCAGTGACTAAAATAGGTCTGCATTGCTTTTTACGTCTGCTAGCCCCGCAGAGCCAGAATAGTTGGGAAGTTGGGAAGAGAGCTGCAGCGTAGTACCAGCCCCTGCAGAGCGAGAGGGAGTTGCAGTCTGCTTTCGCCTCCTGCAATGCCATGGTTTGGGAAGACTGATCTAGCCCCAAGTCTCTTGCAAAGTCAGCCCAGTTCTTGAAGAGTCCCTTTAGAACTGAAAATGATTATAAAAACAGGATTAAAAATCCTGCTTTGCATCTATTGCACAGCAGTTTACAAGCACTTTACTAAAGCAGGCACACATAAGCAGATGCATTTACTGATGCCATAACTAACCCAGTGTGCTCCAGGGATATGGTGGTTCAACTGACAGACCAAGATATATCATATTAGGGAGCTGGATTCTGATCTTTCTTTCACTAAAGCTTCCTGTTGACAAGTCACTTCACTTGTGCTTTCCTGGCCACTGCAGCACAGTTTAAACTGCTGCTTTGATTAATGCAATGGACCTAACACCTCTTTCTTCAAGAAAATATTTTACAGCACACTAGAGCTCAGTGTCAGATTTCCTTATTTTCTTTGGGCATTCTCATCTGTTTTTCTTGGAACAACCTTTTAAAAAACCAAACCAACAAAAAACACCCAAAAAAACACCCACCCCCCACACTTTCCCTCTCCTTGCTATTTTTGCTGCATCACAAGTTTTCCCAGTAACATTCATAGAGAGACTTCCAAATGCATACATTTAGAGGTGGGAGGCCTGCCAATTCCCAAATCTTCAGAAGCCATAAGGTAGACCCCCAAACTCATGAAGATGGCTTAAAAATGAGATATAAAAAAAAATATTTTTAAAGCATGTTGGGCATTTTTTTTTATTTCTCTCTTTTTTTTTTTGTTTTTTTTCTTCTTTTTTTTCTTGAGCCTTTGGGAACACCACAAAATTTCTAGCTTCTCTCCACAACAAAGGCTAGAAACTTTTATTTAAATAAACAAATAAAGCTGTAATTCTCATTTTTAGAAGCCTCTAAAACAAGAGTTGGCAACCTTGCGTGGGTGAGACGAATCTTTGAAATTCTGTAACCCCATTGACTACAAGAGATGAAATTAACAACCCAAAACTGAGGCACCCCAAATCAAAGTCTGTGCTTCAAAAATGGAAACCATCTCTCTCACTCACTCACTCACTCTAATCTGGAGCGGATACCAGTGTCCCACCTCAAAACGTTTGGTGTCAGATCTCAGCAAATAGGATTTCCTCTCTCTCTCTGCACAGGATCTTCTCTCCTGTTCTAGCGTGATAGATTACTTTTTGACATCAGCTAGCCTGCTGCCTAATGTTTCCGAACTGAAGGTACTCATGACGGTTGAAACTAACCATTCACCTTTAGTCCTGTTGATTAGAATTGTTCACTCCCAGGACGTATTCTTGCATCCAGTCCAAATGGAGCAGCACCTAGCAAAGGTGAAGTTATGTCGGGTTCGAAGAAAATGGTCTATAAAGCTGGGTGAAGCTTTCTCTCTTTTCATTCGCACTCAACTTGTTCAAGATCTGTGTGCTCAGATCTGTGCAATGTCTCCAGACTCATTACCAGCTTTTGAAACTTTAATCAATTTGTTTGTACCCCTGCTGTCTTTTGATAGCTCTGGTGGGATCAGGAGGCCTGCCACGTTTGGCTGGTTTGACAGGGATTGCGTTAAAGCTAGGAGATCTCTTCGGCTGGCTGCGGGTAGGATGAAGTGCTTCCCATCGGATAGTAACAGAATGAGGGTGAGGAGATTCAGGAATTCCTATAGAATATTGTTAAGGGGAAAGAAGTCTGACTATCAGGTGGCTAAATGGCAGCAGATTCGTCAAGCCGCCCTGAGGAATGACTCTAGACTATTCTGGGCCTTGATAGCTCAAGCAGGGCCTGGCCGTTCTTCTGAATCAAATAGCTGTGTCTCGTTGCTTAAATAGCAATCGCATTTTGAGAAGCTGTTCTCAAAGCCAGTCAACCTCCCTCGGGAAGTTTAACACCCCACCCCCAAAATAGATACATTTCAGGAATGACCGCCTATTGTTCCAACTGATCTCCTTGACCTCATAGCGTCGATAAAATCAGGTAAGACCCCACGAAGTGACTTTATTCCTCCCCCCCCGCCCCCGATCTGTTAAAACATGAGGCCTCCTGGTGGGCGGCCTTATTAGCCCCATTGTTCACACTGATCAATAGGACAGGGTTAATCCCCAACGCTTGGCTTAGGAGCCTGGTTATCCCGATTTTTTAAAAAGGGGACTAGTGACCCTTCTAACTTTAGGCCGATTAGCCTATCGTCAGTAATAGGGAAGCTCTATGCAAGGTACCTCCTGGGTAAACTTCAGCAGTGGCTGGAGGAAAATGCAGTCATTTCCCCAGAACAGGCTGGCTTTAGACCTGGCAAAAACACTGTTGATCATGTTCTTGTTCTTGTTCTTAAGCATTTAATAGATAAATATGCTTTAACCAAATCTGGTAATTCTCTATATTGTTGTTTCGTGGACTTGAAAGCTGCGTTCGATTCTATAGATAGGGAACGCCTATGGTTGAAACTTAGTAAATCCTCTATAGATGGTCGCCTCCTTTTTTTAATAACTAAGCTACACCTTAACAATACTCTTCAGGTCCGCCCCGCACTGAATCAACCCCTTACGAATGAGATCTCATTGGAAAGAGGGGTCAGACAGGGCTGTATTCTGGCCCCAACTCTATTTAACTTCTATATAAATAACCTTAGTTCTTTCATGTCAGCCCAAGACACCCATGCACCAAAGCTCGGAGACTGGAGGCTATATTTTCTACTATATGTGGATGACATAGTCTTATTATCCTTAACTCAAGTTGGTCTCCATCTGAGTATCCAAAATTTTGTCTCTTATTGCGCTCAAGAAAACCTGTCTATCAATCATACCAAGACTATGATCTTGGTATTAGGTCGCAAACGTGAACAACATCATTGGCAAGTAGGTAAGTCTCCGACTGAACAAGTCCGAACTTTTAAGTAACTTGGGGGTAGTTTTTTCAGCGACAGGGGGATGGGCGGCTCACGTTGAGGCAGCTATCCTCCAGGCCCAAAAAACTTTAACCTCGCTGGTTAGTTTTTTTCATTCAGTGGTCGGAAGATTGGTGGGTCCTGCCATCCGACTATTCAGGGCAAAAGTGGTGCCCCAATTGCTATATGCAGTGGCAATATGGGGCCCCACAGCCTTGAATAGGCTTGAAGGCTCCCAGAATTCCTTTCGGCAAGCAATCCTGGGTCTCCCTAGATGCGTACCTCAGGTGGCATTAAGAAATGAATCTGCGCTGAGACTAATTAGATCTCAAGCGCTGGTAGCGATTTTCAAATTTTGGTTGAAAGTCGTGATTTTTTCGCCCCTACCAAACTCTCTTTTGGTACACATTTTTAGGGCAAGTAGGGTTGGTAGTTGGTGCTGTTCTGTGGGGGAGGAGCTATTAAAACTCAGTCTGTCAAGACAGCTCCTGTTCACTCTGGGCCAAAAGGGGGCTTTGAGGCTGATAATACAGAGGATTTCATACCAAGACCTACAGACTGAAAACCATGCACTATCGGTCCAGAAGGTTTGTTCCAGCATATGCCTGTATTGGTCCACAGGCTTCTCCATTCCAATATTTAATAAACTGGCTGCAGTGGTTTCTCAGGAGGGCATATACTTTAATGCGTTTGAATGTGTTCCCTTCAGCGGTACTTGAGGGTGGATTCTGTAACACACCTAAAGCGGACAGACTGTGCGATTTTTGTGATTTAGCTCTACCTGAAACTGTAACCCACATCATACTGGTTTGTCCAGCATATAGCTCCCTGAGACGAAAATATATTGGGGCTTATATCAATAACTTTTCTGTTGGGTTGCCTGATGATCTTAAACTCCATTCCCTTCTGGATGGGAGTGATTCACCATACTCTAGAGCAGTGGTAGCTTTTAGCGCATGCATAATGTTTTATAAGCAGAAATATGGAACCTCTGACAAAATTGATGACCGGTCCTGATGACTTGATGGGTATGTGGTCTCATTGCGCCTCGCCTGTATCGAGGTTTTTATTTTGGTCCAGTGATTGTATTTTATTTACTGTTTTTTATTGGATGTTGTATAAAGTTATGGCCTATGGCTAAACAATAAAATATATACCATAGGATCTTCTCTCCTTTTTCAACAAGATTGATAAACCACCTTGCTATTGCTTCTTAAACCTCCCCTTCTCCCATTTCCTTCCTGCTATTTGCCCCTCCTGCCTCTCTTCTCCTTCTCCCCAGCATCCCTTGATGAAGTCACTCCCTCCTTTCTTCATACAACCCCTCCACCTGCCCCGTTGATTCCATCCCCTCTCGCCTCCTAACAGCAACTGCCCCCACTGCTGCACCTTCTCTGCTGCACATCATCAATCTCTCTCTCTCTACTGGCTCATTTCCACTGGCTTTCAAACACGCCACTGTCTCCCCTATCTTTAAGAAGGCCACTCTTGACCCCTCTGACCCTTTCAGTTATCGCCCCATTTTGCTCTTATCCTTCTCCATACTCCATTCTTGTGCTCCTTGATCACTCTGCCGCCTTTGACACTGTCAGCCATGGCCTCCTCCTGGATTTGCTACATTCTCTTTGTTTCCAGGACTCTGTTCTCAAATGGTTCTCTTCGTATCTCTTGAACCACTCCTTCTCTTTCTCTTGCTCCTCTATGTTGCTGCCCCTCTCTGTAGGAGTCCCCCAGGGCTCTGTCCTGGGTCCTCTTCTCTTCTCCCTTTACACTCTTTCTCTGGGTAAACTCATTGAATCTCATGGTTTCCAGTGAAGTCTTCACCTTCAAGGCTCTTTATGGCTTTGTTCCCCCATATCTCTCTGCTCTTATATCGTACCACATTCCTGCCTGGGAGCTTTGCTCCTCCTCTGCCCACACCCTTGCCTGCTTGCAACTCCCCTAAACATCTCTGCCCCTTCTCTCTTGCTGCTCCCCATACCTGGAATTCCCTCCCTGTATACATTTGTTCTGCTCCCACCCTGCCAACTTTCAAATTCCTCCTGAAAAACCTACCTCTTCCGTCAGGTTTTCTCTGGCTTGCCATGAGTGAAATTGCATCCTCTTCCCTCTCTCACTCAGAATCTCTTCCTTGTAACTAAGTTAAGCACCTGTACCTGCATCTTCTCAAACTCATGAATATATCCTTGTCTCTCCTGATGTTCACCTCTCCTTCTTGTCTCTTATATTGTAAGCCCTTTGGGGTAAGGACCTGTCTATAACTACTGATTGTTCAGTGCCAGATACACCGCTGGCACAGCATGTGGCGTAACAGAGCCCACTGGGGTTCACCCCAGCCTCCCGGCACCCCGTTACCCACTTATTATCTGGTCTCTTCCCGCTGCCACCACCCAGAATATTTACTTAGATTTCCAGTCTCATCCCTCTGGGGAGAATGAGACCTCTTCTGCTTCTTTAAACAGCCAGGCTCGCAAGTCAGTATAAAACAGTTCCCAATTTCTGCCGCCTGAGCGTACAGAGGCGTATTTGCTAACTCACACACAGATCTTTTAGATCAAGAAAAAGGAATATTACTTTAATGGTATTTTAAACCCAGCATCGCAGGTTAACCAACCATGTGAAGTACTTTGAATCCTTGAGCAAAAGCAATTGATCAGAACAGTTTAGGCACAATGGCCTTTTTAGTAGCATCTAGCCTAAACTGGTTCCTCTGATGTAACATTCAGTTACTCACAGCTTCAGGTGCACCTTTGCCTTGCAGCAAAGGGGTTCAGTCCTTAGGTTCAGTTTAGTCCAAACAGGCCAGGAGCCATTCCCTTAGCTCCATAGCAAAACCAGTTCAGTATTCCAGAGCAAACAGAAGACAAGATGGAAGACTCCCTTGAGAGGTGTGGCTTTTCTTTTTAAAAGCCCCCTACCCCTCAATCGTGATTGGTCCTTGGGAGGTTACCTGGCTGTACCTAGTCCAATCAGAGAATGGCCCCTCCAGCCATGCTGGCGGTAGGTAGGCCCCTTCCCCTGGGATTGCGAAATCCTGCCATGCGGCCGGTTGCGAAATCAGGCCTAGTCAACAAGCCAGAGTGTTAGTGAAGGTCACCTGGAAAGGGCAGGGTTGCTCCTGGCAGCTTCTGCCACACAGCACTATATAATATTAATTATTATTATTATTATTAATAATAATAAATACAAGGATTGTAAAGGACAGTCAGTGGGACCACAACAGTTGGTCCATGGGTTAAGCAGCATTTTGGTGGGGAGAGGAGAAAGTAATAAATCTTTTCTACCAGTTTCGACACTTCCTGGAACATGGGCAAGGCCTGGAAAAGGTTCAGGCTGGGCTATATTCAACGCCTATCAGTCCTAAGAAGTGTGCCCATGGTAACATTCACTCCTATGAGAGCCCACAAAACGGGTCAGCAGTACTTACATGCAAGTGCAATTTACGTCCTCAAAGTCGGGATTTAGATGGCACCTAGGCCTTATGCAATTACAAAAATCACACTGCAAAAGCTAAGCACACAATTTCTAAGCCACTGTGACTGTCAAATTAAAGAACATTTCTGGTCTTTCCTCCTTATCAAAAACCACTGCTAGAGGCTATAGTCATACTTGCAAACCTCAGTTATTTTGTATATAATCCTGTACCAAAGAGAAATGAAATCTGTATTTTTGGGACAAATTTTTATTTTATTTTTATTGTTTATATTTATATCTTGCCTCTCTTGCACAGGCGACTCGAGGTGGCTTACAATAAAAACAATATATCAAACAAATAAAAATACAATATAAAACACTATAAATATAGACAAAATACAGTTAAAACATCAAAGGTTTATAAAAAAATAAATAAAAACCTCCCAAACCCCCTAACCCAACCTACCAACCCCTTCTCCCCTGCAAAACGCCTGGAGGAAGAGCCAGGTCTTACAACTACGGCGGAAGGCAAGGAGGTGAACCTCCACCGGGAGGGCATTCCAAAACAATGGGGCAGCTGCCAAGAATGCCCTCCTACCTGTACAGACCCACCTAAAACATGGGACTGCCAAGAGGGCTCTCCCAGACAACCACGGGGGCCGCCCAGGGGGTGAGGTGATCTTTCAGGTAAGCAGAAGTGTAACCTGTTATCAATCAGGAAATACCCGCCCAACGCCCTGCTCTCACCAATCACTGAAGATACTTCCTGCCGTATATTATCCGACAGTCTTTCCATCAACAACTTTTTATCCCCTTTATATCCCAACAGGACAAGGGCTTATATACTAAAACCCAGGCGGTTTATTTTATTCACCACCGACTTGGCCCACAAATTCGGGACCTTATCCTCAACAACCAGTTGCAACAGTGGGGCAGCCAATTTAAACAAAAGCCGCAACCAATAACTTATTGCACCCCGCCACACTCTCTCCTGCATCGGAAATAACCCACATTCCAAACAGAGTGCCAAGCTGTTTGCCCCCACCGGGGCAGAAAGTAAAGCCCTGACAAAACCCAATTGGAGTCTATCAAGGTTTCTGATTTTATCTAATGCCCCAAAATGCACCCCATACAGCATTTGAGGAATACATTTTAGGGAAAAAAGTTTGATTGCCGGGGCAACCAAGTAACCTCCTCTTGCCTTAAAATATGATACCAAAGCTTTTATTGATTGCTTCACTTTTTCATATATTGCTGGAGATTGCAATGTCCAGCCTCCATTCGCTTGAAAAAGGATACCCAAGTATCTAAAAACCCGGACTTGTTCGATCTCCTTCCTACCTATGAACCATTTATGAGATAATTTTTTCCAGGGAAAAACCAAAATTAATTTCTAGGAGATTCACTTGGCAGTAGTTCCCAAATGATTCCAGCAAGCGCCTCAGGCCCACCTGGGAACGAGAGAGCAAAACTGTCTCATCCGCATACAGAAGGGATGTAATACCTATCCCGCCTATTTGGGGGGCACAAAAGGGCATAGCTGATAACAACAATACAATTGCAAGGAAGAGGAGATTATTTCTCCTGGCCTGAATAAATTCCTTCCCCTTGGCCCTAGTGGAGGGGAGATATAGAGGTGTTTCCCTGGCAGAGCGTCTATGCCAGTGTAGATTACAACAAGTCAATACGCTGGAACATATATTATTGAAATGCCCCCTTTTTAAGGAGGCGCGCACGAGGTTTATCTCTGCACTGGTTACCCATTCCCAGGAAGACCTACCGAGTTCTATGTGAGGCATTTGCTGGGCGACCGCTCTTCCGCAATCACGGTGAAGGTGACAAAATTCCTGTGGAAAGTATATACTGTAAAGTCAAAGATCAAAGTCGATACATAGGGAACTGTCATGGATACTTATTTGATATAAATGTGCCCATAGGGCCGACAAAGTGACTGGTGCTGTTTATAGTTCTTTTTATAGGAAATAATGGGCCATACAGTTTTTATGTGATTTTATTATGTTTTGGATGGTTGTATAGTTTATATATTTTATATATGTAAGGTTTACGCTCATGTTTATGTATAGGCTCAAAAACCACCAGCCACCCCTGCACTAGCTACAACTTCCGAATCGTCGCCAGGGGCAGCCCCACATAGAGCGCATTGCACTAGTCCAGTCTTGCAGTGATGAATGCATTGATGAGGGTGGTGAGGTCTGAGTCCAAGACATATGGGCGAAGCCTTCTTGCTAGATGTAATTGGCGAAAGGTGCCCCTGGCCACAGCTGACACCTGATAATCCAAGTACAGCTGTGAATCCAGGAGCACCTCCAGGCTCCACACAGATGGAACTAATAGAGGTCAGACACCCCCAATAACAGGGGTGTCCTCCTCCTTCAGATCACTGACCCCCCACCCCATCATCACCGCCGTCTTATCAGGACTGAGTTTCAATCGACTCAACCTCATCCAGTCCCTCACAGCAGCCAGACCCTGGGACAACAGGGAGACAGCAGGGCCTGGGTCAGATGAAAATGATAAATACAGCTGGGTGTCGTCTGCATATTGATGACGACTAACTCACCAGCTGCGTATGACCTCCCCAAGCGGCTTCATATACACGTTAAATATGAGAGAGAACAGAATGGAACCCTATAGAACCCCACATGCAAAAGTACCAGGGGACAATGTACAGTCCCCTAGGACCACCTGCTGTCATCTGCCATCAAGATAAGAGCAGAACTATTGTAAAATGCTTCCGTCTACCCCAGCCAGGTCCTGCAGGCAAGTCACCAGCAATTCATAGTTAATGGTATTGAAGGCTGCTGACAAATCCAGTAGAACTAGTAGGGTTGTACGACCCCTATCTAGCTCCACTAGAAGGTCATTGACCAAGGCACCAACACGGTCTCCGTGACATAACCTGGACGAAAGCCCGACTGCATGGGATCTAGGAAACTGGTGTGGTCCAAATGTAGCTGCAGCTGCTGAGCCACCACCAGTTCAATAACCTGCTCTTGTGACAGCAGCCCCCCTGACTAGAACCCCTTTGGTTCCATAAGTCTCTGGGGCCGGACCATTTTAACCGGTCCCATACCCCTACGGTCAGGCAGACACACCAGGATGGAGGTTCGCAGGAGGTAATGGTCCGACCACGGCAAGAGAGAACTCTCAACACACACCCCGCCCCCCATCATTGGATCTCCCACCTCAAGGTCAGTGCAGAATATCAGGTCAAGAGTATTTCACACCACCCCCGGTCATGTGTTGGGCCACCTACCACCTGGGACAGTCCCATGGTTGCCATGGCGGCAATGAATTCCTGCTCCACTCCAGGCAATCTGGCATCGACATGGATATTGAGGTGTCCCAAGACAATAAGCCTGGGAGACCTCAAGACCAGATCCGAGACCAGCGCAGCTAAAGCAGTCAGGGAGGCTGCCATGCAGTGGGGTGCTTGGTACACCAGTAGAATGCCAATCCTGTTCCTGGCCGGACACTGGCCAAATAAAACACAAGATGGAGACCATCTATTCCAGACTCAGGCTACACTGAAAACATCCCTGCGACCAATCCATCCTTAAAAATAATGGCTACGCCCCTTCCACCCACCCCGACCCTCCAGCCTAGGCTGGTGCTGGACAGAGTACCCAGTTGGAATGAGGTCAGCCAAAATCGGCCCTGACAATTCGTCCAGCCAGGTCTCTATCACACACACAAGTTCGGCAGCCCACACTAAAATAGAGTCATGAATGGTAAAAGACTTATTGATCACAGACCTCGCATTAAACAGTACTAGCAACAGGCCAGGGTCACCTGAGACCGTGTCCCCCTAGTTACCTGAACCCAGAGGGGCAGAGTGGGGAATCAGCACCAAGTACCGGCCCCTCTGCTCCTAATGACATCTCCCCCTTCCCTCTCGGGTCATAGATCCCCCTTTCCAAAACAACTCCTATTGCCGCCACTACTCCTCTTGGTGGCCCACCACCAGCCTGACTCCCCACTATGGAGGCAAAGGAGATACCTCTCCCCCCAATCCCATCCCTAGACCACTCCCCATCCAACCCACCCAGCCCTCTCACTGAAGGACAAAAGCCACCCTCCTCATCCCCAGTCACATCCTCACTAATCCCCTGACAACCCCACCCGTCCCCCCACCCACACAGGGGAACAAACATCCAGATGGGGTAGCCCGTCGCTGTCACTGGCTGATAAACCCTACTCCACCCCCACCCACCCCCCGCTCTCATCAGGGGAGAGAAACCACATTCCTCCAACCCCAATATAACCCTAAATAATAACCCTTGCAACAAACCAAACAAAAAACCCCACCCCCAAAACCACCCTACAATCAGAACAAACCCCTAAAACAGCTGCCTAGTATTCCCTTATCCCCACCCACCCACCCCCTTCCCAACACACCCTATCACACATAAAAATAACCACCACCACTCCCGGCCCTTCGGACCCCACTCAAGTACCACACCTTAGGGCCTTTTAGCGTGACACTTTGGCACACGACCCGCGGCATGTACCTGCGGTGGCCGCTTTTAAACCCCTTCCTGGAGTCCCAGAAGCCTTGCCGGGGAGCCCTGCCCCTGCCCCCTCTAAGGGAGGAGGGGTGAAAGATGTTACCTGGGGCCCTGGGCAAAGTGTCCTCCCGGCAATGAGCCATTCCAGTGGGGCAACAGGCAAATGCACTTCTTTCAGCCACTCCTAGTTCTATAGTGTCTAAACTGCTGAGTAAAAGCTTTCAAAAACAAAATTACCTTTGGTAAAGAACAAAAGCAGAAGAACCCTTGAAAGAGGATTGTTTTAAAAAGTTATGGCTACCTAAGAAGGAGCATGCAAATGTACTTTGCTAACAATTTTGCAACTTGAGCATCCCACCCACACATGCTTCAATCCCATCATGAAATTCAGCACTTATTTTGTTTGAAACGTGACAGTCATTTAACAGCAGCACTATCCAATCATTATAGCAAATGAGGAAAATCACAGTTTGTACTTGAAACTGAAAGCGGGGTGAGGGTTGGAGGGTGATGGTATAAGTGACAACCCAAGTTGGAACTGGACCAGGTGGTCAGGGGAATTTGGTTTTTATGTCCCTCCCGAGTGGTAGATGCTTCACCAGCATAGCACCCTAGAGTGGAAGTCAGGAAACTGCTTCATTGTCAGCACAGAAGAAATACAAATTCACCTACGTAGTCACCCACACCACTTCTCATAGTATCAAGCAGCAGGTGTCCCTAAGAAGTTTCTTATGGCTGGCCCAGCCTCATCCTGCTTAATTTGAGAGGATTGGGCGAAAAGGTGGCGCTGCTGTGAGGTGTACTCTGAAAATGAATTAGGCAAATATTCAAAGTGGAAGCACCACCACTGAAGTCAAAGGAATTGCTCTGGTTTGGTGAACTTGGCTCCAAATTTTAGCATTGTTTTTATGACAAAACAGAATATATCCAGCATACCCAAACTATATATTTCAGATAAGTGGAATCACTTGTAAATAGGAATGTTTCTCAATGGTTTTCCCATTAACTGTCATCAAACTCTAACAATCAATTAAATATAAACTACAGCACTAGAGAAAGTTATACTATTCACTCCTCTATTATATAATCCTAATGCAAACATCAGTTCTAGAATGTGGCCAGTTGCATTAGCCTGCAGCCATAAGCATAGCCTCCTCTTGTTATCAGAGGTACCTGTGAAGTCTTGAGCATGCTCAGAAAATTTGACATCTATATGAAGTTGAAATCACTGAGCACAATTTGTCACTGTGCTTACCACGCCAAAGTAAGGAAGTCTATGAACTCGCACAGGGCAACACAGTGCAATGTGACCATCTCTACACCAACAATAGTACTCTACTTTCTTACTTTAGCAGGTATCTATCTAATGGACACAATGCATCAGCTCTAGCTTGGTGACAGAACTCCACCTAAAGTTTAAGACTGAATCCAAAACAGAATCACCCCACCCAGACAGGCCTCCATTTCAACTGATGTCTCCAACCGAAATTTGCATCATCCAGTCACCCTTTAGATAAACATACAAAGCTGGGGGTCTCAACCCTTATCAAATCATTAATGACTTCTGTCTTATGCTCATGATCTTAAACAACATGAATCCAAGAAGCAACCAGAACAGTCTTGTCCTAGGAAATAACTGGCAATACCAATGCTTTGCTACAGGTTTCTGGATAGCCTAGATCTTTCCCCACTTGCTCTCTCTTTCCCTGCCCTCAAATATAGGTACAAAGTACCCCATTGCCACACAACCAGTTCCACACTCCAGGCTTTCACATCCCAAAAGGCAGCAGCATTTCTCTACCCTCTCCAATACGGTCCACAGCCAAACAAAGATCTATGAAGAACGCTGCAAACACCATTGCAACTTCATTCCATCATGCAAACCAAATTTAGTACAAGGGCAAAACATACAGAGACCCCCATTCACACACTTACTGATCCCTGCGCCCTGCACACTCTGGAAATGTATATCACCTTTTCAACTTGGTGGAACAGAACACCATCCCAAACAATCTCAACCCCCCCACGAAGACAAACTTCCATTCCATATTTCTTTCCAGCTACTTCTGCCAAGACTGAGAATAAAGGATCAAAAAAATTTACCTCACCCCACCTCTATCAGTCAGGGCCAGCCTTAGAATTTGCAGGGGCCAGGGCGAAGATAAAATGCAGAACCCCTGGTGGTCCTGCCCCCTTGGAGGCACCCTCTGTGGGGCCCTAAAGGTGGTCATGTTTGGGGCTCTTCTGGGAGGGAGTGGGATCCCCTCACACCCTGCCCTGGTGAAAACAGGGGCCACTACAGGGTCTCCAGAAAGAGTGGGACCCAAGATGGTCACCCCAGGTTGCCGTGTGGTAAGGCTGGCCCTGCTACCAGTATATCTTAGGCGCACAAATTACTCCACCAGTCCAGACACTTCACTGCTCATACACTGTTCTTGAACAAAACCTGAAAATAAGTGTACCCATTTTTCCTAGGTTCACAGAAGAATAAGGATTACTAAAAAAAAATCCTTAGACACCAGACCCAATATGAAGCCTTCTTACCTCCACCAGATGAGGCGTCGGGTTGAATCCGCACATGTTGCAGACCTGCTGCTTACAGGTTGTACAGGTATTATAGTTGGAGGGTTCGCCAGAGCCCACGTTGATCTCTGCTTTGCAGAGCGGGCACAACACCCTTTCTTTCGGCACTTCCTTTGGCTTGATTACTTGTTCTGCTTTCCTTTGTTTTGCAGCTTGGGCAGCCCCAGCCCTACCCTGCATTCCAGGTACAGTGCTTGGAGCTTTAGGACCAGCTTCTTTTCTAGCATCACTGAAGACAATTTTTGGAGGCACTTTGCCAGGGGACTGCTGACTTTGTGGGGTAGTCTCTGGCTGGGTAGACATAAGAGTGCTTGCCTGGGTCAGGAGAGAAGCCCCAAACCCAAAGAGCTTCCCAGTGAGACCCTCCTCTTGTACCCCAGCACCGGGGGGAGGTGCTGAAGTCTTAGCTGGGGAATCTCCCACAGTCTCTCTCAGCTCAGAGGAGGAAGGCTTTGCTTGTTGGTGCTGAGGGGAAGACCGCGTCACTTCCTGAGGAGCAGCAGGTTTTGGCTGGCCTTGGCTGGGTAATTCCCTCTGTGTTGTAGCTGGGTGCATTATCTGTGGCTCTGGCTGCAGGACACCAGCACCCTTTCTGGGGCTTGGCTGCACAGTTCCAGGTGATTTCTCTTGTCCTGTTGTTACTTGGGGTTGCGGTTGAGGCTGTTTGGCTGGGAAGTGGGATGGAGAAAGTGAAGGGGAGTGTAGCTGCTGCTGGCTTTTAGACCGAGGTGCCGTGGTCATGTCCATCCCCAAAGCTCTCTGCATCTGGCAATTCAAACATAACCATTCTTTCACCTAAAAAACAAAACAAAACAAAAACAAAAATCTATTGATTGATGGGTACTGACTATGACCATCAAATGACAGGACCTGAAGTGGCATTAGCAAATCAGTCTTCTGTACCTGACTACCAGATAACTTTCTGCCTAACGAGCAAAAACAAAAACAAAACAAAAACACAAGCCTCTGAGGATCAGAATTAAGCCATTATCAAGATCTCCCTTCCCCAGAGAAGTGTTCTTCTATTAGGACCTTTTCTATATGCTATTTGGTTACACCAAATCTCAGAGGGAGGCTCATCTGATTTTAATATGTCCAATACCACAGACAACTTTCTCCTCTGACCCAACATAGCATGGCACAATGTGCTGGGTGAAAAGCCAAGCCTGGCAACACTGCATGAACCAAGTTGCCTTTAAATCCAGGCATCTTAATACACACTGTGCTTGCTAGCTCTGTGCGTTGGAGGCTGTAAGCACTGCAATCTTTGAGAGAAAGGGGCAAGAAGCAGCCTTCTTTGTGTATAACAAGTCATCTCTGCTAGGAAGGCAAACTCTTACTGTGAAAGCAACACACATTTTCACTCTATAAATGAAGAACTCTTGGATATAAAATGAAAAAGTATAAAGTGCCTTGGTTAAGTAGCAATAAAGGAAACATTCCCCCCTTGAGAGACATACCCTGTGACACACTAATGTCTGAATTAAAGTTAATTAAAGAGGCTGTATGGGAGCTGCAAGACTTTTGATTCTTAGAATCCCCAGGACACCACACGGCTGTACAAATATTAATATATAACACTGTTTGCTGGATAATCAGCTCAGCACACATATGGCTTCTGTGAGGCAAGCAATTAGGGTCCCAAAAAGGAACACAGTATTTAAAGAGAAAGACTTGCCGAGGCCATAAATGTTATGAATTGTTAGCTTAAAATGCTGAGTCTATTGCCATGAAGGTTAGGCCAGCATTGACATATCCAGCACTACTTTTACTGTGAATTGGGTCACTATACAGCAACAAGCAGTGAGGGGATGCAGTTTGCTCATCCCAGCTCTAGGAAGCTGCAACCATCAATAATAGGAACAAGCCAGTGGGTAGACTCACACGTAACGCTGATTAAACTGGATGTCTGCTAGACCCCAAAACACGTATAACGAGTCCCAGATTAGAACTGTGTGTGAGGGACTCAATGGGAATCAAATCCCCACTTTAAATGCGGATTTGGAGTTCAGATCAAATCTAAACAACAAATCCACATTTAAATCAGGGCTGGAACTCACATTGAATCCCTCACATGTAACACTAATGCAAAGAAGGAAAAAACAAGTATAAATTGCAATAATTTGCTCATTATACATGTTCCGGGGCTTAGCAGACATCCAATTTAATCAGCGTTACATGCAAGTCCGTCCAGTCTCTCTCTCCAGGGATGTACCATTAGCAACTGGATGGGAGAACCATACAAAACGGTAAAGTAGGTTGGAAGAGAGAAACACATATAGGGTAGCCAGTGCTAAATCAGTGGTGGTGATTGCCACCCAGTGAAAGCACTTGTGGAGGGGACACAAGGAAAGGAAAGATATGTTATGCACTTGTGGAAGGGACACAAGAACAGGAAAGATAGGTTATGCTAATTGGAAATAAAGGGTATGTCTGAATGACAATAGGCTCCAATGAGTTGTAAAGAAATGCTAAAGAGCTGCAACTTGCCAGGTGTGATGGGGCCACAGAGAAAAACAGTAGGGATCAATGGAGAAAAGGGGAAATGCAAAGAAGGAAAAAACAAGTATAAATTGCAATTAAAAGTGTCTGAAATGACAAGAAGGGTGCCAGAGGAATAGGTAGAATGCAGTGGCAGGTGGTGGACTTTTAGGGTGGTGAGAGGGGCCACTGGGGGCAAGACCAGTATTAAAATTTGACACATTACCATGGAACACACAATAAATAAAAAACCACAGTGAATACCAATCTAGAGTCTACACAATGTTGGTGGCATGCAATAGTGAGCAAAATGCAAAGCTCTCAGAGCAATTCAAGAAGGGGAAATCAGCAGACTCTAGAAAAGAAAATTGACAGGTCAAGGACTCAGGTCGGTATGAAATCATGTATGCATGATTTTCACTTTTAAATTTTTCTGTTTTAAAAATAAGAATCCACACAAGAGAGAGACCCTTTACATGCCAGAAATGTGAGGAAAGCTTCAAGAGAAATTGGAACACTTAATATACATCAAAGAATCCACAGAGAAACCTTATATGTACCATCACTAGGAAATGCTAACAAGGTGACCTCAGCCTCAGTATACACCAGTGAGGGCATACTTTCTCCGCCAAACAGGAGAAAGGCAATATAAATACCCAACTGTGGGTAAAGCTTCCCTTTGATGAGCCTCAGTCTTAGTATGAATCAAAGAACCAAACCTACTCCCCCCATTCCCACCCTAATCTCTGTTGCAACTAGAAGAGAGGAGGGCATGAATGGTAGAGTTCCCTTGGGAGAAGGTATGGGGCAGAATAGTTCAGGAAACCTTATAGAAAACTTTGGTGGTTCCCCTAAAGTTTACCTAGTGAGCCACAGTAATGTGCTTCATTCCTCCCACCCCAATCCTTGACCCCACTCTCTCTTTATATACCCCATTCAAAGTGAAACCTAAAGGTTTAGCCCCAGGGTTGCTTGCCTGCAAGGGCAGGGCTAATTGACAACACTGAGCAGGCAGAATAAAAGGCCCTAGGTGTAGCAGCGTGGGTCAGTCCCCAAGCCAGGAGAATTCCAAACATAGGGGGTATCTTAGTTAAGGTTTGCACCTATTTTCACTAGGTATATGGAAAATATAGGGAACTACAGACCAGAATCCTCAATATTAAGCATTTATATAGCACTTTCAGTGTCCTATCTACAAGCTCCCAGACCAAGGAACATACAAAAAAAGAAACATGGAAAAATCCTTAAAATCCAGGTATTCCGGGTAGCATCAGATCACTCAGGGGGTGCAGCCACATGAGACGTTATTCCACTTTGGACAATGTTAACATGTAATACAGTGGCTTGTATGCCCTGTGGCTACCAGATGTTTACCCTGCCCTGGGGCAGGCAGTCAGCTACTACATGAGGAGTCCTCTGAAAAAGGCTGAGGACGCAGCACATACTAATGTTGCTCAAGGTGGGTTTAACACTGTTCAAAATGGATTACCCCTTAAGGCTGTGCAGCCCTGCCATGAGGCAAGGTCTGTGGATCAGGCCCAGAGGAGCGTTCTCCTCCTGCCTGCCTAACAGCTGCTCATGGAGGAGGGGAGCCTGGAAAGAGCACACACCCTCTTCCCCACCGCCTAACAGCTGATTGCAGGGGAGGGGGTCTGGGAAAAGCAAACACCCTCTTCCTAACTCCCTCCCCCTGCAATCAGCTCATGCGCTCCTCCAGGAGGAGAGTGCGTGCTCCTCCTACACTCCTTTCTCTCTCCCCACCCCATCCACCCACCCAACAGCTGATCACTCCTCCCAGGGTCCCCTCCCTCTGATCTACCTGCCCAACAGCTGATTGCTCCTCCCCAGAGCCCTCTTCCCCCACCTCTATCCACCTGCCCAACAGATGATAACTTCTCCCAGGGCCCCCTCCCCCACAATCAGCTGTTAGGCAGGGGGAGGAGTGCACGTCTGATCCTCCACCATTACTCCCAACAGCTGCTTAGCAGCTGCAGGCCCAGTCCTACAATGCAGCAGAAGTTTGGGCATCCAGCCTCATGCAGCTGGATCACTTCAGGGCATAGAGGAGCTGGTTATGACCTCAGAGGGGTGGATCGTGTGACCAGCTCTCCGCATCATCCTAAAGTGCAGCAGCTGCGCTTGCCACCATGGGACACATGGGCGGGATCAGGCCCACCCCAACTCATGTGGCTGCACCCAGGGAGTGGGAGTATAATTCAAAAGGGCTAAAACACAACGAAGAGCAGCACTCTTTTGTCCATTCATAAATACTGTAAGACTACTATGTTGCATGCAAAGCAAGTATTTTTGAAGTTTTCACACTGCTGCAGAAAGATTAAACAAATCAGCAAGTAAAGCCTTTGGGAAAAAATTAATTTTGTCTGTAATTTTTTCCACTGCTATCAGTGAGGCCACAAAACATCTAAACCATTTCTATCATCATTCAAAAGTGCTTTTTTAAAAAGGGTTTTCAAACCTCAGATCACTCAGAAGACAAGAGAACAACTGGGAGCTGAAGAAATGAAAAGGACGAGACTAGATGATGGATAGAAAAAAACAAGACAGCTGTGCACTGGAGATTATGATTTATATGGTTTGTATAATATTACATGTTGATGATTACCATAATTTTTAATGTATTTAAAAAGCAGACTACTATAATTCCAATATGCAAATGTGTTAGCCATCCATGTTTGGTGTCATTTTAATCCTCATGAAATACTGAGCACAATGTCAGAAGAATAATCTGCCTCAGACTTATAATGTAAAAGTTATAAATTAAATTTTACATACCTTGTATTAATGACAGGAACAATCCTAAACCAGACAGAACCAATTAGTTAAATCTACAATCAAGAGAGCCAAACCTCTATGAGACTATACCCATATAACAAAGGATGTTGATGCGAAAGCTTTCCCAGGTAGCATCTTGCATACTATGCAAGACACTTCTTGGGAGGCAAAGGTGTCCTAGGATGAGTAATTTAAATGGATTTGCCTAACGTTACCTATCAGTCAAATGGTGGAGCTCAAAATATATTAATCAAGTTTCCCAAGTCACAATACACAGCTCTGTTCATTAGGCCATGCTACCTCATGTGCAGATATAGTATCTCAAACATTTAGACAAGACATTACACATTTAGTTCTTTTCCCCCCAACAAAACTCAATACTAAATGACCCATGAGGGTTCCTTGTATCCCAAAATTGATTAATCATTTCCTTCTTCCCTGAATTCCCTTCACTTTGGTGAACTTTCTCTGATAATGAGATATAGTGCAGGTGGAATCTCATTAGAGTCTTGCAGAGACTTCAATATGTACAGCTCAAAAGTTTCTCCTGGTTTCTCTATCAGATTATCTAAACAATGATTAGCATTTCCCTCACTGAAATATACTGGCATCGGGGCCTGTATTTCTCCACATTCTCCTGCCCAAATTCTACCCCCTTTCAAAGTTCTTTTGCATTATTTTCATGTCCTTACTGATGTTTGCAACAACTTAAATTTAGGATCATACGTAGGTAATTCCATCTAAATGCTGCTTATTGAATGTTGCTGTGTTCCATTAGATTACCTCCAAGTGACATATGGGAGACCATCCTGACTCCATTCAAATCAATGTGAGTTTAGCTGCTGAATTCTATGGTCACATTACTTCACTGTATTGATCACTACCTTGTGTTTGCAGCTCATAACAGAGTTTTCATTCCAATTGTAGCGCACAGGTGCATGCCCACTAAAATGGTCATTTTCAAGCACTCTCTTGAAAGCACTTTATCAAGTTGTGTTTTTTTAAACTAAGAACAAGATTTTAATGCCAAAAATAGCATAGATGCAAAAAAAGTAATTCATAGAAATGGTTTAATGATGTATAAAAAGGAATTTGTCAAATCATTTAAAGAACGCCATCAAAATTGATTGAATAAAAAGGTTTGAAGAATATTGCCTAGTCAGCTGTTAGTCCATTCATTTTTTGTATAGAACATTTCTTTGTTGTAATGAAGTATCAGAGATTCCTCTTGCATCTAGCAGAGCTTTGATTTAGAAATATTTGCAATATTTGTACATACGTTTACTCATGTAAGTAGTGTCAGTGAACTCGCTGTGATTACTCATGGACATCTAGGTACTCACTTCCATACATGTCTTCAGGATTGGGTTCTGAGAGAAAAATCCTTGGCAAAGTAGAGCTAACATGTTAACATGGGCACAAATCTCATTCAACTGAATGGAACCAGTGCCAACTGCTGGCACATGCCATCCCCTCAGAAGATCACACTGCTCATGAAGCCATGTTTTCAGCCTGCCTTCTGCCAGGGGTGGATTTCCAGAAGCACATTACACAAGTGCTCTGGAGCCTGCACTGAGTGCAAATAGCTTTCTAGCCACAATTCAAAGGACTGGTTTTGACCTATAAAGCCCTGAATGGCTTGGGCCCCATATATCTGAAGGACCGCCTCTCTGCTAATGTCCCACCACAGCCTCCAAGGTCAGCCAGGATCATCCTGTTGTGGTACCATCTTCCGACAACAACACACAACAAAGGCACACAGAGAAGCATTCTCAGGTGGCTGTCCCATAATTATGGAACTCCTTTCCCTTGGAGGTTCATCTGAGCCTGCTCCTGCTCATCTTCTGAAGGCAATGTAAGGCCTTCTTGTTTGGCCAGGCATCTGGCAGATGAGGATAGAGTTGGGTTGAGATTTTATCTGTTTACACTTGGGTATTCCAATATTTGAATTTATCTTGTGTATTGTTATAGATGTTTTTATGTATTATAATCCACTCTGAGCCTTGAGGGAATGGGAGGGATTAAAATGTAAATAAATAAAATAAGTAAATATGAAAAATGCATGCAACTATGAGCTGCATAAAAAGTGTTTGAGGCCAAAGATGGATAAGGAGCAATAGTAGTAGTAGTAATTCCTTTTTATTGCTGCTACCGATTGGTCGATACAAAATATACAATATAATAATAATAATATACTCCATAAGGAGAAACAATAATACAGTAATACAAAAATACATCTAGACGTAAGGCAGGAGTAAACTGAACTCTAAACCCTGCTACTTAGTTAAAAATACAAGGGGAAAAAAAACTGAATTACAGGGTGAGGCCCTAATCGGTAGCCCAACTGCATCTCCTACCTCACCCCAAAACCAACTCCCAAACAATAATCATTCATAAGTTTCTATTGCCCGCTCTCTCCTCCTAGCAAGGAGAAAGAGGAAGTTTGCTGCCCTAAACATGAGATTCTCATTGGGATTGGCCAGAATCGACTTTAACCCAAATTCGTAATTCCCCCACACAAATCATTCGAGTACCTCGGGGTCACCTTCTCTAATCGAGGGACTTGGGGTCTGCATGTGCGGAAGCGAGATACCAAGGCCAAAGTGGCTTCCCGGACCCTGTATAGGGCTGCTGCTATTTTCAAGGGGGTTCCTATTTTGACCTTCCTAGCCACATACTCTGCCAAAGTCCCTTCAATGGCAACATTTGGGCTAGAAGTTGTCACGAATCCAGATTATGCTATACTCGAAAGCGTGCAAAATGGTTTTCTGAGGAATCTCCTAGGAGTTGGCCCAAGTGTCCCTGGGGAGATTCTACGGGTAGAAACAGGGTCTATTTCCATCCAAGCCCATTCTAGGAAGGTATTTCTGGGATATTGCTAAGGGTGATGGGCCAGCAAGATCCATCATTACCGCTTAAATGTCTCCGGGAAGAATTAAACCATACGGGTGTGCAATCCTACCCGTGGGTGGGTTTCTTGTGTCGGACAATTAGGCTCCTGGGGTTTTCTTTTGATTACTTTCAAGGGAGAAGCATTTCTGATATTAAGTCCCAGATCAATTTAAGGGTGTGGGACATTGCAAAGCAAGATGATTTGGCAGGTGTTGCTCATTGGAAAGTGGCTCAATTATTGCTACAATTTAAATCTTCCTTTGGGTTTGAGACATATTTGGATACCATAGGGGACCGGAAGCTCCGGAGATCCTACACGCAGCTTCGGTTTCAACTGGTTCAATCTGCCGTGGTTGAAGGCAGATATAATAATATTCCTTACCAATTGAGATGCTGCCACTGTAGGTTGAATGAGATTGAGACTACTACTCATTTTTTGTCGAGATGTCCATATTATGCCAACTTGCGGGCAACTTGGCTTCTCCCCTTGTTGATTGATGGACCTACTGTTGAGTCAGAGAACTCTTATGGGTATTTGCTTAGCCTGGAAAGTAAGGAAGCAAAAATGGCACTTTCTATATATACTTGGCTGGCACTGAAGGAAAGAACCCAGATTCTGAATAAAATTAATGTGAGGAATCAGGTGGTTAATTCCTAGCTGTGATTAATTGACTGTATTTGGTGTCTGATGCATTGTTGGTTTTGTTGTTTGTAAATGTCCATGTTTTATGTTTTACAATCTGGCCATAGCGAAAGCTAGTGCCGTAATAAAAGTTTTACTTAATTCCCCCACATGGTGTCTATGCCAATAAGCCCCTTAAAGCGGAGACGAATATTAGCAGATAGCGGGCATTCAAAAAAATAATGAAAGGGATCCTCAATCCGTGTTGAACAACCACAGATCCTTTGCTGATATGGGATACCAGTCAGACGTCCTTCCAAGACTTTAGTGGGCATCAGTTGAAATCTCGCCAGTCTTAGTGCTCTCCTTAAGATAAGGAGCAATATCAAACAGTATGTTCCCCTCCATAGACTACAGCCAATGTGCCAAAGACACACAAGTCAAAAAGCACACATCCAGAGCCTGGCAGTGCTAGACCCGTTGTACAGTAACTGGGCGGGAGCACGCAAGAACCACTCCGTGAATCTTAAGAAGGGAAAAGCGGAGGTCCTGGATTTTCAGTTCCTCAACTAGCCTGTGCCCCCTATCAGGGAACTGGGGGGAAGAAAGGGGGGGACAACAGTAGCAGCATTTGCTCCCCACTGAGCACTTTGCTCAGGAAAGGAGCACATGGAATCTAACTATTATATTAATGCAACATGATCAAGAAGAGAATCCAGCCCAGTCTCCCACACCTGTGCAAGGGTACCAGGAGTAACAAGCAACAGAAACTAGTTCTGTTAGTGAAGTTAACAGTTGGGGCTATGAATTCACAGGAGTAGAGCTGTGGAGAACAGGGTTGCCATTTTCTTCTACAGAGCCACTTCTCTGGTCACACTTGCTTTTAAAAAGATCTAAGCTGTTAAACAGATCTCTTCACATGGACAGATTTATGTCTCCTGACTTTCCTTTGTTTAATTTGCAGTTGGGATGCTAAATTAACTAGATGATTCTACAACGAATCACAGATAAGGGAGTTTGTGTGCTCTTTTCCTTCACAATTCTGGGGCCTTCTCTTCTCTTAACCCGTTAGCTCATTACATCCCTGCTTTTGTTTACAGATTAGTGGTGTTGTAGTGAGGCAAAAAGGGAGGTTATTACCTCTCAACAGGTGTGAATATTCAGGTGGGAGCGGTTAACTTTTAGCTGTACTTGTCTGAACAGATCAACACCATCTGACTCATGTGCTGCTCTTCCTTCCCACAGAACCTGCATTTTTAATTAATACAGCTGGGGTGGCCAGGGGGGCGGGGGGGGAGGGAAGAGACAATTAAAAAATAAAAATAAATGTTAAATGGCTATCTTGCATCTAAAAATCAAGAGCAAGAGGTGAACAGAAGGGAAATGGTCCATTTCCTCCTTCTGTCAGAGTAACTGTCTGGGTATATAACAAAACTGGAAAGCAAACTCCAGCTTAACAGTACATGAACACATCTGGATTCCACATGCTTTTGCTATGTAATTTGTTCTCCTACTATATACCATTCTTGAGGTAACACTCTTATCTGAGATACCTTCAATCACACAGGCACAGCAGACAGTAATTGCTCTACTTAGCAGGAAGGCTAAAAAGGCTTTGCCATGACAGCAGCAGCAAGGCAGACTGAACGAGATGTTCTAGCTCTCTTTCTTTCTTAAAGTGCTGTCAGGAGACGAGTTTGTAACTCTGCACATTTATAAAAACCCGACAGGCAAGGTTTCTATAAGGTCTAAGTGAAAATCTGGGCCTGTCTCCTCTTACCTGACTGTAATCTCATCCATTTCAGAGGAATTACTGCTGAGATCAGTAATAAGTCTGATATACTACTGCAGTGCAGAATACTACAGTGGTTAGTTAGTATTTGTAAATGCACTTTTAGAACAGATACACCATACAATTCTCACCATGATCATTCACTTCAATGTGATTTGTGAAAGTTCCAGTGCTAAATGCCCAAAGGATCCTGCTGACAGTTTGTCAAGGCTCTGGATGTTAAAGAAACTCCCATTTGCTTCTCTGTACATTTGCCTGTGCTACAGGATTTCGTGAACTAACATTTTACAATTAAACTACACACAGAAAATCTTTTCTACTGACCTTTATATCTAGGTCCAAGACAGGTTTTCTCAGTAAGGTTTCCCATCACTAAAAGTGGGATCAGGTCAGACTTGTTCTCTGTGAGTTTAAAGGTCTGGTTCTCTGTGACGGAACCCGATTCATAGCCAGAAATCAATGAGATACAGGCTGAAGAAAATCTTCTTGAAGCCAGAACAAACAAAGGTGTTTTCCTTTCCTAGCACAGACATTTCACTGCTTCCATCTTCTGAGTACAAATCTCCCACTCAAGAAGATGAGCTATTCCAACTAGCTGAACATTTCTCCAGTAACCCAGCCCAAGGCACAGGGGCAAGCCCTTCCACTTCATTAGGAAATATTTCTTGTTCGATTTACTGCCTCACTAGCTCCTGTTTAAATGGTCTTTGTTCCCTATCTTCAGGAACACACTGAAAGGTTTGGGCGTGTGTGTGTGTGTGTGTGTGTGTGTGTGTGTGTGTGTGCGCTTGCACGCACACACACATACACAGAGTTTTCCTCTGTGCTTTGCAAGAAAGAACTGTGAAAGGTTTTCCCCAGCTTTTAGGACTCTGGAACTTCAAATGTAAATGTTTTGTTCTAGTTCCAGACCTCTTCTCATTCTGCACCTCTCAGTATCTACGTACCAGCCTTCTCAATCAAGGAAACAGCATTCGGGATGCTTTTTTAGTGCTGTGCAGAAAAAGCCAAGGGATAGACATATAAAGAAACAATAGGCCTCAGGGCCCTGGAAATTCATTCTTTGTCTTTCTCAGATTAAATCAGAAACTTGGGAGGGAGGAGGAAGCCTGAAGGCAACAAGGATCACTGGTGCTCAAAATTGTTTTCATTCACTGGTAACTTGAGCCTGAAGCAGAAGAAACACATGAAGACGTTGGATTTTTGTATGTGTGTGCATGGGACACACAGGGGAGTTTGTCTAATGGCTACAATACTTATGTAATACACAATAGATGCAATACTAGAAAGAAAAAAGACTGCTCTCAACAAACAGGTTTATATTTGTTGACTTAAAAGGAGGTCATTCTGCTGATGATAACATGGAAGTCTTCATGCCCTTACATATTCTACAAATTTCATTATTTGTGGGCCCCAAACCAAGCTTTAGCAGAGTGCTTCATTTTATGATTAAGTCACAGTCCCCTTTTCTTGTGTAACTAAACTAACCATGTGCACCTGCGACCTCTAGTCTTCATGAATGTATCCCTGTCTCTCCATCTGTTCCCTCACTCATCATCTCCCCTGGACTGTAAGCAGGCAGGGATCCTATCTATATTTAACAATTATAATACACCATGTCCACTGTTGGTGCTATAGAATAAAAAATACTTAATAATGAATACTACCGCTTCTTATGAGAATTCAAGCAGGGATCCCTTCAAGACCAGGGGTTCTCGACCTTTTTCCAGCGATGAGCACTGGAGTAACGTGAGTACTTGGGAGAACTGCATAATTTGCATAAATGATTTGCATCAACATGCATAAATTCTGTCACCTAATTCCATTCAATGGAAACAAAGATAATTCATCAACCCGCACCCTACGCCAATTTGACCCATGCAGTTCAGTTCACCTGCAGCAGAATCTCAGCTCAGCAGCAGGCGGGCTGCTCCTCACAATGGATGCGACAGAAGGGGGAGCCTGCCAGAGCCCAGAGCTGCTCTGGAGGGCCCACCCCCACCTGTTACTAACTCCACCTGGGTCTGCAACAGGCGGACTGGCGGTGTCCCTGGGCCGTGGTCTGCTCATGTGACACCCCCCACCCTGCACCACAGAATTGCGGGAACTCACCCGATGCGGATACTCGCAACTTCATGGTACTGAATGGGACAACAGACGAGCATGGAGCTACAGTGTGGGTCCGCCCAACAGATGGGCAGCAGCTCCACATTTGGCCGTTACTCCAGGTTTGGCTGGCCCACGCCACATGGCATGTTCCTGGATCTTCTGGGGCACCATCGGCAGGGCTGCCCTGGAGCTGCCACAGCCTGTGGATTCCCTTTAGACAGACTGGTGAACCTGGGGGTGACGGGGGCATCCATGGCCACCCCAGGAGCTGCCATGCATGCTTTCGTTACCTCTCGACTGGACTACTGCAACGCGCTCTATGTGGGGCTGCCCTTGATGACGGTCCGGAGGTTGCAGCTAGTGCAGAATGCAGCGGCCCGCCCCCTAATGGGGACGGGCTGCCGTGAGCACATTACACCTGTGCTCCGTACCCTGCACTGGCTGCCTATTGTCTTCCGGGCCCAATTCAAGGTTATGACCTATGACCTACAAAGCCCTAAACGGCTTGGGTCCTGTTTACCTGTGAGACCGCCTCAGACCTCGGGTTGTCTCATGATCCTTGCGGTCAGCTGGGGGCGCCCAGCTCAAAGTCCCCCGGGTACACAGGGTGGAGACGGCAGAAAGGGTGTTCTCAGCGGCTGCACCTCGGCTGTGGAATTCCCTCCTGTTGGAGGCCCGTTTGTCCCCGGACCTCCTCTCTTTCCGTAGATGATGTAAGACCTGGCTGTTCCGCCGGGCCTTCGGAGAGGGAGGGAGGTGGGGGTGGGTTTTTTATGGTTTTATTGCTGAAAATCGCCATGTCCATTTTATATTTTTTTGCTTTGTGATATATTAGATGTTTTCATTATTGTTATTTATAATTGTGTTGTACGCCACCCCAAGCTGCCAGGGAGGGAGCGGGCTATAAATGTGTGTATAAATTAAATAAAATAAAATTTTACACCCAATGTGGAAGGAGGCCCTAGACACCACAACTCAGGAGGTCAGGACAGAATCTGCCCTGCTGTCTCCTATCATGGTCACAGTGATTATTATTATTATTATTATTATTTTAATGTTTACCCCACCCTTCCCACTAACAGCATCTCAGGGCAGCTTACAATATATAAAAGTAAAAAACAATCAAAAATATAAAAACATAAAATATCCCACAACCCTACACCACCTCCCTCACTCACCCCTATTCTCGCACAACACCCCCCTCCCCTAGCCCCTACCCCCACCCAAAATCCCAAACAAGCCCCACCTATCCTGCTTGCCAAATGCTTTCCCAAATAAAAAAGTTTTGCACCGCCTCTGGAAGATAGCCAGGCTCGGGCTCAAGTGAACTTCTCGGGGAAGGGAGTTCCACAACATGGGGGCAGCAACCGAGAATGCTCTCCTGCGCACCCGTCCCACAGACAAGGATAACAGATGGAACGTGCAGGAGGGCGCTCCCAGCTGACCGTAGGGGCAGCAAAGGGGCATAGTAGCATAGGCGGTATTTCAGATATATGGGACCCAGACTGTTTAGGGCTTTAAAGGTCAAAACCAACACCTTGAATTGTGCCCAGAAAGCTATAGGCAGCTTTGGAGCACAGATGTAATGTGCTCCCGGCAACTCGTCCTTGAAAGGAGCCGAGCCGCCGCATTCTGCACAAGCTTCAGCTTCCAAACAATCTTCAAGGGCAGCCCACGTATTTATTTATTCATTCAAAATTTTTACCCCACCCTTCCCAAATGGCCTAGATCACACAGAGCGCTTTGCAGTAATCTAGCCTCAAGGTGATGAAAGTATGGGTGACAGCGGTCAGATCCGAATCAGAAAAAAAAAGGCCACAGCCTCCTCACCAGATGGAGTTGGTGAAAAGCGCTCCTGGCCACTGCTGCCACCTGACAATGCAAGTGCAGCGAGGGATCCAAGAGCACTCTAAGGCTGCAAACCTGAGTGACCAGAGGGGGCCAGACCGCATCAATAACAGGTGTCCCAATCCCCTCCAAGTCACAAGACTGGCCAACCATTATCACTTCAGTCTTGTCAGGATTCAGCTTCAATACGTGCCCCCTCATCCAGTCCCCAACAGCAGCCAGCCATCGGGTAAGCACTGAGACTGCAGAACCTGGCTTGGATGAAAAAGAGAGGTATGCTGATGACACTCAGCTCTACTGATTGTTTCATAAAATTAATTAACAACATAATTATAACAACATTTTTGTTCCTAATTAAATATTCTGGTTCAACTATTTTTGGCTATTGTAAAAACAGCACATAAAATTAACAGCATACCTTCTGAGTTTTGTTTACTAAGTACATGTCAAACAAACATGCTAAATCAAATCCCAATCAATTTAGGGCATTAGAATCATTTTCAGAAAATTTTCCAATAATTTTTTTTCCAGAAAACCCACATCACTGCTGTAACTTCTTCCTTACTGGTCTCCCCTGCTCTGCTCTTAACCCCCTCATTTCCATTCAATGCTCTGATGCCAGAGTCATCCACCTTGCCCATTGTTTTTACCATGTTCAGCTCCTCCTCTCTGCCCTACACTGGCTCCCTCTATGGGAATGCATTCGGCATAAACTTCTGGTCTTCACCTTCAAGGCTTTTCATGGCCTTGCTCCCCCAACTCTCTCCATTCTTGTATCCTACCACACTCCTGTCCGGGAGTTTCATTCCTCCTCTTCCCCCATAATAGCCTGCTTGTGACTCCCTTGCTCCTCTAAACATCTTTTCCCCTTCTCTCTTGCTGCCCCCTATGCCTGAAACTCCCTCCCTGTATACATTTGTTCTGCCTCCCTCCTAACTTTCAAATCCCTCCTGAAAATCCACATCTTCTGTCAAACTCCTCCCCTGACCCCCTTCAATTGGGCTTCCGCCCTCTCCTCAACTGAGACTGCCCTCACCAAAATCACCAACGACCTTCTTAGCTACGTCTAAGGGCATCTACTCCATTTTTGTACTCCTTGATCTCTCTGCCACCTTGCTCATCATGAGAGCTATTGCATTCTCTTCATGAGAGATATTGCATCCTTGTCTCTCCAGATGTTCACCTCTCCCTTGTCTCCCCCTCCCTTGTCTCTCTTAGACTGTAAGCCCCTTTGGGTAGGGACCTGTCTATAACTATTAATTGTAGAGTGTCAGGTACACTGCTGGCACTATATAAATCCCATGTTCAAAAAACCTCCCTGTTTAAGACCGTAGTTAAGGCTCTTACAAATTCAACCACGCATCAAAAGGCATGGAAATTGTTAGTTAAAGCTCCTGCCTTAACTTGCACCCCATGTAAGCAGTAAAGACATTGTATATTTTCACATATTGTGCTTGCTTCCAACTTAGCCTCCATGCACCCACACTTTCCCTTGGTCTTTCAGCCTCAGTCCTCTTCCTGTGCAGGTTGGGGGCAACACTGAAGTTGTCAATTGCAGGGGCTGCCGATTGATGTTCTGCTTTCTGTCTTTGCTTTCATTTGGGTGCGGGCAACAGGAGGTCAGTATTTGTGGGGCCTGCATACGAGCAAACTGGTTTGATGGATGCGGGATGTGTCTAGAGACACAATCCAGTCTCCTCAGTTGCCCGCAGTCCTCCATGGGAAAGGGGGTCAGCGGGGAGGGTTATGTCAGCAGCAGAGGCTTCATTCCTGCCTTGTTATGCCCCTGGTTGCCACCTCTCTTGGTTTTGAGCCAAAGTCTCTAGGCTCCAAGAAAAAGGAGACTCAGTCTCTCCAGTTGCCCACACCCTCCCTCCCCTCATTAACCCCCAAACACCCTGTTCCCCCATTCACCCCATTCCCTAAAATGGGGGAGGAAGGGGGTGTTTGGGGGTTAATGGGGGAGACAGAAATGTTGGGAGCTGGAGGATAGTGGGGGAGGGAGGGTGTGTGGATGGGGCTGGGGAAGGATTGGGGCTGAAAGACCAAGGGAAAGCATGGGTGCACAGAGGCAAAAGATGGAAACAAGCACAATATGCAAGACTGTACAACGTCTTTACTGCTTACATTGCATGCAAGTTAAGGCGGGAGCCTTAACTAATAATTTCCATGCCTTCTGGTGCATAGTTAAATTTGTAAGAGCCTTAACTACTTAAATCGGGAGATTTTCTCCCAGAAAGGGAGGGTAAAGATACAAGGAAGGAGGAGGTGGGGAGGTGAAGAGGGAGAAGGGGAGAAAAGAGGCAGGGGGGAATGGGGCATTTGGAGATGAATAGTTAAATCTGTAAGAGCCTTAACTACTTAAACCAGGAGATTTTCTGAGCATGGAATTTCCTTGTGTTTTTATAATGCCATGCACTACACTGTCAGGTGCCATGCTACCAACTTGAATTTCATTACATAATCATAACATGGCATTTTAGGATTTGAAATCCCAAACTGTTCCCAAAAATTCTTTCTTCTCTGTAAGGGAAATTTTCTCTTGTAAAGTTCTCCCCAAATACTTCAGCATTTTTTTTTCCCAAGGAAAATCCTAGGCTTTTATTTATTTAAATTTGCAGGCTCAAGGGCCAGGGGGCGCCAGCAACACTATCCAGCTCCTCGTAAAGACACATTAAGGGGAGGGGGGAAGGTGCAGTATATAAGCACTAGAAGCAACTGTATCACATGGACAAACCAAATTACAGAACCTCAACAAGAACTCTTGCTTTGATGACCCACACAACAGTGCATACAAACAACACTGCAACGTGGCACAAACACAACTTGCTGTTGTCTGTGCTGCCTGCATTTATCATTATGCTCGCCTCTTTAAACAGGGCTCTCTCAGAGAAAGTATTTGATAAACCTAGACATTTCTTGCAAAGGTGAATTATGTACAATGACGAGACTTCTCATTTTACTGGAACACTATTTCGACTAGTGGCCTGACAGTGATAATTAAATAACAAGAACACTGCTGCTGACTCTGATATGGAAGCCTGCACTGTGACTGATGTAAGCAGTGTCTGTACTGCTCTGATAAGAACATTAGATGTTTTTGAATAATCTAGATTTTGCCGAACATTAAAGACTAAATGTTTACTGCTGCTGTTTTGCAGGAAAAGGAACTCCGTTTGTCATGTCTGTTGAAAGTGAAAGCACTGCTGCCAAAGAAGGCAAGCAACACAACAGCTGAGTTAATCAGGCTGAAACTCTGTCAAATAAATTCAGGACATAGTTAGCCAGTCAGTTCAGTGCCTCTCTCTTCCTGCACCCAGAACCTTCACATCATGTTTCCAAGCTCTTCAGTCCAAACAGCTTAACTATTGGCCATGCCCCTCTACTTGCCCTGCATTTCCGCATCACAAGTGCGCTTCACAGAGACAAGGTCCCATCCAGAAGCCACTTGAACTAGGACTGGCCTTAGAATTTGTGCAGCCCAGACCAAAGATAAAATGCAGGACCCCTGGTGGCCCCTCCACTGTGGGACGCTAGAGCTGGTCATGTCTGAGGCCCCACTTGGAGTGAGTGGGGCCCTGATGGGACCCTAGAAGTAGAAAAAATAACGGGACCCAGGTCAGTCACCCCAGATCGCCCTGTGGTAAGGCTGGCCCTGGCTTGAAACAATGTAGGTGAGAGCAAGCCCATCTCTGCGCCTTGTGGGAGTGAGAGAAAAAGCCACAGACCACTTTAGTCCAATGCTGATCCTCATTACTCCCAGTCTCTCAATGAGACACTTCTGAATGTCTCTATTGGCGCTGCGGTGCTCACATCCTTTCCCTCACTGGTACTGGCCAAAGCCTACAGAGTTGCAGCAATAAATTCACTGTATAAAGCAGACAAAAAAATCCAGCCCTCCTAAACACCCCGAAGGATGCACAATATAACAAGACATAATGAACACTGAACCAAAGTTGCTGCCATCCTCACACTGGTACTACAAGTGGCATACTGCTAGTTCTAGAAGTTTTTCCCTGCTTCCCAAGATTTTTTTAAAATTAACATTAGAAGTTCAGAGAGCTCCTAAGCTAACTCACTCAAGACTCCAGTGTAAATTATCTGGACCTGCCAATTTAGGAATGTTTAAATTTTAGCAGGTGCTGCTACTCATCTCCCTTCATTCTGGGCAGTGAACTTTCAATTTCATCCACCAAAGTCATAAGATGGCTACATCTTTCTTTTTCTATATTAGGAAAGAAGCAGGAAATATCTATGGAAGACGTATTCCTTTTCTATTTCAACATTTACAATTTTATTATTTGGTCTCAATATATTTTAAAAGTACTTTCTCATTGGGTAATTTCAGATGTAATGATACCACGGTCAACCACAGTGAGCCACGGGCAATCCTGCAGTGCGGCCAAAGAGCCATGAATGTCTGATCAGTGGCATCCAGATGTTCACCACGGTCAATCACCCGTAGG
>QEPC01007158.1:8035637-8060168 GCA_003113815.1 Sphenodon punctatus
CCTGAGACTTCGCATCCGCCTGAATGTTTGTTTGTCTTCTCCCATGTCTCTCCCACTGTCCCCTCTCCTTGTCTCCCCCTCCTTGTCTTTTAGATTGTAAGCCACAGGCAGGGACCGCGTCTAATTGTATGTTCTGTACAGCGCCAGGTTTTGCAACTGGCGCTTTATAAATGTTTAATAATAATAATAATAATAAATTCCCCTGATGGGTACACAGAAAACTCCTGAAAGTAGTTGTAACCATCCTCCCAAGAAAATTACCTCTTCATCTATTCTTGGGTTTCCCTCCCACTTTCTTCTAGATACCATTGGCACTCATACATATAAACTAGGAGATAACAATCTCAGTGTCCTCATTTCCTTGGGCCTTTCAGCAAGTTCAGAGAAGATGTTGCATCCTAGGCCTATCATAGGCCTTTTTTACACGGGTATCAGTGGGTGGAGGGATGGATGTACTGCTGCGGTGGGTGTGCACCCTTTCACGTGGGCACACACCCACCTCCACCTACATCCACCCACGGAGCCTCCTCTGGTTTGCCGGATGGCTCCATGGGTGATGGCTGGAGATGGGTGTGTGTCGAGAGCACGCATGCACCCCCAACCACTGCCCATGCTGTTCACATGCACGAACAACCATCCATCCACCGCCGCGGCATTTACATGGACGCGCCCCCCCCCCGCACACCCAGTGGGGGAGGGGAGGCTGTGTAAAAACAGCCATAGCCATAGAATGTCTGAGTTGGAAGGGACCTCACCGACCATTTAGTCCAGGCCCCTGCTTGAATGCAGGAGGACTACAACTACAACATTCCCCAACAGATGGCTGTTCAGCCTTTTAAAAAACAAAACAAAACAAACCCCTCCAGTGACTGAGAGCATATTACCTCCCTAGGAAACTTGTTCACTTGCCAAACAGCGATTTCTATTAGGAAATTTTTCCTATCTAACCAAAACCTTCCTTCCTGTAATCTGAGCCCATTATTTCTAGTTGTGGCCTCTATAGCAATGAAGAACAGTTCTTTGCCATCTTGTTGGTGGCAGCCCCTTTCGATATTTGAAGACTATCGTTTTCAGCTTAATATTCTCTTTGCTAGACTAAACATAGCCAGTACCTTCAACCTTTCCTCATAAGCCCTCCTTTCCAGGCCCTTTATCATCTTTGTTGCCCTCCTCTGAATCCACTCCAATTTGTTATAGTTCTTCTTAAAATGAGGGGCCCAAAACAGGACACAATACTCCAGGTGAGGTTTGACCAGTGCTGAATAGAATGAAAGATTACCTCTGCTTACTAGGAGACAATGTTTGTGCTAATGCAGCCTAAAACTACATTATCCTTTTTTTGCAGCCACATTACACCCACATCATATTGCTGACTAGAGCTGCAACCAGGCACCCAAAGTTTCACGGGTGCCCGAATCGATGCCCATTGGGACACCATCAGTCCGTGAATGGGACCCAACAGGCTGCTCAAACGCGCTGGCTGGCCTTTGAAAAGGACAGGTTCCAGCTGGGACTGCTGCAGCATCCATCTCTGCAGTGGTTCCAGACAGGGCTTCTAAGTTTCACAGGCAGCTCCCCTCCCCCCAGAGCCTCTCAGCTAAGTTGGGGCTGGGAGAAGCACCAGCCAGCATTTGAAAGGGACAGTCCCTAGCTGGGACTGCTGCTGAGCCAGGCTCCACAGCGCTCTCAGCTGGCACTTGTCAGTTTCAAAAGAGGCTTCCTGACCACAGCATCTATTAGACTGCTGTGTGTGGGAAGCCCTGGCTCACCTTTGAAACTGACACGCATGCCCCTGCTGGAGAGGAGCTGGGCTCTGCAGCGCTCTCTGGCTGGGGCTTGTCAGTTTCTCTGGGTAATGCTTGCACTTTCGGGCACTGGGCACCTGATTCGTCCTCAGGTAGCCAATCAGGTGCCTGAAAATTCAGGCATTACCCATGGGTACTAATTTTAGTACCCAATGTAGCTCTGTTGTGGACTCATGTCCAGTTTTTGATCAACCACAATCTCTAGATCCTTTTCATGTGCTACTGCCACATCAGGTATCCTCCATCTTGTGCATTTAACTTTTCTTGGTTGAATTTCAGTCCAGATTTCCAACCTATCAAGATTTTTTTTAGTTATCTTCCAAGGTGTTAGCTATCCCTCCTAGTTTTGTGTCATCTGCAAACTTGAGAAGTATTTCCTGCACTTCTTCATCCAAGTTGTTAATATATTGAACGGTCCCAGGAGTCATACAGTCAACGATGAGTTCAGGCAAACAAGCTGGACTGTATTTTCCCCTAGGGCTACCCATTGTTCTTTGGTGCAGTATTACCCAGAGTTTGGCCAGCTTATCATAGCATCCTATTTTATGTTGAAGTAATATCTTTGCCAAAATATTAATCTAATGGAAACTTTTCTCACGATAGAATGCTCTCGTAAAATAGTGAATTGTTGGGGGTATTGTTTCTGTTAAGTTATATAACTGGTCAGGTTTGATTCCTTGAAGAGAACCCAAATATCTTGCATGCAGATTTTGACAAACTTTTCAACTATTTTCTTGTTCATTTTAATCTTGTTGAATGTAACTATTAATAGCCTTATTATGTATATAAATGCCTAATTCTTTTTTGAAATCTGAACTGTATAGGGAAATCATCTGGTTAAAAATAGATTTATTTGGGGTTTTTTTCATTATTTAAAAAATTTCTGCCTTTCAACTACATTGACAATCCCCTTATTCTTTTGTTATACTAAAGGGGCAACTAACTTTCTAGTTCTAGAGTATTCACAATTTTGTATTCCTCTGTCACTTCATCTGTCTTGTTTCTGAACTAAATATACCTGCTCTTTTTCATCTCTTCTTATTTGGATGTATTTCCATGCCTCTCTTTTTGCTGCATTTCTCTGGACATGTTCCATTCCTTTATTATTATTTATTTATTTATTTAGAGATGGGCTAACTAATGCAGTATTTAAGGTGAGGGTGTACCATTGATTTATTTAATGGTATATTTTCATATGTATATCTTTTACATAGCAATAGGTTGCTTGTTTTTGGAACACAAGCTGTGAATAATGATATCTAATTATTTTACATGACAATTATGAACACAGAAAATGCATAAGTGGTTCACATTGTCTGTTCGAATGTGCTACCCCTATTTTTCTTTTCTATGGTGATCTATTGATCTGGGGGAGTATAAAAGAAAATGTATTTGTAAAAAGAATTAAGTGTTAGATAAGTGAGTCTCACTGAATAAGGCAATCAATTATGCCGACAATCTTGTTTTATTTAATTAACAGAAATGATTGTCATCTACACTTGGTTATAGTGTTCTCTCTGATATAGTAAGGAATCATAAAATGTTAGGGCTAGAGGGACCTCAAGTGTCCTCTAGTTCAACTCCAGAAGCAAACAGGAGTTTTGTGGCATTTTAAACAATAAGAGATAAATAACAAAAGAAGTCCAAATTGAAGCATTAAGTTTTCATCAAAGGAATGTAGGGGTTGTGAGTTTCCTTGTGGGAGTGTGAAAAAGAGAGACGGGGAGAGAAGTAATTAAAGCAGTAGGAAGAAGACAAACACTTCTGATGTATTTTTTAAAATTGGCATTTTTTCTTCCTGTCATCCCACAACCACTTTTTTTTTTTTTCTAATTGAAAAATTCAGCAAGATGAACAATGAAGTAGGCTAGCCCTACTGTTCAAGATTGCCAGTTCATGATTTTAGGGGTTTCTTAAACCCTAAAATTGAGAACAGCAATAAAATTGTGGTAATGTCAGCTCTCATTTATACAAAATATTAAATCCTATGATTTTGTACCATGAAAACAGTAACTTTACCTACCCCACAAGGTAAAATTACCGATTATGCTTATGTATTAGACTAGGTATTTATTGGCAGCCTGAAGCACATTGTTTTTACCCATTGTAAAGAAGTTGCCCTGTAAAGAAGCTCTCATACCTGCGAGTCCAAGTGTGGATATGCCCACTGCCCTGCTGACACAAGCCCTGGGCTCTTCCCGGAACTGCTGACGGCAAAGCCTTTCCAGTCTACTAGCAGCACCTGCAGGTGACCTGACAGATGTGCTCTGCCAGCTCTGAATCTGTGCTGGGGAGAGTCCTTTGCTTTTCAAACAGCTGTTAGACAGGACACAGGGAACCCCTACCAACAGTGAAATTGCTGCAGGCCAGTGGTGGTGGGGAACTGGGCTGCTTCCAGTAGGGAGCAGATCAGTTCTCCCACCACCAGGGAAAGCAGTGCATCCACACATCAATTGGTTACTTGTGGACCCAAAACCGAGGTATGCAGCTCCACATCTTCCCTTACACCATGGGTGGGGAACCTCAGGGCTCGGGAGCCAAATGTGGCCTGCAGCCAATTTTTATGTGGCCCTTTTCCAGTTCCTGAATCCAACATCTACCCCCAAGCACTAAAAAACTGAGCTTGGGTAAGATAGCAGAGATGAGGGCATGCACACGAGGACAGGGGACAGATCCACGGCACAGATCCATGATCTGGATCCTCCTTATTTTTTAGTGCACCTTTGCCCCTCGGAGCCTGTACTAATTTTCAAAGGGGCCCCCAGCCCTGCCTTACACAAGCAGAAGAACACCGGAGGCTAGATATGGAAGCACCTAAGTCAGCTCTCCAGTGCCCCCTTCTCTCCTCACCGGGGTGAAGGGATCATGTTCCAAGAAGGGTTTGGTCTCTACCTCTCTTTACTTCCTTTTATAGACTGAATCTATTGGCAGGCCTCTACCCTAAAACATATGCTACAAGTTTCTTCAGCTAGATGCCCAACCATGTGTTCCTTGAACAAAACAGCTGATCTCTAGAGGTCTAGGGCCACTAAGGCTGACTGCCCTGCCTAAGACAGAGAAATTCTTGGTCTTTAATACTCAACCATCTTCTAGCTTCTTAAGGAGCTACCACCACAGAGTAAGGTGTAAGATGAGTCACCAGAGTAAGGTGACTCATCATGGCCATTAAAACATTTGCGATGGGTTTAAACAAGACATCTTAAAAGGTAAGACTTGAATCTAAATACTGCATACCCTGGGTTCAAGAAAACCAAGTGTATTAACTTAAGTGTATAAGTATCTGAAACTTGTTCCTAGTCAGTCCAGCCTCATTTGAAATCTGGGGGTAGACTCCTGTACTATGGTATGCAGTATAACAATAAAACTGCTTGGCATATATTCTGCATATCTCCTTGGTGCTGGAACCAAGATGGAGGATTGCTCTCCAGAATGCTATACTCTAAAAATCTCTCACAGCCTTCAACATTTTTAACTGCTATCAAATGTCATTTAAGTGTTAAAGATTCACAGTCCTCTCTCCTGGCCTGTATGCCTGCCTCTCTTCAGCCAGCCTCCCTCATGGTTTGTCTCTGGCATTTCCTTGTAGATATCTCCATATTGATTTACACACAGCATGACCACAATTAAACTTCTGATAGGTCTCATGAATAAATAATACGTTATTTAAGGATATGGAATTAGACTATAAGCTTATGAGGTGGACAACCATGTCTTCTTACAGGTTTGCACAGCAATTTAGGCACTGATGGAATATAAATTAATAATAGTGTATGCTGGCCATTGCTGCTGTATAGGTTAATGTGCAACTAACATTTCATGTTAAGAAGGGAAGTATCAACATTATTTCGAAGCCATAAGGTGGGTAGTAGTGACTTGAAATGGCTGTACTTCATTAGTGACACTGCAAAATTTGGTTAAAGGGTTGTGGAGAGTGACTTTTCCAGGGTCTCTTTCGAAATGTCATTTCAGCATTTTTCTTGTCAAAGTCACAAAGGAAACAGAAAATGCTATTTGCACCAAAACTGTGGGCAAGTGAGGTTTTAAGTCCAGCTAATATTTTCTATGAAGGCTAGGCAAGAGTTAGATATTGTAATAGAGGGAGAAGGTTGAGATGCCATTTGCGACCTAAATGCAAGCTGTTAGTTATTTGTTCATTTTTTTTTTCTTTTTAAGTATTCCACATTTGTATTTTGTAAGGTAAAGGCATAATGACTAGGGAATTCTGTATGGCTAGACATGCTGGATATCATGTGTCTTCCCCGAAGTACTTGTAATTATTCGTAACAAAATCTTTTTTTTCTTTTTCTTTTTTCTTTTTTAAAGGGAATGCCATTTGCAGACAGACAATCAGACGGTGACATTTTAAAGGGTAATGGATAGGTGTCCTGAATGGCATCCCTGAATTAGTAACTGACATGGGGTAATTTCAGACGTTATGAAATCGCTGCTCACCACAGTGAATCCCAGTGGATTCCCTGTGGTGGCAGCAATCGCGGTAATGTGTATTTTCAGACGTTATGAGATCATGCTCAACCACGGGGAATTCCCACATGGTGATTGTGGTCTCGTAACATCTGTTGGGGCAAACGGAAGCCGCCCGCCAGATGTTCACCCCCGTGAATCACAGGGGGGGGGGGATCACATTGAACACACAAACGGAGGTCCTGCCCGGACCAGAGGTGGAGGTCCAGAATGGTGGTTAGATTGGCCACAATCTGGAAAGGGGCAAAAGTACCGTCAGTTACTTTGCCCCGTTCCGGAATCATGCCCCGGACCACGATATGGGATCGGGCACAGCGGCCTCATTGACCTCTACGTCCGCCCATCTCCCCATGGGTGGGTGGCCAAGGGAGCGCGGGGCTGTGCGGGTGCACATCACACCGCGTCACGCAGCCCCTCCCTGAATCCCGGTAGAGATCAGGCCGGCACGTCGAAAGGACAGTCGGCCTGATCACGGACCAGAATCCGAGACGGATCCCGGTCCAGGGTTCAGCATGGTGGGCCTCCAGGCCCGTCACGTCTGAAGTTACCCTAGGAAACAAACCCTCACACTCAACAACAGAACTTAGTTTCTAGACCAGCTCATGGCAGGAATCAGAGGAGTCCATTCAAGGAGGGTGGGGTGGATTTGCTGGGAAGCTGGAACGTTTCTGAGGCAGGAGTAGGATGGGAAGAGAGCTACTCCTGAAAGTTGTCAGCATGAAAAACAAGTGAAAATCTGAGGATTTGTTTCCCTGAGACTCGGGGGAGAGATTCAGGACAGAGGGAGGAAGCAAGCCAAGTTTGTGGAGGCCAAAGAGTTGTGGGGAGGATTCGAAAAGATTTAGAAAAGCATCACTATCAGTAATGTGACTGAATTTCCACAATATCTTAAAAAACCCAAATAAATGAGAAACAAAAAAGAGAGAAGCTATTCAAGCAGAACCAGGAAAATATTTCAGAGAACCATTAATTCTTTAAAATTAGTAATTTGTTTCAACATGTCAAAGCTAAATCAGAGTATAGTAAAGCCTAGGGATTGTCCCTCATACAAAAAAGCAAAAGCAATTCAAGCAGCAAAAGCTTTTGCAATGTCAGCCAATCAAAAAGCTAAAGGAGTATCAGTACTAATACTAAATGAAAGAGGATTTCCTAACCTACTGTGTTGGTTTGAAACTAAGCCATTCATCTGCAGAGGAGAGAATTACCAGAAGAGTCCTAGGAAGATTTGTCCTTCCTTCCCTCCAAGAATTATTTAATAGCCAAACAGGGAAAACTAGGGTTCCTGTTGTAATGCTAACATTGTCAGACTGCTCATAAATATAAGATGTACATTTAAAAGCACATACAGTAACACAAATTACACTACATATGACAACTGAACAGTACAAATCAGGGATGGTGAATCTCAGGCCCAGGGGCCAAATGAGGCAAGTGGATACTCTTTATTTGGCTCATTCCCAGTTCCTGGATCTGGCTCTTGGATCCAGTTTCTACCCCTAAACACTGACTGAGCTAAGGATAAGGGAGCAGAAATGAGGGCAGGCACACAAGAATAGAGGAAAGGTCGAGGGTACAGATCCATGAATTAGACCCACCTCTTTCTGAGTGCACCACTTGAGCGCCCTCACCCCCAAGTTCTTTGCAGTCCTTGGAGTTTGCACTAATTTTCAAAGTGGCCCCTAGGCGAGGAACGTTCCCCAATCCTGATGTAATGTTACTGGCAATGGGCCATTCCCAGAGGGCAAAGAGCAAGTGCAAATAATTACAAAACCTTGTTTGTGTGTGTTTGTACTGCGGTACTGTCTAAGTTTGTCTAATTGTCTGTGTATTATATGTAGTAGGCTGTGGAGGTGAATGGGTACATAGACAATTATTGTAGATGTATGTAAAAGGGTGTACTGGCTCTTTAAACTGAGACAGCAGTATGGTAGCCCCATTCCTTTCTGAGATATAACAAGGCTGTTGTGGCTGAGGAATTCAGTCAGGATCAGGAGTTCAGAGGATCTTCTGGATACCGCAGTGGCTAAGGATCACTGTCCAGGGTGCTGAATCTCTACCACAACACAGAGGAGCTACTGCATGACTGAGCAAGACTTGAGATGAGATTCCCCGACTCCAGTCTTCATGGACTATTGGAAAGTGGCTTACAACGGGCTTGGTGAGGACTGGCTTCTTGGGCTTTGTGAGGACTGAATTAAAGAATCAATGTAAGACTGCTGGGCTAAGAGGGAGTTGCCGCTAAGATCATCTACGGTTTTGTTGTTGGAATGACAAGGCACCTTTTTGCTGAGAAGGCTACTGGACTGTGAATTGTTGAGCCTTCTTAGATTGGACTATAGTAACCCAGTAAATCCATTTTTGGTGTCAGGTTAAAAAAAAAAAAAGGACTAATCGTGTTTGCACCTTTGCTGTTTGGATGCCTCAAGTATTTACTTTACTGGAATCAGACCCACCTCCTGTTACTGTGGTGATTACTTTTGCCTGTCACCTTACTATTGGAACATTTCAATTGCCTAACTTCTGTGCATTTAAATTGTGCCCTTATTGTTCGGCACTGAATTTCCTATATAAAGAGAAGAAACTCAATTTCTGCTACAGAGGTTAATTTGAAAGCAGGGTAATAAGAACTAAAAACAAACAAAGAGAACTTCCATATGAAAAGAGATCAAAAGTATTTGGACCGTCTAGAAAGAAGACATGATAAAAGGTTTGGAAAGAATGAATGATACAGCTCAGAGAAGACATTTTTATTCATTTTATCTTTTAATGCAAGAATGAAAGGACTATCAATGATCAGGAAGGTAGAAAATTTTAAATTGAATCTTTTCCCACACAATACTTGGTTAATCCATGAAATTCCCTGCAACAAAATATCAATAGTGCTAAAAGCTCAGTAAGATTTTAAGGGCTGCCCATTTACCTGGGCAAAAAGGAAAAGGCTCTCCAGTTACCATTGGCAGAACTTCTTCCGTCTTTTCCTGAAAGATCTAGTACTCAGCACTACTAGTAACAGGCTACAGAGCTAAATGGATTACTGGTCTGATCCAGTCTGTCATTTCCTCTGTGCATTTAATCTTTATACAGATATAAAAGCACAGGCTCATAAAGAAAGCATCTCTGTAATTGCAATTGATTAAAATACAAGTGTCATATTAGATGATGATTGCAATTTTCACCTTGCTTCTCCCGCTATTTCAGACATTCACAACTCGCTTTCCTTTATTAGACTGAACACAATAGAAGAGGTGTTAATGAAAGCGTAACTTTTTACCAGTGACTCTTTTCTGCTCATTTTATACTGGTACCAGTGATGGCGGATGGACTTATAGGTTGATGGCAAGGGTGTAGCTATAATAGGGACAGATGTTGCAGATGCATCAGGTGCTTGCTCCCTGGTGCAGCTGCATCTCCTCCCCTGGGAGGGAGGTCAAGGGGGCCCATTCCATCTTCTGCACCACAGGCCATTCCAACACACAGCCCTGGTTGGTGGAGCAGGGATGGAGTTACACACATACATTCATGCACTGCACCCTGCCCCCCCTATACATTCATCTACCCCCTACCTGGCTCCTTTCTTTCCCCCAGCCTTTCTCCCAAATGCATTAATTGGAGGGCGGGAGGGGTCTTGCTTGCTCCCTTCAAAGCACTTACAGAGGAGAAAGGACCAAGTTCATTTCCTTCCAGTCATACACACGGGGGGAGAAGGAGAAAGGGACCTGGCCCTCACCGAATCCAAATGACCCCTGCACACAGAGCACCCCCACCTGATTAGCTGGGTTCCTATTTATGTACCAAGCCACTGATTCCCCAGCCTCACCTCCTCCCCTAGGCTCTACTGCACTCGAACCGTGAGTGTGCCAAAGCCTGATAGTCCTACTGTCTGTGCAGTGAAATTCTGCTTTCCTCCCCACCTCTGCTTAGCCTTCAGGGAGGCAAAAGCACTGCTGCTTGGTGCTTCAGTGTTATTTTAAAAATAAAGAGTAGGTGGCCAAAGCATTGGGAGGGTATCACCCACAGCCATCCCTGGTTCGTACTGTAGCCTATTCTTGCTAAGGAATTTTTTTATTTGAGGAAAGAGAGAATTATGGGTTTTGACTTGCTAAAGCCAGAAGTAAACTGGTCAAATTATGAAAAAATATTGACAAAAATTAAAGACTAAAACCTACATGTCTGTTTTGACGATATTTCCAAATCTTTTATCTGCTTTTGAAGAATATTCAGAATAGCAAAGTTTTGTTAATGGAAATAGAAAAGATCATTAATATTCATGTGAAAACATACTCACAGCCTACTACAATTAGCTCAACTACCATGCTGGAACGGTTTCAACAGCTATCTTGAAACTCTGGGTGCTCAGGCAGTCACCCAGCCAAACAGCAAGAAAAATACTAATGTAATTTAAGTGACCATTCACAAAAGCATGAATAGCAGCTTACAAAGAGCACCAAAGCAACAGTAACAATGAATAGTTTGTATGCAAACAATAGGTCCAAATGTTAATATAATTTGATTATTTAATAATTCAATTAGTGAGAAAATCTGTATGAACTGAAATCCATTCACAGGTGATTCTTGAAATGAAAAAGAGATTACATTTGTCTGCTGCAAGTAAATCACCCAGCACAAACCCAGATGGAAGGGTTTCTAGGTCAAGGATGATGTATTCTGGCTCATTGCTCAGAAGGTGCTCATATGACTTACCTTTGTATAATTATCTTGTATCTCTAGTGCTGTTTAGCAGCACACACATTCAAAGCACAGTGTAGAGTAACCATACTGTACTTGGCAATATGGCACTAACCTTTAAGAAAACTTGTTGACACAATAATTCAGGCCAAAAAATTACTTGTCTCCAAAATCTACTGTACGGTAGATTTTATTTTTGCAGTCTTCCACCCCTACCAATGAATGCCATAGGAATTTAAAACTATTGTGTGTGTGCTATTCACAACTAACACTTGCCTGAACAACATAAGCACTGGTTTGTTGCCTAGGTCCAGGGCACAAGTCCTATGGGCTGTAATCTATATATGCAAAGGACTTGTGTCTGGGGGTCCCAAGTCACAACTCTCCTGCAAATTTTCTAAGGCAGCCACGTAAGAGGCTAGACCAATTTTTCCTTTCAATCTGCTGCAGGAGGCCTTGGCACAGGGACCATCAAAAAGCATGTCAAGTATGTTTTACAGATGGAGAAGTTGTGGCCACTGGCCATCACTTTCTAAAAACCACATCCCCTTTAAAATGGCTCAAAATGTGTTTGCAGAATCATTAATTACTTTTGAAAAAGTGGGAACAAAAGTAGTGACATACTGGGTCAGGCCAATGGTCCATCGAGCTCAGCACCCATCTCCGAGAGTGGCCAATCTCAGTTGCTTGGAAGTACCACCCAACAGGTCCATTCCTGTTGGTCACTACCAGCTCCCAACAGTAAGAGGTTACATTCCCCAAACCTACCTAGCTAATAGGTGCTTATGGACCTATCCTCCAGAAACTTATCCAATCCTTTCTTAAGCCCAGGTATACTACTGGCCTTGAACACATCCTCTGGCAACAGATTCCACAACTTAATTGTGCATTGAATGAAAAATACTTTGTTTTGTTTTAAATCTGCTACCCGGTAGTTTCGTGGAGTGTCCCCTAGTCCTAGTACTATTTGAGAGGGTAAATAACTGTTCCCTATTAAGTTGTTCCACACCACTCATGATTTTATAAGCTTCTATCATATCCCCTCTCAGTTGTCTCTTCTCAAAGCTGAAGAGTCCCAACATTTCCAGCCTCTCTTCATAGGGGAGTCATTCCATACCCCTTATAATTTTTGTTGCATTTCTCCATACCTTTTCTACCATATCTTTTTTGAGATGCGGTGACCAGAACTGCACACAATAATCAAGATGCAGTTGCGCCATAGATTTATATAGTGGCATTATGATATTTTCAGTTTTAGTCTCTATTTCCTTACGAATAATTCCTAACACTGGCTGAAATCCCAAACCTCCTCCACACGGGATCCGCATGGGTCCTGTACATCACAATGTAGTCTCAATAGATGAGCACGCGAGTTACGCGCACGTGCGCATATGAGGGTTGCACATAGTTCACATGGGACATGGGATTGGCTCTGCCACTTGCTTTTTTGACCGCTGTACACTGAGCTGAGGATGTCAATGTATTGTCCACAATGATTCCCAAGGTCCTTTTCCTGAGTGATAACTCCTAATTTAGAGTCCAGCACTGTGTACATAAAGTTTAGATTGTTTTTCCTGATGTGGCAACACTTTGCACTTGTCCACATTAAATCTCATTTACCATTTAGATGGCCAGTCACCCAGTCTCAGAAGAGCCTCCTGCAATTCTTCACAGTCCACTTGTGTTTTAACTACCTTGAATAACTTTGTCTCATCTGCAAATCTGATCACCTCACTCCTTACTCCCCTTTCCAGATCATTAATAAATACATTAAACACCACCAGTCCCAGTACAGATCCCTGGGGCACTTCATTATTTACTTCACTCCATTGTGAAAACTGACCATTTAGGTCTATATTTGTTTCCTATCCTTTAACCAGTTACCAATCCACAATAGGATACTACTGCCTCCTGTCCCAGACTTTCTAATTTCCTCAAGAGTCTCTCATGAAGGACCTTATCAAACGCTTTCTGAAAATCCAGATACACTTTAATCAACTGGCTCACCCTTATCCACATGCCTATTCACACCCTCAAAAGATTTCAACAGATTAGTGAGGCATGACTTCCCTTTACTAAATATCCATGTTGACTCTTCCCCATTAAGTTATGTTTATCAATATGTCCAGTAATTCTGTTCTTAATAATTGTCTCGATCATTTTCCCCAGCACAGACGTCAGGCTCACTGGTCTGCAAGTTTCCAAGATCACCTCTGGAGCTTTTTTTAAATATCGACGTTACATTTGCTATCCTCCAGTCCTCAGGTATAGTGGTAGTTTTTAGCGATAGGTTACAAATTACTAGTAATAGGTCTGCAATTTCATATCTGAGTTCCATCAGAACTCTTGGGTGTACACCATCTGGTCCCGGTGATTTGTTACTATTTAGTTTGTCAATCTGCTCTAGAACCTCTTCCAGAGTCACATTGATGTGTGACAGCTCTTCCAACTCATCACCTACAAAAAACAGTTCCTGCATGGGTGTCTCCCCAACATCCTCTACAATGAAGACCAAAGTCAAGAATTCATTCAGCTTTTCTGCAATGGCCTTATCTTCCCTGAGCACTCTTTTTACCCCCTGGTTATCTAATGGCCCAACTGACTCTCTAGCAGGCCTCTTGCTTCTGATGTGCTTAAAGTTTTTATTATTAGTTTTTGCCTCTTTAGCAACTCTCTCTTCAAATTCTTTCTTGGCCTGCCTTATTAACGTTTTACATCTAATTTGCCAGTGTTTCTGCTTTTTCCTATTTTCCTCAGAGTTAGCTTTCCATTTTTTAAGGCTGCCTTTTTGGCTCTAATAGCCTCCTTCACCTCACCAATTAGCCACACTGGCAGATGTTTAGTCCCCTTGCTACCTTTTTTAACCCGTGGAATACATTTAATCTGGGTTTCAAAGACAGGACTTTTAAATAGTCTCCACACCTCTTGCAGACATTTAATCCTTGCCACTACTTCTTTTTAGTATTCTATCAAATTTGATTATATTATGATCACTATTGCCTAACGGTTCCACCACGTTTACCCCTTACACCAGGCCCTGCACTCCACTAAGGACTACATCTAAAGTAGCTCCTCCTCTCATTGGTTCCAGGGCTAGCTTCTCCAAGAAGCAGTCATTTATGGTATCTAGAAACTTTACCTCCATATCACGCCCAGAGGAGACATTCACCTAGTCAGTATTAGGATAATTGAAATCACCCATTATTATTGTGTTACCGACTTGAGTAGCCTGTCTAATCTCCACTAGCATTTCATGTTCAATCTCATCATCCTGGTCACAGGAACGATAGTATAGTCCCACTGCTATACAATTCCCTGTTAGGCAAATTATCTACAGAGGTTCCAGAGTACAGTTCCCTTCCTGTAAAATTTGAATCCTACTTGACTCAATGCTGTTCTTAACATACAGAGCCACCCCACCACCAACTCCATCTACTCAGTCATTTCAATATATATATTACAGTGTCCCATTGGTTATCCTCATTCCACCAGGTCTCCAAGATGCCTATTATGTCTAGATCTTTATTTAAATGCCACACACACTAATTCTACCATCTTACTTTTTGGACTTCTAGCATTTGCATATAGACACATAAATGTATTATTTATATTCTTATTCTTAGACTGCTCATTATAAGTAACTGTTTCAGGTATTTTGGAATTGTTTATATTTGTCTGTTCTGCACTGATTTCCACCTGAGCTCCCTCAGCTTCTTTCCTATCCCTCTATATTAGGATACTCTTATTTCTCTGAATTAACATTCTTTAGAGATGCCTGGGTCCAAACGATGTGCTCCTCAGTGCATGCCAGAAGAGATTTACAACTAATACCCTTTTCACTGGCTGTTGCCAAGCACAAAGTGAAAGCACTACTACTTCTACTACTACTAATCATTTCTATAGCTCTACTAGGTATATGCAGCACTTTACAGCCACACATTTTTTTTAGATTTTTCCCTGCCCTGTGGGCTTACAATCTAAAATTGACAAAGATGAGGGAAACACATAGGGAAAGAGGGACACAACATATTCCCATTTTACAGATGGGGAACAGAGGCTGAGTGGTTGCAATTTGCCCAAGTCCACCCAGTAAATTCACTGGCTAGGGTTGAGATTTGAACCCTGGTCTCCCAGGTCCAAGTCCAGCATCTTATCCACTACACCACACTGGCTCCCAACGCATCTCACACTGAACAATCATTAGAGATAGATCCCTGTACCAGAGAGGGAAGGCAGGGCTTACAATAGAAGATGTACAAGGGAGGGGAGACCAGGCAGAGGGAAACATAGAAGAGACTGGGATACATTCATGAAGTTGAGAAGTCGCAGGTACATGCGCTCATCTTAGTAACAAGGGAAGTAAAGAAAACAGTATTTTAAAAAGCATCAGTGAGCAGTCTATGGAGGTGAAGAGTTGGGGAAAACCTGACAGAAAAGGTAGGTTTGTGCACAAAGTAGTAGATAGCTCTCCCTGCATCCAAATGATAAAGCTCATTGATCATGAAGACACTGCAGGTTGTGCTTAACTTAGTTACTGGGGGTGGGGGTGAAGACCCTGAATGAAAAAACAGTAGAAGGAGCATTATTCTGGCTCTGTTAACCTATAGCATTGAACACTGAAGTTAAATACATTGTTAGGCTCTATTAACATAACTGAATCCAACACTCTCCATTCAAAAGTAACCAAGGCTGTTTTCTGGAGCCTATATAAAAAACAGAATATGCTAGCGTGTCATTTTTAAGAAATGCAGTAGCAACTTTCATTCTGCCTTCCATCAAATTATATAGTATGCAAAAATAAGGTCAGCAGATACTACTTGGTGGACATCTTCCATCAAATTCCAATTCCCTGAGGAAGCTATATAGAAGTTATATGCTTGAGAGATAAACAGTTGTTAAATACTGAGCAAGAGAAAAACTGGGTCATTTTTATCTTAGCCAATTATTTGAATTTGATCAATGAAGACAATTATTGGTGGTGATCACATGGCAGGTTAGAAGTAAAAGCACCTTAATTAAATTCACCAATAATACCAGTTCATGAGGTGGTGCAAACGCAAGTGAGAACAGGGAAGTATAAGGAGGCTTTGAGAGCATGGCTACGTGGGCAGAAAATAAGCACACTGATGTGTACTCTGGGAAAAAATTCTGTTGATGCACCTGAGCTCAAGAGAACACTGAGCAGAAGGAAGAACCTGGGGAACAGTAACAGTGAAAGCGCTTTTCTTTCCATAGATTAATACATAATTGGTTGTGCACTATGGCCTTGATCTTGTTAGGGAGCACATAGGATGCAAACTCAGGCAGAAAGATCTCCCCCCACCCCCAGGAATAGCCCCAATAGAACTGGATGTGGATGGATGCCCATCTTGTGATGGATGCCCATCTGTGCCCTAGAGCACAGCATGGCTGTCTACACCGTGCTCCACAGACTTATGGAGGGGGCATGACCACAAAGAAGAAAACATGGTGCAGTGGCATGGTGTCCACATGATGTACATGGATCTTTGGGGCAATGGTGTCCTTCCCACCCAGCAGAACCCATCTCCATAGTCACACAGAGAATTCACCTTCACACTGCCCACCAGGGGAAGGTCCCCACTTGTAAGGTGTTTGCCAGTAATTACAGACTCCCCATTATATGATCAAAAGGAAGAGGGGGCACCATCCTGTACTGGCATCAGCCCACTAACCACTGTTTGGGTACGACTTCTGTAATTCATCTTCACCTCCCAATGTCTTTTGTTTGACTCTCTCCTGCATTCTTTGGCACCCCTTATATCACAATGCTAGAGTTTCAGCAAGAGCATGCTCGCTGGCTCTCCCTCGCCCCCCACTTCTTCCTAGCTGAAAATGAAAAAACCTTTAAAGGGTTTGCTCACATGAGCACATTTTCAAAAGCAGAAGCCCTCAACTTGCTTTAACTTTGCTTGTGTTACAGGAACATGGGTTAAAATGAGAGTAAAGAGGCAGTAAGTACCACTGCAGAGAAGTGGGGCTAAATTGGGGACAGAGGATTCTACTCCAGAGTTCTTGATTGTCTGCACAGATCAGTGGAAATCATCTTTGTTTTTCTTCCTTCAATTCTCCACTGTTCCAGCAGCCCTCAGCACCCTCATTTGCCTTCATGCCATGTCTGAACCACTTGACTGCTTGATATTCTCACTACCCTTCCCTGTACAAGTCCCCATCTTCTGCACAGTAGAACAGCTGTAGTGTCCAAAGGGGGAGATCAGAGACGAGACCGATTTAACCCCCGATTCCCATTTCTGTTCTCATGAGCAGAGGGAAGACCGCTTGCCCATGTTACCACACTGGGAAAACTAACAAGCAGCAAGCTCCTGGCAGGGAAAGTAACATGAGGCTTTGAATGTGGGCATGTGGTTAAAAGTGTTATTTAACGCACCTCCTGACTAGAAAAAAAGCCGCAGGACCCAGCGGATTATGTTTTTACCCCTGCGCAGAGCACAGCATAAGAGTTTTGTCGCTCCAGGTAATGTGGGCAAACAGCCTTATATGCCACCCTTCCCAAATCAGCTCATACCCTTAAATTGGCAGTCAGGGATGGGGTAGGGTGGAGGGGCTAGGGAAGAGGTTAGGGTAGGTAGGCCAGGGGATTTTTGTAGTTTTATATGTATTTCTATTTTGTAAGCCACCCTGAGCCTAATTGGGAAGGGCAGGGTAAAAATTAGAATTTAATTAATTAATATAAGGTGTTGTTCAGTCCCTCTTTGAATTTCAAACTCCTGGCCTCAATCACATCCTGTGACAATGCATTATACAAACCAATACAACACTGAGTTTTTTTAAAAAATGAAAAAGGTTTTTATCTTATCAGTTCTGAATTTGCTACCTTTTTAAAATCAATTTAGTAAAATCAACAAAACATTACCTCGGTTAGAGACAAGGCCTATTTGAGATAAGTTATAAAAATACAACTGGAATCACTACTGTTTAAGACTCTTAACTGCTCTAAGACTTTCATTTATTTTAGACCTCAGGATCTTTCACAGAGACTTTAATACTGTAACTGTTTTATCTCCCTAGTAGCTACAAGCAATTTACCTGTCTTGTTCTCTTAGCTTCAAATATACTTACTTATAAAATCAAAAATATACATGAAACTTCTCATGTGTATCAGGGAGACCCTTACAATTCCTCTGTAGGGTTTTTATTTAGTTACCATAATCACTATCAAACCTGCCCCCAGGATTCTCTCGCACATCTTTTACACAACCCACATCAGACACCTTATTGAAACACTTTTGAAAGTTAACATCTCCTTGCAAGCAATTATTCTCAATTACTTCGTACCACTTTGTCTTAAAAAAAAATAATAATAATCTACTTACATAACTGCAAGGCATTCATAGCAAAATAGAACTTGATATACCACTCAAGATCTAAAACTAAACTATTCAATGCTCCAGCAGCAGCAGCAGTTCTGCTACCACCAGCTTCTACTGTTGTACAACACTCCCAGCCACACAGACACAAAAGTAGGGTTATTTACCTGGGTCATGAGATTCAAGACCTGGCCAACATAAGGAAAGAGATATAATAAGGAACTATGCCTTCATAAAGGCATACTTTCCTCCCTTATATAACTACTACTTCCTTCTCTACATAGATCTTATACCACCAAAACAATCCTCTGAAAGACCTGAAACTCATAATGAAGAAAATGCCATTCCAGTCTTAGCCAGTAGCACCACTAATTGACATAAAAGTTAACTATTCTCCCAGTGTGCTGAAGATGCAACCTTCCTGCAATTCTCCAGGCAAAAAAAGGAATTTAAATCCAAATTTAAATTAAAAAATCCTCTTTGGTAACACACAATTATTCTGTAGGCTACCACCCTCATCCATGATGCTTCTACACTCCTATCATAGAAGTGAGTATTTTGATTGAGCTCCTATCTTAAGCTGAAAATCTGATAGGATGCATAAAAAGATTTTACCTCAGTCAGATGAGGGTTGGGGTTGAATCCACACTGGTTGCAGACCTTGTTGTGACACTGCGTACAAGTGTTGAAGTTTGGCTGGTTAGGAGAGGAGGTGAGTTCTGTTGTCTTGCATATAGGGCAGATAGTGCTGCTCGGAAGGGGTGCGATTTGTGGGACAGAATAAGGTGAGGTAGGGGTGCTGCCTCGGTCTGGTGACACAGAAGGAGAACGTCCTGATCTCTGAGCTCTGCTGTCCACCTGGAGTGTTCTCCTAGGCCTGTCTGCCTGTTGGCTGGCCGGACCATGGCTCCTCATCTCTTTTGTGCTTTCAGTGGTCTGAGCAGACTGTTTACGGGATGGGGAAGCTGCTCTCTGTCCAACTGGGTGATCCGATTGATCTTGTCTTCTTGGTGTACTGAAATATATATCATTAAAAAACACAACACATGTATGTAAAACAGATTTTAGAGGAGTCAAAGATTAACAGCAATTCTGAAAGCACAAAGCATAACAAACAACAAGCTTTCATATACCAATATAACTACTGGGCTGTTGCAGACACTGAACATCTGGAAGGTGCTGAGTGCATTCACCTCAATGAGGATTGAGCAGGATTCAACCCAAACAATTCTACTTTGGTAAATTCCAACTGCCTTTCAAACCTCTTCAAATTTATCCCATGTGTGTTGGTTACACAGGATCTGCTACTATGTGTATTCCAAGATGCATCTTTGAAGGTCTCACTACAATTTTTAATGAAACGTATAATGAGAAGTACACAGCAAATTTCTTATCTAGAATGGGTTTCAACACTTTGACTCACTTTCAACATCAGGCAATAGATTTATAGATCAACATTGGCTCCAATTTTCAGGATGGTTGTTGGTTGCCAGGCCTTGCCATCTGATGGCCAAAACCCTCCAAACTACCTCCTTAATAGCTACTGGTAAGTTGAGGTAAGTCAGAGCGTTAACAAATGAGATGTTAGTCCACACCAGGCACGTGTCCACCTGTCCATTTATTAGGTGTTTGTCTCCACCGGACACGTGGCTGCCACCCATCGTACATGGAGCCTCTACTCTCAACCTGTCCGCATCCCATCAATTAGGTTGCACGTAGCCTTGCGTGCATGCAGGCCCACCAGCACCAGAGAGTCAGAGGCAAAAAGCCTAGAGCATTCTGAGGAGCAAATACTTCCTGCTCCTCTCCCCACTCTTGCTCTACATCTGCCTTAAAAGGCTAATGTATGCAAATTCAAACATGTGCTGTCCCAGCTTATCCTGCTTTGCATCATGTCCCCAACCCACCCTTATCACTAGCCATTACATTTTAAAGAGTGACTTCCACAGTCTTTACATCGCCATGGCTCAGAACGACAGCCAGGCAACTACGTTAATATAATGCACTGGGGGGAGGGATGATTAATTTCCATAGTTGCATGAAAAATGCTCCCATTTATTGCTATCAAGTTATGTGGGTTTTTTCCCTTTACCGCGTTCACAGGCAATTGGGGGTGGGGTGGTTCTCTAACATGACCGCTATATCCGGTGTTTCAGCCCAGGCACTTTCCGCCTACAAATCTGCCCACACCAGAGGTGTAATTTCTTGGAGTAGGGACCAGGGCTTTCATTGCTCTATGGGGGGAGTAGAAGATCCCATACCAACTGGTCAAATGCTATCGGAATGAAGTGGTGCTCCAGGAGACCTCTCTCCACATGGCACACCAGAGGAAAACCAGGGACATGAGCCAATGCCAGCAGCAGGTCAAGGACTTGCACAGAAGGTATAAGGAGATCCGGGAGAACAACTTCTCCTCCAGCCGCAAGGGGCAAACATCACCACACCATGATCTCACTCATTTCCTGTGTCGATGGAGCCATTATGGCATCCCGCCTCTACGGCTGCACCTTCACCAGGGGCCAGAAGCGGGGAGATATGGCTCCCCCACTGCCCACTCCAACTGCCCCTGCTCCCCCCATGGAAGCCATGACCACCAGTGGAGATCCCTCTGTACCCGTACCCACCCAGAGCCACCAACAGTCAATGAGAATGCGAGCACCGTGACTCTGTCAACCCCCTCGAGCTTGAGAGCCAGCTTCTGTTTGAGGTGCTCATGGAGGACATGGTGTTCATGTTTACAGAGAAGGCAAAGGAGCAGAATGGTAAGCTTATGCACCAGGGGAGGGGGCAGAGAGTCTGCATTTGCACTGCTTCCGTTTATTGTTATCTAATCATATGTTTTTTTCTCTCTTTACTGTGTTCACAAGTCCCACAAGTGCTGGGGAGCAACAGGATAATCCCTAGGACACAGTACCACCAGAGGTGAATGGTATGTGCAGGAAGTGGGTGGGAAGACACCACGGCGGACCAGCGGCAGAGTGGAAGTCCAAATGGAGGGCATGTAGAGAAGGGGCAAGGGCACGAATGACTGTGTTAGATTTCTGTGTGCTCTTCACTCCTCTACAGTGGACGCGGGAAGAGAACTGCATGCTGCTCCAATCCCGCCGCATCAGCCTCTCCAGCAGCAATCTAATCCAGGTACTCAATCTTCCCTTAGTGTGGGTAGAAAGATCAGACAGGGCTAAAACACCCGGGTGGGGTGGGGCACTCTGCACTAATGGCTTTCCTTGCTGCCTTATTACAGGTCTGCCACTGCAAGTACCCAGAGGTACCAGGACCTACAAGTTTGGAACTGGTGGCACAGGAAGGGTTTGGTGAGGGAGCTGCTTGAGGAGACAATGTGATGGGCAGGCAAGATCTGGGATGTCATTCAGGACACGGTCCAGGAGTACAGCCTTACAATTCAAGGCCTTGACTGCTGATGCCCACCTGGACCGCTGGCACTCGGCCTGCATCTGGTAGCAGTTGGGTGTGCTCAGACAGTGTGCTGGAGGAGAAGGCAAGCAAGGAGATGGGAGATCTGTTGCCCCAGTCCCACCAGATCCAGAGCTCCCTTCTCTAGCATGTAGAGCAGGCACCATTCATCAACTCACTTAAGCAGTTCATGCCACCCCACCTGGATTCTGCTTGCCCTGGTTTCTTCTGCACTGAACCCAGCAAGGAAAGTACCTGAGTCCTCTCCACTCCACACAGGTCAACCTGCCTTGATCCAGGCATGCCTCTCCCTGCACCAGCAAGTCCAACACATCGCCTCTAGGGAGGACAGAAAATCAAGTGTTCCTGTTCTGAAGGGAAATACCAATCTTTTGGGAGTGCTTGAGAGTGTCCGTCAGTGCTTCGTCAATTTCTGGCAATTCAGCACTTCCACCATTTTTCTCATTTTTGTCACTTTCTGAGACTTTTACAACAGTTTAACAACATTTTTATGGCAAATTCCAGTACTTCTCCAGTGGCATGTTTTCATCGCCACAGTCCCTCGGGGTATACGTGGGGCTTGAAACCAGCCCATAGCAGCTCCATTCGGCTTGTGAAAAATAAAAGGAAATGGTGAAAGTAGCAGGAAAGCCAGTGAGCTTCCGCATCATGCGAATCTTGGCGAATGCCCTGCTTCCAACGTTAGCAGCACTCGCCAAGATTTCTCATTTCTAGTCACCTCCTTCCACTCCTCCTCAACCTTCACAGGCAGATCCATGGGAGGAGGAGAAGGAAAACATTGCCCTGCCATTACCCCCACCCAAGTGAGCATGCCCAGCTACACCAAAACAGGGAAGTACAGAAATAAAAAAATAAGATAAAAAAATAAAAAAACAAAACTTGTCAATATAAAGTTACAGTTAAATTAATGTATTTATTGTTTAATAAAGATGTATTTTCTCAATCCATGGTTTCCGTTCTTATTCTGGGAAAGGCTGGAAGTGTTGAGGAAGTGGGAGTAGTACGGTGGCATGGCATTGCTGGGGTCTGGAAGGAAAGGGGGTGGCTGATGCACCAAAAAATAGGGGGTGGGAAGTCCTCTGGCAATGCACTTTAACATGAAGGTGGGGGGGGAGCACGAGGGGATACGGAGAAGAGTGCTGTGGTATAGGGATAAACCACTTATGGGGGCTGGGGATTGAAAATACTTGCTCTTGAGGGTGTTTGGGGAGGGAGCCTAGGAGCTGGCAGCACAGCTGTGCCTTTGTGCCATTCCCAGATCCAGCTAGACTATGAATGCCAACAGGAAAAAGCAGGGGTTCACGCCTGCAGTTGGTTAGCTTGGGAATGTCAATAGGGAACAGACAAGGAACGGGAAGGGCAGAAAATAGCACAGGCTGGAGAAACAGTTGCAAGGACTTCATTGAACATTTTTAAAGGCTTTATTTATAATCAGCAAACTGTCACATAAGGTTGAATGTTTGTGCCAGTAATGAATGTGGCAGCACAAGGCATCCCAGATCTCTCCGGTTATATGCTACTCTGCTCCATTCAGCTGGTCATAGAACAGGGACACTGGCTCACCAGAGCTAACTGGGGGTGAGGACAGGGCCGGCCCCAGACACGTGCCACATGTGCGGCCACACATGGCCCCGCAGCCAGCTGGGGCCCCGCGCTTGCCTGGCTGGGTGGGAGGATGCAGTTAGCTTCTCCCCCAATATGTTCTTCTGCCTCGACTGAGCATGTGCACGCTCTAGGCAGACGTGGGAAACGAGGCTCCCCTCCCAGGCCCGACTAAACTCACTTTTTCAGCACCGAGACGCACCGCAACCAGACCCCAAAAATCAACAAATGCCGGGGGTAAGTCAGGGGAAAAGAAAAACCGCAAGCCAACCTAAGATTGAGAGATTTTATCTGCGGGACAGAAACAGGGCCCAGCAGCACTCAGCCCAGCCCGGTGAACAAAATGGCTGACGCAATCAGCCAAACAGAGGGAGATACAGACGCAGCAGCTAGCAGGGAACTGAAAGACTTAATTAAAGGCTTGAGGCAGGATTTGGGGGCTGTGGCACAAGCCAGAGAAAAGCTGGCAACTGAAGTCAATAAACTACAGGTGACAACTGAACTTAACATAAAAAAACTGGAGGGACTCTCCAAAAGAATGGAGACTGCTGAATCCAGAATAATAAGTTTAGAAGATCACTCCCTGGGGAACGAAGATCAGATAAGAAAAATGAAAGAGAAGATAGATTACTTGGAGGAGAAAACAGAGGACTTAGAAAATCGCTCCAGGCGATCAAACCTCAGATTTACCGGCCTAGCAGAGGGATCAGAAAAGGGAGATGCAAAACAACTTATAAAAGAGTTACTACAGGAGCTCTTCCCAGAGGACCCAGAAATCCAGCAGGCCAGAATGGAGCAGGCACATAGAACAGCCAGACAAGCCCCAAAGGAGGGAGATTACCCACGCACTATCATTGTCAAGTTTCTGGAATATCAAACAAAAGAAAAAATTCTAAGACTGGCAAGGAGCAAGCAGAAACTAGAATTCAAGGGAAAGGCGATCAGAATCTTCCCAGACTATGCAGCAGCCACAATATACAAGAGAAGAAAATGGGGGAAATTCTTCGCCATACTACACGAAAAGAAACTGCAACCTCAACTGATGTTCCCAGCCAAGATGAGCATTGCGTGGAAAGGGAAGAGAAAATTCTTCACTGACCCCGAGGACTTGGAAATATTTCTAAAAGACAGTAACCCGGCCTAAAGAAACAAAAGACCTGGAACTAAAAATACCA
>QEPC01007158.1:8063532-8081217 GCA_003113815.1 Sphenodon punctatus
AATGTCCCTCTTTGAGGGTATATATGCTGTACCCCATTTCCCACATCTCATCTCAGAAACTCTTTATGTACTGAGATCCACAGCGCTGTGAAAATCTTTATTATTTTGTTTGTTTTTGATCAAATAGAATAAACTAATTCTTGAATACAAAGCAGCCTCCACTCTTCAATCTGTAAGGGAGATTTTTCCCTAACAGTGAGAACAGCATTGGGAGGCCATGCTTGTCTATGGCCGCTCAGAGGGGTGGAGAATGGGAATCCTTTCTCTCCAAAGGGACTAAATTTTATGTAAATTTACACATTTGCATAATTAGGTGGGACCTAATTAGGCAAAATAGGCCCCGCACCAGGACTTCGCACATGGCCTCACAAACCCTGGGGCCGGCCCTGGGTGAGGGGGTTCTCTAACATGACCCCGCCAGTCTCACGGATGTTGTCAAGAACACAAGGCAGTGCTGGTTAGTAGGGGAGCGGTCTCCAGCTGGAAATCAATTGTTTCAGTGACTGATCTCCAGCACTGCTTCAAAAGCCCTCTCCACACTGGAGCAGGTGGCATTCAGCTGCCTACTGAAGTACCTTTGCTCCAAGGGCAACACTGTAGGACTTCATGAACCAGGGCTTCAGGAGGATAGGCAGGGTCCCCCAGAACATGCCACATAAGCACCCCCTCAATGCAGGTTTCAGTGGCGAGTCCAAAGTCCCTGCTATACGTGTCCAAAGAAGGGGGACTGGTGGAAAATGTGGGTGACGCAGTTCTTCCTGGACCACCTGCCCAGCACATCCAAGAACTGGGTATGGTGGTCCACTATAGCCTGGAGGTCCACTATAGCCTGGAGAACCATGGAGAAGAACCCCTTATGGAGAGGATCTGTAGGGTGAGAGGAATGGGTTAGGGTGGGGGATGGTTTGGGGATATTTTAATTCCTCCTTGTTTTTTAGTGGTTTAAGTGTTTTTATTGAATTGTGAGCCGCCCAAGCCGCTTGTGGCAGGATAAGAAATTTTTAAAAATAAATAAATAAAATATATGGCTCCCATAAATTGCCCCTATAAAGTTTGGGAACCCCTTCTCCAAAAGCTCTCTATCACCCTCTGTGGGGTCAGCCAACTGCAACACCTGGTCCAGCAGCACTGCCACTATTGTTGTGCAAACCTAAACAAGGACGGCACCCACCAGAGGAGGTTCCAATGCCAAATCACTGGGCAACAGAGCAGCAGGAAGAGTGGTTAGCTTCCATTTGGCAATGACCACGCACTTCTACACTGGGATGAACAACTGCATCACCATGCTCTGTTTCTTCAGTCATGGCCTGAGGATCTTAGCTATCTTCAGGATGAGGTGATGGGATATCCTAAAGATAGGATGTCCTGTCAACAGATTGAGCAAGAGCCCACCTATACTCTTGGTCTTTGGACTTGCAATCTCATCGAGCCAACAACAGCACAAGGTCTGGATCTGCTGGATGGTTCGCACGTTCTGCTCTGCAGCAGTCATGAAGATCTGAAGAGTGATAATGAAGTTCTCAGGACCTATGGCTGCATTACAGACATCAGTGAAGCCTGCAGGCTGCGCACCAAATTTTTTTGAAAAATTAATACAGCTGGGTAGCTGCCTACCTAGGATTGGCTGCGCGTCGCATGTGAGCAAGTGCTCACCACTATTGGCCATGTGTCATCACAGGACCAGCTATGCACTCAGCTATTGGTTACTATGGTTGAAAATGTTTTTGCAAAGTTGATTGCATCTGTGTGTTTCACGGGCACTGCTAATGCATGTTAACAGGCACATCAGTGCATGTACAAGTAATGTAAAAATGTTACAGCTGTTACCACATGGAAGCATGACATTTTTAATTCGGCTCAGGTGGAACCACTGAACGTTAAGAAATTGCAGGTAGGGGGTCTACAAGGCCAAGGCAGTGAAGGTCACTGTGCATGAAATGTATGTGGGTGCTAAGTTACCCATTGGAACAAAGCAACTCATATTCTCTTATCTTTTGAAAGTAATTTTTTTGTTTGCGATGAGCATAAGGGGTCATAACACCATATAAAGGACAACTGGGTCCCTTACCTTGGGAATTGCCTTTCTATCGCCTCCGAGGGAGGTTATTCGGACGTAGGGAGCGTTCTCCCCCATGGCCAGCAGGAGGCAGCACCGACTTTCACTGGGCATGTGTAGGGAGAGCGCGCCCTCGCTTCCCCAGGTGTACACAGCCGAAGGATCAAGATAATGTCAGAACACAACCTCCCCCAAACTACAGGGGGGGAAATGACAGCCAGCTACCCATGAAACAAAGGGTGTAAACAGAATGTTACCCATCCAGAGACTATGGAGAGAGAGACAGAGACAGTATCCCTGGGTGGGCCGAATAACCTCTCTCGGAGGCAATAGAAAGGCAATTCCCAAGGTAAAGGACCCAATTGTCCTTTCTATGGCCTCCTCGTCCAGTTATTCAGACGTAGGGAGGTAACAGAGCAGCAACGCCCATTCGGCAAGGGGAGGGACAGTGTGTTTAAGAGGAACCTAGGACTCCCTGTAAAATCTGCCGGCCGAAAGCTGCCTTGGCAGACTCAAGGAGCTCAATCTTATAGTGCTTGGTGAAGGTATGAGGGCTTTTCCAGGTAGCTGCCTTACATATCTCACCAAGCGGGGCCCTGGACCTAAATGCCCAATTAGTAGCAACTCCTCGCGTGGAGTGAGGAAGAACCCTAGCAGAGGGTAAGTGTCCCGCTGCCCTATACGTATCAGCGATACAGGCTGAGATCTACCTGGAAATGACCGCCTTGGAAGCCCTCTCACCTTTTGAGCGAGGGTGGTAGTTTACCAAGAGGCAAGAAGAGCGCCAAAAAGGTTCAGTGCGTTCCAGGTATATCTTAAGAGTCCGGCGTACATCGAGGGTATGCCACAATTTCTCTAGATGGTGATGAGGGCAAGGACAGAAGGAAGGAAGAACTACTTCCTGGGACAGGTGGGAGAGAGGACACCTTGGGCAAGAAGGAAGGGTCCAGTCGTAAGATGGCCAATTCCTTCCAGAAGGTGCACAGGGCCTGGAGAGGGCTCCGATCTCCGCGACCCTTCTGGCAGAGGTAATGGCAATGAGGAACGCCACCTTGAGGGATAGGAAGTAGAGAGAGACTTCCTTTAGCGGTTCAAAGGGGGGAGCCGTAAGGGCCCCGAGCACCACAACGGGTGGGGAGATGTGTCAGGCGGCCTTTAAAAACTGACGTATGTGGGGATGGTTGAACAGGCGAAACCCAGTGAAAGCTCCCAGGGTGCTATCTAGCGCTGCTAACTGTCTAGTGAGGGTGCTTGGTCGGAGCCCCTTGTCTAACCCCTCCTGGAGAAACTGGAGAACCTGGGCTACGGAGGGGGACTGGGATGGTACCTGATGGGTGTGGCACCATTTAACGACCACCCCCCAGGTACACTGGTAGATACGCTGGGTGGACTTGCGTTTGGATGCCAACAGAGTTCCCATGACAGTGTCGGAGTACCCCATCCTCTGAAGGGCTAAGGTCTCAAGAGCCTGGCTGTCAGTCTCAGGAACCCCAGCTGAGACTGACAGCCTGGTTGTAGCGCAGCGGATTGTAGTGCAGCAGACCCTGGGACAACGGGAAGTTCCAGGTGCTCCCTGGCGGATAATGTGATCAGGTCTGTGAACCATGGTCTGCGGGGCCAGAAGGGGGCCACCAAAATGACGGTGGATCGTTTTTGTTTGCACTTGTGGATTGCCCGATTGAGGAGGGGAAATGGGAGGAAAGCGTATAGGAGGCCTGAGGGCCACTGCTGACTGAGAGCATCGTGTGCTTCTGCTTTGGGGTGGGAACCCCTGCTGAAGAATCGGGCCATCTTGGTGTTGGAAGGGGAGGCAAACAGGTCCAGAGCTGGAGGGCCAAATCTGTATACAATCAGCTGGAATACTGATTGACTGAGGGACCATTCCCCTGGGTCCACTGCTTGTCGGCTCAGCCAATCTGCCTCCACATTGTCCACTCCCCATATGTGCAGAGCAGCCAGAGAGAGGAGATAAATTTCTGCCCAGCGTAGCAGGCACGTGGCTTCCTTGTGGAGCGTTTGGGATCGTGAGCCTCCCTGGTTGTTGACATAAGCCATGGCTGTTGTGTTGTCTGTGAAAACTAAGAAACGTTTCCCCTGCACTTGATGGGTGAAGTGGTGCAGGGAAAGTCGAATGGGTTTGAGCTCCACCCAATTGATGCTGTGATTGTGATCTAGCACAGACCAGGTGCCCTGCGTTACGTTTGAGTTTAGGTGGGTACTCCAGTCAGACAGATTGGCATTGTCATGAGTATTACTCTTGTCGGTTCCTTCAGAGGGACTCCCCGGTTGAATGGTCGAAGTAACTCCTGAAGTTCTTGTGAGTGGAATCGTCCCCACTGTAGATGATGAATGCAGGACACCATGAGGCCTAGTAGGGATGAGAGTGTTCGCAGCGGGGATCGAGCTTGCGCCCGTACCAGCGTAATTAGTTTTAGGATCTTGTGTTGTCATTGTGGAGGTATGAATACCCTGTCTTGGGTGATGTCTATGATCACTCTGAGGTGTTCTAGCCATTGTGTGGGAGTGAGGTGGCTCTTGTCGTGGTTGATTAGGAACCCATGGTACTCCAGGTAGTTGATGGAAAGCTGAAGGTGAAGCAGGGCAAGTTCCTGTGATGGGGCTTGGATGAGGAGGTTGTCGAGGTAGGGAAATATGGCTATGCCCTCTAAGCAAAGGTTTGCAATGAGTGGAATTAGTACCTTGGTAAATGTCCGTGGTGCCGTGCCAAGGTCGGAGGGGAGGGCTCAATATTGCCAGTGCTGGCCCTCATAGCAGAAGCGGAGCTATCGTCTGTGGGCTGGAAGAACGGGGACGTATAGGTAGACGTCCCTGAGGTCCAGCAAGGCCAGCCAGTTGCTTTTCGAGAGGGAAAGGGAAATGGAGACTAGGATCTCCATCTTGACCGCTGAGCTTTGAGTGTTTTGTTCAGGCGCTTCAAGTCGAGGACTCCTCTCCACTCTCTGTTCTTTTTCTGCACGAGGAATAGAATGGAGCAGAGACCCCTCCCTTTTTCGTGCCACGGTACCCTTTCGATGGCTCCCATGAGTTGTAGTCTGTATAATTCCAGGCACATTGCTGTGTGCTTGGTGGCGATGCGTGAGCGGGGAGATACTCGAAAGAACTCCCTGGGTTTGTATTTGAGTTCGATCGAGTATCCCATCCCCACTGTTTGTAGAACCCAGGCGTCTGTGATCGCTTGCTCCCACCTGTGGGTGAAGGGTTGTAGCTGGCCCCCAAGTCAGGCGGAGGCGGGGAAACAGGATCCGGAGCAGTCAGGAATCTTGCTTGCGGGTGGGGGGGATCCGGACCACCTGGAGTAAGAAGATTAACTTGGGAATCTGCTGGGCTTTGTCCCACGTCCCCGATGGCTCCTGCCGCGTGATTGGAAGTTCCAGGAGTTGCCTGTAGAATGGCCCCATCTGGGTCCGAGAGAAGCGTTGAAAAGGGCTAAAGAAGTTTTTAAACGACTGAACCTGGTTGAGGGAGTGCTTCCTTTCCTTATTTGAAGCCTTGGCCAGGGCCTTGTCCAAGGCAGAGCCGAATAGTTTGCCCCCTTTGAAAGTGCTGTTAACTAGGAGGTTTTTTGCATGAGGGTCTGCACACCAGGAGCGGAGCCACAGTCTGCATCAGTTGGCTTCAGCATGCCACAGTTGGCTTCAGCATGAGTTGAGTGCAACTTGTGCTCTAACCACCTACCTCCCTGCTTCAGCTGCCTCAGGTCCTCCATATACCAGGGGGATCTGTGCTGCTGCAGTGGTGGACGTGGACGTCTGAGTGCAACCATGTTGACGGCCATGGTAAAGATGCCATTCCACAAACACCAGATCATCGACAAGGTAGTCACTATGGTCAATAGGTAACTCCCCCCCCCCCAATAGATAACTCAGGGGGCAAACCAACCTAACCGGTCCACCACCCCAATGAGGGCATAGGAGTGTCGGGATCTAGGCTTCAGAAGGTAATGATCTGAACCATGTGTACCACCACCCCCAACAATCTGAACCCGTTTCCAGGCTGGTGCAAAATATCAACTCCAATGTGTGCCCCGCCTCATGTGTCAGGTCAGATACACCACACCGTGAGATGGAGTGATTGGAGGTCTTGATGCAGCAGCCGGCCACCATTCTGAGAGACGAGGTCCATGTGAAGAGTAAGAGTTCACTTGACTCAGGCAAGCCCTGTCAGGTGGGTATACCCATGTTTGGCATGGCCAGTCTGGGGCTATGAGAATTAGTTTGGCCTGTTCTCTGCAAGCCTTGAAAATGGTCTTTGGTATGAGAGGGAAGGGTGAGAACACATAGGCATATAGGCCTGACCAATTTATTGTGAAGATGTTAGACACTGAACCTGGGCTCCCCCACCCCCGGCAGAAGGTTGGCAACTTGTAGTTGTCAGCATTTGCGAAGAGGTCCAAGTCTGGTCTGCCCCAGCAGCGGAATAGTAATCGAGCTATCCTTGTGGCTAGGAACCATTCATGTCTTTAAGCATGCTGTCTGCTTAGGCGGTCTGTGAGGAGGTTCTGTCCCCCCAGAAAGTGTATGGCTGAGGGGGTTACTTGGATTTCTATGCACCAGTACCAGAGTTGTAGTGCTTTGTTGGTCAGGTGCTTGGATCTTGCCCCACATCCCCGCTTGTAGAGGTAGTACATTGCTGTCATATTGTTGGTTATGATTTGCACAGATTTGCCTTACGTGGGTCTTGAAGGCCTGGAGGGCTAGTCGGATGGCTCTGAGCTTGAAGATGGGGATATGGAGAGATCTCTCCTCGAAAGACCATCAGCCCTGTGAGGCGAGATCTCTGCAGTGTGCAGCCAGCCTTCTAGGAAGGCATCCATCATGATCATCACCAATGGGTCTCGTTGGTGGAAGGAGCTGCCCACCAAGATGTTCTGTTCCTGGATCTGCCATGAGGGGGGAGCGGAAGAATCATTGGGGTAGGGTGAATCATTTGGCGAGATGGTCAACATGGGGTGTGTAGTTGTCCCTCAGGCAATATTGAAGGGGATGGAGGTGAAGCCTGGTGAACGGTGTGACAAACGTGGCAGAAGCAAAGAGACCTAGTAGGCGAAAAAAGAAGCGGACTTGTCTCGATGGCCATCAGTGGAGAATTATCATGTTGACAATAGAGTCGAATCACTTTCTTGGCAAGTAGGCCCTTGCTCATCTTATGGCCCCAATAAAGAGGAGAATCTACCTAGGCATTGCAACAAGTCTATGGTAATGTCGACATGTAAGTGAAGGGTAGATACAGAGTCCACTGCAATGAGTCAGTCGTCTAGATATGGGTATAAGGTGACGTCCCAGCTCTACAGTGATGGGTGCCATACACTTCGTAAATACTCTGGAGCCAGTAGACAGGCCAAAAGGGAGGACAGAGTAATGAAAACAGTGGCCGTCTGCAAAAAAAATATATAGAAATTTCCTGTCTGTCTGATGCTAATATGAAAATAAGTGTCTTTGAGGTCAAGTGCCACAAGCCATGCATGCTGTTGTAGGAATGCTAAGACCATAGAAAGAAAGGCCATTCAGAATTTGAATTGCCAGATAAATCTGTTGAGGTGGCATAAGTCTAAGATGGGTCTCATCACTCCATTCCTCTTCTCAATGAGAAAACAACAAGACTAAAACCCCCAACTTAGGGAACTTCAAGGAATCTCTGTATGGCCCCTTTCTGAAACAGGGAGGTCAGTTCCTGTTTTACAAGTGTCTTGTGAGGGAGGTCCCTAAAGAGGGAGGGAAACTGGATGCAGTGGCCTTTTCTAACTAGCTCCAGGACACATTTGTCAAAGGTGATCTCAACTTAAGAATGGTAAAATGGGCAAAGTCTGTCCTGGAAGGGGTGGATGGCTTGCGTTGGCGCACTTGACTTCACGGACCTCAAACCCGTGACCAAGGTTGGGCTGCAGGGGTAGCCTGGTAGTGTCTAGATTTAGGTCTTGGTTTAGAGAACCTTTGTCTACTTTGTTGGTAATGCTGTGAAGGGGTTTGTTGCTGTGGAATGAACCTCCTTTGGTGGAAGGAAGGCCTATGTTATCGATAATAGGCCATGGAGGCTGAAGATCTGTATGACCACTTGATGGACAACTCCCTGGACCCTTGCCATCTTTTGAAGTGTCTCATTTGTTAGCTTAGAGAAGAGCCCCAATAGGGAGGTCCTCAAGATGAGTTTTGCTGTCCAGAGTGAGGGCCGTGGATCTGAGGCATGCATGCCGACAAATAGTTACAGACACCACTATTGACCTGATGGCGCAATCAGCAGAATGCATGGCTGATGCGAATTAAAATTGCACTAGTTATGTGCCCTCTTTGTGGATACCTTGCTTCTCTATTGGGTCAGTTGTCGAGAGTGACCTTGTCCACAAGGAATGTTGGTAGGGCACCATAGCTGTGGCATAGTTGGTGGTATGCAGTGTCAGTGCTGAGAAGGACTTTCATTCCAAGACATCCAGCCTCCTTCCTTCCTTGTCTGAACGGGAGGTCTTCACCATGCCTGTTGAAGAGCAACTGGTTGCAGCTGCTACCACGATCAAGTTGGGAGTGGGGTGGTGAGAAAACATGTCAGTTGCATAAGAAACTGGATGAAGTGCATCATCTAACTTGCTGATGGCCACTGAAGATGATGGAGTCGCCCAGCAGTCTTTGAAGGCTCTCTGCACTGGCTGCCTATAGTCTTCTGGGCCCAATTCAATATGCTGGTTCCTACCTATAAAGCCCTATACAGCTTGGGCCCCATACATCTGCGGGATCGCCTCACTCCGTGTTCTGGATCGGCCCCTATGGTTGACCGAAAGCGCCCTTCTCCAAGTCCCCCAGGTATCCCGGGGGCAACTACGGAGAAGGCGTTCTTGGTGGTCACGCCGAAGCTGTGGAACCCACTCCTGGCAGAAACCCAGGTGGCCCCAGACCTCTCCTCTTTTCAATGTCAATGCAAGACCTGGCTGTTTCACCAGGCTTTTGGCGAGGGAGATGGGTGAGGTGGTTTTTATTTTTATGGGGGGTGGTAAGGGTGGGGCATTTTTTTCCTCCCTCCTCTTTTCCCAGGGGGATGTTTTCCCCCCCTTTTTCAATGTTTTGTGTTTATGTTGTTTTGTGCATTTTTATATGTGTATTTTTATATTTTTATACATTGTGAGCTGCCCCAAGCTGCCTTTGGCAGGAGTGGCGGGATATCAAATGTTTTAATAAAATAAAGAAAAATTAATCAGTTAATTGAAGAGGGGGAGCATCAGATGACCCTTGTCACCTCCACTAGGATTTCAAATACAGGGCCTGAGGGAGTCTTCTTAGTGACTTTTGTTGGAATCTATGGTAAGGTCGCCACTAGGTACCGCAGCATCACCTGGAAGTTTTTCACATCCTCCGTAGCCAGCATTGGTGCTGGGCCTGATATGACGTCACTAGGCAGAGGTGTAAGTGTACCTATCCTCGTGCTGAGGAGAGGCAGAGTTCACCAGTTCGTATGGTGTTGGGAATGCTGTCTGCGGAGGTAGCTATCCCTGGTTCTGATCTGTTAGAAGGGCTGAAGTAGCGTTTGGTTTGCACACTGGGTGTTGGAAATTGCAGACAGGGATCGGTGAAGCAATAACGGTACTGTAGGTGCCTGGAGTGAGGGTGGTGCCAACAGTACCAGTGCTGGCAGTACCATGCGTAGTACTGTTGCAGGTTGTGTCAGTTCCATGGGAGGTGGGACCGCCAGCGTTGTGGCTGGTGGGAGAGTAGCGTTAGGAGCTGAAGCAGAGTAAGTGACGGTAGGAAGGAGGGCTGTACTGGCACTGACTGATCTACTTCCTGCTGGCTGTGCACGCTAGCAGGTGAGAGATCTTTTCCACACCACTTGGTAGACATGGAGGGCACAGAGGGACTTGTGGTGCAGGAGGATCCACTGTCTCTCCCTCCATAGTCGAGGCCATGGGAAGTTGCTGGTCTATCCTGCCAACCCATACCCCTTTATGGCATGTTAGATAAAGGATATTCCCTGTCATGATACCATGGTGACTCATAACCCCATCCCATCTCATGGGGAAGGGGGCAGCAGGGACAGTACCCTGGTCTGTATGTTGAGGCAGGCTCATATTCAAGGTCCCATTCTGGTGGGGCATGTCTCTTGCAATGGTCCCTGTCAGGAATACAAAAAGATTCCCAGTGTGGTACAGGGGAATCCCAGCCAAATCGTCTATGGTGACGCTTAGGGGGCTGCACCTCTTCGGTGCTGGTATTGTGAGGTGCCAGGGCTCGGTGACAATACGGGACAGCAATCCTCGGTGCTGGGGTGACAGGCTGTGCCTCATCGCTGGAGCTGTGCAAAGAGCTGGAGTGGGACCGGTACCACTTTCACTTTTCTGTGCACTTCTTAGGGTGTGGCGGACTAGGTTATTTTCCTGGCTCTTGGATGTCGGATCCAGAGAGGGAAAGGAGGACCTCACTTGGAATTCCATCAGCGTTTCCTAGTTCAGAGCCATGTCAGCCTGAGTACACTGGATGGGTATGTGCAGCTCTCCCATAGGTGGGAGTGTCAGTGTGCCCTGCTCAGGCTGAGCCGGGAGTTTTAAGGTGCTCTGAATGAGCTCAGGCTCCTGGCACAGTGCCTCCTGCAGCTTGGGTTTGGGTTTCAGTGTCTTACTCTTAGACAGTGCCGGCTGGTCTTTATGATGAGCATGGGCCGGCTGCTCCGGACAAACCAGCTGATCATCCACAGACTCCAGTGCTTTCTTGGTGAGGAGCTTCTGGAGCCTCCTCTTCCCTCCTTTGAGTGTCCGGGAGGAAAGTGCCTCCCAGGCAGCACAGCCTCTTTTAACGTGGCCCTCTCCCAGGCAAAGGAGGCACTGGTCATGCTGATCTGAAATCAGCACCATGGTAGTACACTTGGTGTATCTCTTAAATTCAGAGTGTTTTCCCAAGGGAGTCACCATAACAGCAGGAAAATGCAAGGCAGCTAATGAGGAACTTTTACAAGAAAAACGATGACGTTAACTCACTCTGTAATTAACTAACCCCTAATTACTAACTAAGAACTATGAACTAACTAACTAGAGAACTGCAGATAAAACTCTTTTTTTCAGATCCATCAAGTGCAAGCTGTTCCAGAATTGCAAGAGGCGGTAATAAAGGAACTGGCAACCTAGGCTCATTCCCCTCCCCTTATATCCTTAGCCTCTCATGAGAGTTCTGGAGAGATGAGAATGAGGGAGCAGGAGCACTAAAGCTTCAAGAATTCTCCATCTGGAAGCATACAGAGGACTACTCTTAAAGAGGCAAGCTATCTGGACATCAAAGGGCTACTTCATGATCCCCATAAGTGAGAATTACAAAGCCATTCCAAGAAAAAATATGTAAATCTAGCATAAAGCTCTTCACCCCTAATTTCACACAGCTGACAAAGCTTCCAATTCCCCATAATTTAAGATTGCCAGCTCCTCTCAGGTCCCTTTTTGCCATTCAAGCAATACAAATACAGCTGAAAGTCTCCTGCAATTCCCAAACCCAAGATGACTCCTGCAAAACCTAAGAGAGTCTGCTCACTCCCTCAGAGCTGTTGTTTCAAGCTCCCTTCACACTCACACACCTTGGTATCACACAAAATTGTAGCCAATTTAACTAAGACAATTCAGAAAACAATTTAGTCAACTGGGTGCACCCCTTTTATAGGGAAGCAGTTAAAAGTGCCTTATTTTGTTGTTATTTATTGTTTGTACAGTTCTAGTAATGCGTCTCACACTGAACAAACAGATCTCTGCCTGAGGAGCTTACAATCTAGAATGAACAAGGGAACATGTGCATAGACTTACAATTACCAAGATAAGAGAAAGCTAAGACTACAGGATCAGGAACGAAAAGGATAAAGTATTACTAAATCATCTCAATGTATTCAGATCAGCAGGACACCAAGAAACATGCCCAGAGGGCTAAAAGGAACTAGCAAATACAGAATCTGAACCAGTGACTAATTTTTCAGAAAATCTTGAACACAGATGAGGTCCCGGAGGACTGAAAAGCAGCAAACACAGTATCGGTTTTTCAAAAAGTGAAACCCATGGAATTAGACCAGCAAATACCTAACTGCTAGAACGATTAATAAACCAGACAATTTGCAGGCACCTAGAGGAATATCAGTTAATAAGCAAAATGGTCTAATCAAACACAAACTAAGCCAAACTAATTTATTTATTTTTCTTGACAGGCTAAAGCCAGAAACTGATTATTTTTTTTAAAAAAAGATGAATAGGATTATTTTCTAGTAATATAAATAGAAAACTCAAGCTTCCTCATGTAATTTTTAGTTTCTGTCTATACTCTATGGTTCCCAAGATATAAAGCTTTCTTTCCCTGTTGTAAGAGATCATTTTGACACAACCATAACTATAATGTATACTATAATTTAGATATAATGAATTTTTAGCTAATGTTGACACTGAAGTGTCACAGTAGGACTTTACAGATGATGCGCTAATCAAATTAACAGTGGAGTTACCACCAATAAATCTTTGTTTCAGGCCATCTGCAGGCTAATGAGCACAACATTGCACAAGTTACATTGTGTGTGTACCTGGACAGATATCTGTCACAGTGAGGACTATTTATTTTTTCTAATAAAAAGTGAGATTCAGCATGATCTGGACACCTCATGTGGGCCTCATACGAAGGTAGGCTGGAAGCAGGAGTGTCAAACATACTGTCCTATAATATCAAAAACTACAAATAAAACAGTATTTTAAATAGTAGAAGTGAAACAGCCAAAAGTGATTGTCATTTATATCGGAAAGAGAAAACCAAAATGAATATTCTCATTTTGCACAAACTTTTAGGGAGATTCTAATGTTCTGCATTGCTTCATATAACTGAAATCACTTAAAAAGCAGAAGAAATCACTGTCTCCTGCGGAGCTTAGATTGCTTTTTTAATCTCTCAAATTTTCTCATTTCAAAACTTGGAACTTTTACACACTTCTAACAAAAGTAGTTTCTTTAGAAAACTAAAAAAAAGATTAGTTCTATTTTTCCTTATGCCCTAATCTGCAATCAGCTCCCCCTTTCCTGCATTCATAGTGGTAATATCCATAGCATGTCAATCTTTGTAAAGAACTCCCTCCTACAATCTTCATCATTTAGTAAGGCATAATTTCATGCTTGGGCATTAACCACCGCAGATTCCTTTTTTCTCATTAGATTTAAAATAGTGAATGAAGAAGCACTTCATTTTGTATGTGAAGAAATATTAAACTGCACTACGCAAGCAACGTACCTTGCACTATATAAATAAGTTAATACCATGAAAGGAAAGGTAAACTAGGTCTCTATGACAATATCAATATTTTTCCTCCTCCTTCAAATGAATACAAAAAATAAGTGTTCCAGCTTTTGTCAGTCTAAAATTTTTTATGCAACTTGAGATTTCTTTGCTGTTTTTTGGTTTTTTGTGTTCTTTGTAAGAAAACAAGCAGAGTGAAGATCTGCCTTGACAAGTTTTTAAACTTACACACTCGGTTTCAGAGCCATTCCCTACACATAAAATTGGGAGTATGACCAGAAGTGGCAATATCTCTAGGAACAGAAGAAACTTAAGTGCATGCGCTGAGATTTCACTTAACTGCCCTATGGAACCACAGAACACTGACTTGCACGTTTAATAGGACCAGTGGTCATTATCAAAATTCAAAACAGTATGCTTGGCATATAGATCTAGTAAAAACATACAGGTGTTACCCAGGTCACTGGCAGGCCTACGAATCTTGAGATCTATGGCCATGATGGGAGATTATGATCAATTATGATTGATTATTATAACATAAGTTCAAAGGGTTCTCTGGAAATAGGAATTCATGTTTAGTTTTGGCGGGAACAACCTCCATTTGTTGGAACTGGTTTCATTTTTTGTTGTCGTGTGAAGAAGAGCCTGGAGGGATAATGTTGCATAAACAAAGTCCAATGTACTACTAATCATTTCTATAGCGCTACTAGTCGTACGCAGCGGTATGTTAGTATGGAGCCACTCCTACTTCATGTCTCGGGATCTTAGCTTTATTATGTTCCTGTAACCACATAACTACTATCTGTTGGGAAAAGGGGGAGAGGAATTCAGTCTCTAACTGTGGTTCATGTTCATTGTTATGTTGCCTGGTTTTTTGTAGGATAGCCAATAAGGCTTTGAGTGCCAAACAGGGCTTTTGAAAATAACCAATGAGAGCTTATAGTTTCTAGCCGTTCTGGATTTATGTCACCACCTTGTGGTGAGTTTTAATAAAGAGGGTTGCGTAAGCTGTGACGATATGTGCAAAACCAGAGGGGCCATGTGTAGAAGAGGGAGTTATGTAACTAGAGAGCCGTGGTGCCAGGTGCATAAGGGGATGTGGCCTCTCCCTATTAATTATTATTATTAGCAAGCATTTATATAGCACCAGAAATGTACCTGGTGCTTTACAAAGTAATGGAATAGACACTCTCCCTGCCTAGGGCTTACCATCTGAGAGACCGGGGGTGTGGAGAAGAGACAAAGGAAGGGGAACAGAGGGAGTGACAAGGAGTGTAACATTCACGAGGATGCGAGGTCCCAGGTGCACGCGCTTGGCTTGGTTACATCAAGAATGATGGCTGGTTGGTCCATGTGGTGAGGATAGGCGTACAGAGAACTGAGGTAACAGATTGTACTGGATGGAAGGTATCAGCAGGAGTTAGATGAGGGGAGCGAGGAGGGCAGAGCGGAAGAGGTGAGTCTTGAGGAGGAACTTGATAATAGGAAGGGAGGGGGTGAGGCAGATGTGGGCAGGGAGGGAGTTCCAGGCATGGGGGGCAGCTAAGGAGAAGGGATGAAGGCGGTTAGGGGAGCAGGGGAGGCGTGGGAGGGCGAGAGAGGGGACAGAGTAGGAGCTGAGTTCACGGACTGTACGGAGGGAAATTAGCACAGAGAGGTAGGGGGGAGCAAAGTTGTGAAGAGCTTTATAGGTGAAGACTAGGAGCTTGTGCAGGATTCGTTCAGGAAGGGGGAGCCAGTGAAGAGAAGAGAGGAGGGGCTGCATGTGGTCGAAGCGACGAGCGAGGTGGATGACCCTGGCATCAGAGTTTTGGATGGAGATAAGAGGAGAAAGGGGAGAGCGGGGGAGGCCAGTGAGAAGGAGGTTACAGTAATCGAGGTGAGAGATGACCAGGGCATGAACAAGGGTTTTGGCAGAGGAGACAGAGAGAAAAGGGCGAATCTTAGCAATGTTATGGAGGGAGAAGTGACAGGATTTGGCAACAGAGTCGATGTAGGGTTCAAAAGAAAGGGGTGAGTCAAAGATGAAGCCTAAGCTATGGGCTTGGGGAACGGGAAGGATGGTAACCCCATCGATGAGGATCGACAGGGAAGAGGGAGAGGAAGGATGAGGGGGGAAGATAAGGAGTTCAGTTTTAGCCATGTTGAGTTTGAGTTGACATTGCGACATCCAGGTAGAGATGTCAGAGACAGCTGGTGAGGCAAGCTTGAATAAATGGAGAGAGAGAGGGAGATAGAGTTGAGTGTCATCAGCATAGAGGTGATATTGGAAGCCATGGGAGGCAATGAGTTTGTCTAGGGACAGGGTATAGATAGAGAAGAGGAGAGGGTCAAGGACAGAGTCTTGGGGAACACCAACCCAGAGTGGAAGGGAGGAGGAGGTGGAGTTGGCAAGAGAGACACTGAAGGAACAGTCAGAGAGGTAGGAGGAGAACCAGCTGAGGATGGAGCCACGGAAGCCAAGGGAGTGAAGTGAATCCAGCAAGAGTGAGTGATCAACAGAAGTCGAAGGCAGCAGAGAGGTCAAGGAGGACAAGAATGGAGTAGAGGCACTCCAGCCCTTCCACTGGGGCTCACTCTCCTGACAAGGCCTTTGGTGGTCCCTGGGCTGCTGTCTGGTTCAGCAAGTCTGGGAAAGCCAGCTCAGGTTCCCTACTAGATTCTGAGACTGAAAGACCCCCTGTTGTCATGGGTAAGCATATCTCGATGCACCCTACAGATGCTTCTAGCCACATAGGCTGCAAGAACACCCTCGCCAGGGTATAGAGTCTAAGCTGGAATTGTTTAATGCAAACTTAAGCTGAAAACACTTTGCCTGCCTCAACGAGCTGTACGGAAACAGAGCTGAAGGCATTTTTCTCCTTTCCAGTATTATTTGGCAATTGCAAAGTTGTTTATGCATCTTTCCCACATCATTTGAGTGCTTATTTGGTCACAGTGACAGATATGGGGGCCTTACGAGAAGACCTCTTAAGCGCCCCTACCGATTCGTTAACAGAGTAGTCATGATGCAAGAACACAAAACCAGATGAACCCAAACTGCCATCAACAAATGGTACACAACCTCATCAGCTAAGCAGCATTTGATAGAAATCTGCAATACATGCACTATGCTAACATAAACCCAAGCAATTCAGCATATCTCAGATCTAGAAAGTACAACAAAGCAGACTGCATTGCATTCTTCTTTTCCTATAACTTCCAGCTCAAAACAAGTGCCTCAGGTCAGACAGGGTTATCTGAATTCATTCATCCATCTAACAACAGAAAAGAGATTCAAAGGTAAGAGATTTCATTCTCATTTACAGGTCTCCAAAGACTAAGGAGTTCATAAAGGAACTGAATTTATACAGGAGAAAAATACCCCAAACTTGCTGTCCTGGGAGACTTTAGCATTCATGTTGACAAATGCTCAGATACAAGAGCCCCAAAACTCATGTTTACTTGCTTCCCTAGGACTCCACAAGCTTTCCCCAGTTCAGCCAACAAAGCCAGACACACCTTGGACTTGATCTTCAGAAAGGATGTTGATAAAGAGGACATCAAAACATAGCAATAATCTTGGAAAGACCACTAAGTGAAGTAGTTGCCAGACAGCTCCTTACTCCTAGACAATTCAAAAGTCTTGTGACCAAGGTTTAGCTACAAAGACTCCTAGCTCTCAATAAATTCCAAAGCATGCTAAAGGACACCAGCACTCCACACACAGAACAAGGAGGCAGGAATTTGGCAAATCACTGCCATAGCATAGGCTTGGCCATAGACACATTGTTCCCCAACAGATCCCTCTCTACAGTCAACAGGCAATGTCTCAATTTTCCAACACCCTGCAGAGAAGGGGATGGAAACCTTGAAAGACCATTTACTTGCAAGTTCTTTGAAATATTAAGAGAAGTTCTTCAAGTCTATTCACAAAAAATTCCAAATTCTGAATTCAGAGCGATAAACTACTTCCATCAAACTGGACTAGTCTCCAGCCACAGCCCATTCCAACACAGTGAAAGACGGTTCTCTACCTTCACCAAGAAGACTGCATTCAGTCAGAAAGATTTGACAGGCTGCATGGATTCAATACCCCCAGACCACTCTTCAAGCATCCCACAATCACTCCCCAGGTTAGTTGGCCATTCATTGGTTAAAGAGTATTGAACACCTTGAAGGAAACTTGACTCCGTAATCTGCGAGTTGACTCCCACCCTGCCTCACTCATGGAAGAGTCATGACCAATGAGTGCTTCTTGACTAAAATAGCCAATGTCTCATTTAGTGAAGGATCATCCAAATCCTCCTTCACAAATGCTGAAGAAACCTACCCTGGATTCGTCAGGCAATAGGTGACCAGATCTAGTATCAGATCTCTTTTCCTATGCAAGTTCATTAAAAAAAA